>JAJEJO010002716.1:511055-537137 GCA_020662805.1 Glaucomys volans | reverse complement strand
ACCAAAAATAAATAAATAAATAAATAAATAAATAAATAAATAAATAAAAATATTATTTAGTCTTCAAGTGTTAGAGTGGTTTCTGCTTTATCTTATTAGTTTCTAATTTTATTACATTATGATCTGATAGAATGCAAGGTACTTATTTTTATCTGCTAAGATTTGATTTGAGACAGAAATATGGTCAATTAAAAAATTTTCCACGTGCTGCTGAAAATAAAGTGAATTCAGTCAGTCATTGAAGGATGAAATATTCTATAAATGTCTGTTAGGTCCATATTATTAGTTATACTTTTCACCTGTAGAATCTTTACTTAGTTTATGTTTGGATGACCTATCCAGGGGTGAGACAGTATGTTAAAGTCACCCAGGATTATTGTATTGTGGTCTAGTTGATTCCTAATCTCAAGAAGGGTTTGTTTTATGTATATAGATACTCCATTATTTGAGGCATAAATATGTGTAATCATTACATCTTCTCCTTGTAGGATTCCCTGAAGCAATAAGAAGTCTTTTCTGATTAACTTTTGTTGAAATCCACTTTGTCTGATATAGGAAGATCTACTCCTTCTTGTTTACAAGTACCATTCGCATGATATATCTTTTCCCATCCTTTTGTCTTCAGACTGTGGATGTCTTTGCCTGTGAGGTGAATCTCTTGAAGACAGCATATTGTTGGGTCTTTACTTACCAATTTTAATTTTGGTGGCTATTCTCATAATTTCCAATTGGGGCTATTAGAAATACTGCTGTTATCAATATTCTAGTGTTTGAGAACACTAGAACACAGGTATGCATTTTGTTAGGATGTAAGTAGAATTGGTATCACTGGATCATAGGGTCATATTCAAAAACAATTTTCATCATAACTATTTTATAAATCTACCACAAATAATGAAAGTTTTGTAAATTTTTAAATTACTTGAATAAATATATTTCATAGCTTCCTTTTCCTCTTGTCATTACTCTAGTTTGGGCAAAACAAACAAAATGGTCACATTAACATTAACAAATCCTTTTTCATTTTGATCAGTTTGGAAACAGAGGCACTGTGTTGTTGACTGTGGATTTTATTTACCAAATCAAAGCACACACTATCTTTATATGAATACATTAAAATATGAAATTTGCTTTCAACATAATTCAAGTTGAATGTAGGTCAGAATGGTGCATGGAACAGAAAATCTTGCTAGATGTTTCCAAATAATGAACACATTTATTTTCAAGTAAGTGACTAAAAACCAGAAATAATAAATAATAAATAATAATTTAAAACAAAAAAAATACCCCTTAACCTCCATCTTAATGAGGGAATGACAGTATTAAAAAGAAAATCATAATACAATTCAAGATTTTGAACTCTAAAAGTTTCCCTATTCAAAATTTTAGCTTAAAATAGTATTGTGTCAGGACCATTTAGCATGGGGTTTTCGTTTCTGCAGAGCTCTCAAAAGGCTTTCCATGACAGCATTGTTGAATCAAAGACTGCTCTTTGATCATTTTCATTAATTATTCTTACAAACATTAAGAATTTTATTATATTTTTAAAACTTTTTCTATTTTGAGAAACTTTTTAGCTTATTATTATTGCTAGCTTGGAAATGTCCAAGTTATAAGCTTCTTCCTGAAGAAAGTGAAAAAGCTTGGAATGGTATTTTTAAATGTGCATTTAAAATGATAGTCAAGAAGTCCAAAAAAGGCCAGTACAAGAAGTTCCAGTGACTTCACAGTTTTCAGGGTTGTTCACCTGCTAGATTATTGCTTCGGGGGGAAATTCTAAACTTTGAAAAAACAAAGTGAATCCATTCAGTTGAAGAGGATCAGGTTCCCACACATTAGCCTGCAAGCAATGCTACCTAGTTACAGCTTTTTCATAGAGGCACATACATTCTCTTTTAGGACCTATTAGCTTGATGCCTTTTACTAAAATATTGATAAAAACTTTTATTGAATTGGTGTTGCTTTTTAGAAAGAAGTGTGGCTTTTAATCCTGATTTGGACTGGTTTTATACATAAAATTCTAAAAATTTTTTTTCTTTTACTGAAATTAGGCCACAATGATGTAATGAACACATACATTTATTTAACAAATATTAATTGAACAAATACTATGTATTGGGCATGGCCTATGCATTGGGTATATGGTAGTGAAATTGATAAATCCTAGAAAAAAAGGAAGATAGAAGGATGTATATAGTAAAATAAAAAGGGTGATGAGAGAAAGAAGATAGACTTTGTGTTCACAATAGCATATGGTAAGAATTAGGCTCACGAAGAAAACCATATTTAAAATAAGCACTTCCAATTATAGCAGTTGAAACAAAAGATGCTTTAAATATCTTTAGATATTTCAATGGAAAGACAAAAAAAGTTACATGATAATTTTACAAAGATATTTAGTAAATCACAAGTAGGAGAAATCATGTTTAGATTTTTTTTTCTTATTTTTACAGACTTTATTTTGATTCATTGTACACATATGGGGTACAAATTTTCATTTTTATGGTTGTGAATGATGTACATTCATATCATTATTGTTAATCATACATGTACATAAGGTAATGATGTTTCTCTCATTCCATCATTTTTCATACCCCACCCCCTGCCCCTCTCATTTCCCTCCACATAATCTAAAGTTCCTCCATTCTTCTCTCACCCCCACCCTACAACCAGATTTTATATTATCACCCACTTATCAGGGAAAACATTCGGCCTTTGTTTTTTTGGTACATTTAGTTTTAATTATGAAAAATTATAAAACTATAGGTCAATTATGTATGTGCCTATGCCAGACCTTTTAAACTTTATGAATTAGTTTTCTTGTTAATAGGCAATTTTATTGAAGACTTTGGGGAATTGCAGCATATTTTATCTTACTTTTAGAAAATCATAATATCAATCTATTGAAGTTTTTAGAAAGTCTTTTATTTTTGTTACCCAGAATTTTCCAGGTGTATTTGATATCTGAACTTTCATTTTTGTTAGTTGTACATGTGTTAGTTGAACATCTGTCAAAACCTATTTAAAACTTGTAGTCTATGAAACACTTGGGACATTTAGAAAAATATGTCAAAATTATCAAATACTGAAAAGAGATTTGAAAAATTTTAATCACAGTAGAAGAGCTAAAAGTCATTTTTAGGCTATATCTAAAAGGGGAGAAAAACAGCCTTGAATAGACTTTTAAGGGAATTGAACTTCTGACATTTATATTTACTTGCCTTTTTTTGAGTAAATCACTAGTTAAAAGTGTAATATAATATTTCCAGCAGATATCATGAATATATTAATTCCTTCAAATACATTTTGTTTTTAAAAATAAGGTAAAATAATGTCTTTTTTTTTTTTTAGAATTTATAAATAGGTCTTGAACGGCATAATAGCTTTACTGTGTAACTATACTCATTTTTTTTTTTTTAATTTTGATTCATTGAACACTATACTCTTGAAGGTGGAAGCCCAGCATCGCTGGGCATAACTAAAACTCGCACAATAAGATGGAGAGAGTAGCCGGGCGTGGTGGCGCACGCCTATAATCTAAGCGACTTGGGAGGCTGAGTCAGGAGGATCGCGAGTTCAAAGCCAGCCTCAGCAACTTAGCGAGGCCCTTTGCAACTCAGTGAGACCCTGTCTCTAAATAAAATACAAAATAGGGCTGAGGATGTGGCTCAGTGGCCGAGTGTCCCTGAGTTCAATCCCTGGTTCAAAAAAAAAAAAAAAAAAAAAGATGGAGAGAGTAGGCCAGACCAATGCCCCACTGCACAGCCCTTCATTTGGTATTACTCAGAATATGTAAGCTATTTGATTCTACTCACTTTGCTTCCCTGAAGTAATTAGCTGTGCAATCTTTATTTCTGATAAACTATATGGCTTTATAAAGCATGGACTTTGTTAGGCATGGGTTAAAGGACACAGGCCATTTTTTAAGATTTTGAAGAGAGATTTAAAGATTTAAGATTTTGATCCTAAGACCAAAGGAAAGTAATTTGAAGCTTTAAAATAAGAGGCATGATCATATTTACGATTTTAAAAAATGCTTTTAGATGAATAGATCAGATTGAGGGGGAACAAAGCAGGAGGGCAGTTTAAAGGTATACACAGTCTACTGTTTCCATTTGACATTTGTTTTGTTTTGTTTTGTTTTGTTTTTTGGTCATGATGCTGGGAGTTGAACCACAGCCCACAGCCCCATGATTACTCGACAAGTACTATGGTAGTGAACTACATTCTGTGTCCTGTTTTCCTTCAATTTAATTACACAGAGTTCTAGTCCCACCTTCTCTCCCATCCTAACAAGAGAACGTAGAATCAGTTTACTTCTGTTCAAGGCTAAGAAGTTCATGCTCATCAACACCATGGTAACACCAGAAGAGCATCAAAGGGAAACGAGAAGCTGACACCATGTAGGGAACAGGAGTTTCTTCCAGGAAGGCTGCTAACCTGGATGAAAATCGCAGTAGACAACATGTGTTTCCAAGTCTAGATTCTAAGAAAAAAATTGCTCACATCACTTTCACTTATTGTCTAAATCCTGGCAAGATTCTTGACTTATTAATAGACAAGTAAGATTAATGTTAGGAATTAATACTGTGTTAATATAATATTTTAAACTTTTGACTGGAAGAAGAAACACAATGTAAAGAAGAAAATAGAAAAATTGGAGAAATAGTGAGAAAAATTATTTTTAAATGGTTATACTTATTCTTGAATGATGTTTTGGTTGCATGGATTTCTATATTGGCTCACAAGCTGAAGATAAATTATATACCAGCTGATTAATTATTTTCGCTAAACTCAAGCAGATAATTTTTTGGTGTTCAAGTGGAATTTATCATATCTGAAGTAACTTGCTTATTATAAATTTATTTGCTTCCTCTTCCACTCACTTCATGCACAGTAGAACCAAGGAAAAGAAAAACAATTAACATCCTTTGAACTGAATTTATAGTTTTAATTACTTTTGCAAAAGTATTTTATATTTTATATTTGAAATTCCATTTTGATTATCTCAAAGTATAAAGAGCACCCTTGCCACAAAATGGATGGGGGACATGAGGAATCTTTGAAGATGATGGGTATGTTTATTTCCTTGATTATTATAATGTTTTTTTAAAAAATATTTTTAGTTATAAATAGACAAATATCTTTACTTTATTTTTATGTGGTGTTGAGAATCAAACCCAGTGCTTCATGTGTGCCAGGCAAGCACGCTACCACTGAGCCACCACCCCAGCCCCATGATAATGGTTTAATATGTGTTATACATATGTCTGAAGTCACTAAATTATGTATTCTAAATGTGCACAACATTTTTACATCAGTTACATTTTTATAAAACTCTTAAAAAATAAAAAGGAGATTATTCATTGAGCCATATAGCTGTATCAGAAAATGCAGATTTCACACATATTAAAGAAATTCAGACATTTCACATGATAATTGACATTTATGGTGCTACAAATTTTTCTTACACAGAGATACTCAGAAAATTAAGTATAAGCTTTACCAGATCAATAAATTGTCTTAATTTTCCTTCTTGTAAAATCACAGACTATTTCTTATTTTAACATCAAGTGTTACATATTCTATTTTAAATTCATTCATTCATAATGTAATTTGGAGTCTGTTAATATAATATTAAATATGGAACAAAATATAAGCTATCATAAGCATTTTTCAGGATATGTTAATTATGTGGGTGTACATACCAGAATGGCAGGGATTCTGGAAAGTACAGATTAACAAGGAGACAATTTCTGACCTAATTTCCTCTTTGAAAACCACACCCAGGTTACCAACTATGAGCCTCATTTCTTGAAGGGAAAAGGAAAAGGAAAGTAGTGATTTAAGAATCTTAGTGTTATGGGACAAAATTAATGATTATGAAAAAAGACACAATTTGTTTAAAATCCTTCCATCTTCAAAAGCAATTTATCATGTAAAGTTATTAATTTAAAAAGATTCATGATCTTGTTGGCAAAGCCTCACAAAGCATGAAGAAACTAAAAGAGAGTCATTAAGCATCAGCATAAAAATTTAACCAGACATAATGTTTATTAGACCTGATTATGCTCAGTCTTATATTTGAAGCATCTGTGCTAAGGAAGAAATATTTTTAGGGCATCCCTTCAGCTGGGCTTGTTCAAGTCTCCTCTATATTTGCAAATCATTTTGATCACATCTATTGCATTCACTTTTGTGTGTGTGTGTGTGTGTGTGTGCGCATGCACATGTGAGGGTGTGAATGTGTGTTTACTTTTAAATTGAGTTGTATACGTTTTAAAAATATCACGAGTAGAATTTGAGTGGTATTTTCTATTTATTCTTTTTAGATATACATGACAGCAGAATGTACTGTAGCATATTACACATACATGAAGTATAACTTATTCTAATGAGGATCCTCTTCTTGTGGTTGTACATGATGCAGAGTTACCCTGGGTGTCTATTCAAGAAAGGAAATAGGAAAGTTATTTTCAATTAATTCTATGGTTCTTCCTATTCCCTTTCACCCTCCCTTACCTTCATTCCCCCCTTTTCTAATCAAATGGACTTCTATCTTCCCCTCCTCACCCTTCCTTGTTTTGGGTTAGCATCCACATATCAGAGAGAAAATTTGGCCTTTGTTTTCTTGGGGACTGGCTTACTTAACTTAGTATAATATTCTCCAGTTCCATCCATCTACTAGCAAATGCCATAATTTTATTCTTCTTTATGACTAAATAATAATTCCATTGTATAAATACCACAGTTTCTTTATCCATTCTTCTGTTGAAGGGCATCTAGGTTGGTTCCATCACTTGACTTTGTGAATTGAGCTGCTCTAAACATTGATGTGGCTGTGTCACTGTAGTATGCTGATTTTAACTCCTTTGGGTATAGACCAATGAGTAGGATAAGTTGATCAAATGGTGGTTCCATTCCAAGTTTTCTGAGGAATCTCCATACTACTTTCCATAGTGGTTGCACCAATCTGCAGTCTCACCAGCATGTATGAGAGTACTTTTCTCCCCACATCCTCACCAACATTTATTAGCACTTGTATTCTTTATAATTGCCATTCTGACTTGAGCGTTTATTGATAGCCAGAGATCCACAACATTATTATGACCTCCTTCTTTTCCCTTTTCAAATAGGAACCTAAGTGCCCACCTAATGAATGGAATTTTGGTGAAAGTATAGCTTACAGTAAGTCCAGTGGGTCTGAATGCCCATTCTGTGGCAATTTTCTTAGTTCCTGAGCACATAATTGGTGTACTTGGTAATAGAAGTGACTCCATATTGAGTACCTGAACTATGGAGTAAGACAACATTAATGGGGAGAGTCAGATGAAATCCTTTGAAACTACTGCTTCCCTTAACCCAATCTAAGAAAGTTATTTTTCCCTGGCGTGTATGTTCAAATTAGTGCCACGTTTAATAACCTAAAAGATGCAGAAATAGTGGACTTCAATCATATATGCATTTAATCTGCTATTGTGGACCCTGTGACACTAGAGAATTATTATAAACTATTGCACACTCTACCAAGTAGAAGACTAATAGTGACTGCTGAGTCAGGCATGATGTCACTGCCCAAGCATATTAAAACTTCTGGAACCTGGTATGTAATCATTTATTTAACAAATGCATTTTAAAACCTTTTTTCCAGTTACAAAAGAAGTCAGAACAGTCTGTACTCACAAAGGATGGACAATATTAATTTAAAGTTTTGCCTTGCAGCTGTGGTAGCTCTCCTACCCTATATTACACTGAAGTCCACAGAGATTCAGACCATGGAGAAATTTTGCAGAGGTCCATACCAAACCATTATATTGATAGACATTACACCAATGTGGCATAGTGAACAAGAAATGGCCTGAGTTAATGTCATAGCTCATTTAAGCTGCTACAATAAAATACCACAGACTAATTTATAAGGAGCATAAATTTATTTTCTCAGAAGTTTGGAGGTTGGGAATTTGAAGATTAAGGCATAGGCAGTTTGATTCCAAAACAGTACCTTGTTTCTGCATCTTCAAATGGAAAAAAGGAAAAGGAAAAAAGAGACCAACATTATATCTTCAAGGGCAAGAGAAGTCAAGGGAATAAACCCATTTCCTCAAGCCCTTTATAAGTGCCCAAATCTCATCCAGTAGGGCTCCATGCTAATTACCTTAATCACCTAATCACCTCTTCTTAGGACTGTTACACTGATGATTAGTTTTCAACAAAGAACACTGGGCTTCACATTCAGACCATAACAGTTAAGAATATATATTACTTACATATATTTTATACATATATATATATTCTTACATATACTTAACTGTGTGTATATATGTAAACACAGTTATATATATATATACATATACACATATGTATATATATATTGAGTAATTCTTTAGGGTACCATGTATTTACCAGAGCAGAGAACTTCATACAGTGCTGTATCCAAAAGGAAGGCTATGCTGGTGGAGGGAAGAATGGCACCACTTACCATCATTCCAAATAACACCCTGGGAGATTTTGTTCTGTAGCATTTGAAGACCTGGTCCTAAAAGGAGTTGTACATATATATATGTACCAGATAAGTTACCATTGCTCTAGTCATCATGTAAAAGGTATTGAACATGGAAACAGACAAGATGATGTGGCTAGCTTTCTTCAGTAGTCACTTCAGAAATGGGATACTGGGAACAATGCTTAAAAA
The DNA here is from genome assembly GCA_020662805.1 of Glaucomys volans. Lineage (NCBI taxonomy): Eukaryota > Metazoa > Chordata > Mammalia > Rodentia > Sciuridae > Glaucomys > Glaucomys volans. The sequence goes on along the minus strand of JAJEJO010002716.1, from coordinate 528,445 downwards.
AAAAAAAAGGCCATAATGATGGAGATAGAGGTTGTTTGTAGGCCCAATTGTATGCACTCTCTTTTTGTGACTGACCTGGCTACACTTTCTTCTGAGGTTTCAATTTTCAGGAATATAAACCAATGCTGAGTTTAGTCCAAGAGAACCAGCAGGCAGTTGGTAGCAAATGGATTGTTTCAGAACTTTTCTGTTCTGAAAGGGCCAATGGCTTGTTTTCATAGGGCCAGTGGTTTGTTCTCACAGGGATAGATACATTTTCTTGGTATGGGTTTGATTGGTTTGCTAGGAGAATCTCAGCTAGTGGCATTATTAAAGTATTTCTGAAATACTTAATCCACAAGCGTGGAATCCAACATAGCATTGTTTCCAACCATAGGACACACTTTACAGGGAAGGAAATAGATTGAGACGGGGAGTTCCCCATCATGGGATCCATTGATTTTAGTATGTACAGCACCATCCAGAGGCAGCTAACTTTATAGGAATCTAAAACAATCTTCTAAAAGTGCAACTGAAGCACTGGTTTGGAGGAAAAACTGAAAATATCGAGTAATTCTTTAGGGTACCACGTATTTACCATAGCAGAGAACTCCATACAGTGCTGTATCCAATAGGAAGGCTATGCTGGTGGAGGGAAGAATGGCACCACTTACCATCATTCTGAATAACACCCTGGGAGATTTTGTTCTGTAGCATTTGAAGACCTGGTCCTAAAAGGAGGTGTTCATAGCTAGGAAACTCGATTAGTTTCCTATTATCCTGTAACAAATGATACCAATGCAGTAGCTTTAAACAAAACATATTTATTAGCTTATAGTTTTGAATTCAGAAGTCCAAAATGGGTCATATTCAAGGTTTAAGCAGAGCAGGCTTCCTTCTGGAAGCTTCTAGGGCAGAAACTATTCTCTGAACTTTACCAACTTCTACAAGTCACCTGCATTTCTTGGGTCATGATTCTATCCCTCCATCTTCAAAGCCAGATTTATACTGGGTTCTCCCTCTTCTTCCTTTCTCTGCAAGTTTAACCCACTTCTCCTATGTAAGTCACCAACTCCAGGGGATGAGGATATACACATCTTTGGTGGATATTTTTCTTTCTATCATTTGTAACAGATACCATCAGGGCACTCTGAATGCCTTTTGTTCAGGGATTTACAGGTAAAAACACAATCAACTCACTGGGTAGGGCAATGACATTCATCAGCAGAGGAATGTGAGCCAGTTTTACATAATGAGGGTAGGACATAATGCCTGTTAAACTCTGGTGGTGAACTTGGGGATGCCTCCTGGCCCCACTGTATCTGTGGATGATCATATGCAGCAAAGAAGATGACTGTTCAGAACACACAGAAGGTGTTTTAGAAATAAGCTTTTTAAACTTGATATTGATTCATCAACTCATTATTTTTTAATGTTAGTCCTAGCAAAAAGTCAACTAGCATCACTTCTTTTTAGATAAATTAGAGAATCTTCTCTGTAAAAAAAATTAAAAAATGATGATAAAGACTACCTAGTAATAACTCTATAACACCTTTGTTAGAACTTGTGGCAACTTTATGCACTATCTTATAACTTTCTCAGTGCTATTATCAGTTGCCTCTCCATGTAGATCGAGGTCGGTACAAAAGGATTTTATTTTCAAACACATCCCAAAGATAATAGCAGATCCAAAGTTTTCAGTTATAATTAAGCAACAGGCAAATTTTAGAAAATCTCTCCTTTTTCCTGGATATCCTTATGTGTTATTCTGCTGAGTAACACCTGTTTACTCTTCTAGCTTTTCCCACTCTGCTCTCTTCCCTAGGTGGCTGACCTGGATGGACTCTCAACCTGTTCCCTAACTCTAGAACTTCCACTGTGGATCAGTGAATGGGGAACAGTGGCATGAGGTCTGAAAAGGGTGTGAAAGTCAGATTGGGGAATGTACTACCCTGAGATTTTTCCAAAAAGGGTACTATGTGTTCTCTCAACAAAAGGCTCCATCTCCTCTCCAGTCAGCCTTTAAAACAAGATCATTTGATTTTAAATTCCCAAAATTGCTCCCTCTTCTTCTTTGCCTATAGGTGGCAACCACCCTCACTGACAGCCCCCCCTAGGATTTCTCATTGTCCTTGTGGTTTTCCTCACGCCTTCACCTATAAAGTTGTAAAGAGTCTTTAACAAAATGATCGCTGGACTCTAACTGGTAATGGAATAACATGTTTCTCAGCATTGTTTTCATTATGTAATTCCTAATGAATTTTTTAGATTCATTCTTTTCCTACCTTTGTTCTCCACCCCTCATATAAAAAACTATTTTAACAGATCAGCTTTTTAAATTTTTTTTTTTTTTTTTTTTTTTCATATGCTGAAACTAATTTGCCCCCCTTTGGGGCTGATATTGTCTTTGTTGAGAAAACATGGAGTAACAGATCACAAAGGTAGTCTGATGTGATTTCAGGATTGCTTGCTCCTATAATTGAGAATCTTAATTGTTGGGAAGCTATAAGACAGGACATGTTATATGCCTTATATATGCTCAGAATCCACAGATCTGGGAACCTAAAGGTGATGACAATGAAGGTGGCCCCTCTCATTATGACACATAGTAAACCTTTGAGGAATTCCCCTTCTTGTAACTGCAGTCTTGAATGTGGTAGGAGTGAGGGGTCCCAGGAGCCAAAGCACAACTGTTTCCTCAAGTGAAAAAAAAAAAAAAAAAATCATGGTTCCAGTGAATAGGAGACTAAGTCTACTGTTTCTTTCAGGCTCCTCATGTCTCCAAATTGAAAGGAAGAGAAAGTACTGGGATTTTGGTCTCCTTAACAGGGAGGTATATGAACAATGAACCAAGAGAGGCCTATTAGGAGACACCAGGGCATTCACAGGGAGCACCTATTGTTACTTGCTTGGTACTTGTTAGTGGTGCTGATCAACAGAACTGTGGCCAAACAAGGTATTCAATTTGACAGGAAGATGGTTTGGATAACTACATGGAAGAAGTCTGTGCAGAAAAGTTGCTGGGAGAGAAAAGATTGTGAAATGAAAGTATTGTGGATTTAAGCAACTGTGATCATCAACCTAGGGCTCATGACCAATAAAAAAAGTAGAGACCTGTAGTTATATTTACATTAGTTAACTCTTTCTTTTCTCCTCTTTTTCTCTTACGTTTTTTAAAGAAAATTGGTTGTGATTAATATTTCAGGTTTTAGATAGGAGTAGGGTTGACGGCTGTGGGTCTTCATTTGCCTCCTATATGTGAACATGCCGGAAACCGAGGCCAGAGATAAGGGTTTCTGCTGAGATACAGAGGGATGAATTGTGCCACATATCTTCCATGTGTCCCTTTAGATTCACTCCCTCTCATTCCCCACTGTTTTTCCTGGAAAGGCGCCTGTATTGATTACTTCAGAGCTTCTCTTGTTCTCTGGCTTCCTGGGGTTTGAATACAGTGGGTATTTAGCAGACTAGTCCTTTTCCGAGAGTCTCCCCACTGAATGATGATGCACTCCTAACTTCTTAAATAGTCTGTTTAATAAACCCTCCTCAGCTGATCTTAATTGATTGCACCATCTGTTTTCTGCTAGTACCTTGACTTGCACATTACCATGTTTATGTGGGCCTACTTCCAAAATTATATGTCTGTGTTAACCATATGGTCTATAGCATAGTATTCAGTAAGAAATTAACTGGAGTGATATTTTTGGCCAAAGAAAGTAATCATAAGTTAGAAGCTTCAAAATTAATTATTAGCTTGAGAAAAAAAGATGAATACAATTTGACCTCATAAGGTCAGCTGTAACATAGGATAACTTCATTCTATCTGGTGATAATTAAGCTTGTTTCCTGAAAACTATAGTATTTACACACTATTCTAATGTGTTGATTAGAATAATGGATAAGAAACTTACATTAATAATTCTCTATACTTGAATTTTTTTCTGTAAATATGCAGGTAAAAATTATGCATACAATTGACATGTCCTTATTGAATTTAGCACAATATATTATTCTTTTTGAAAGGTAAAACTTCTGTTTATAGAATATCCATCCTTAAATATAAAACAAGATCCCAAACCAATTTTTGAATGATAATTAAGACAATGTTCCATTCAGCTTCAACATACCATCTTCACTGTCTTTGTTCTGACTTACGGTACAGTGAATGCCCTTCTCTATATGAGTTAAAACAAACTCTCAATATTTATTGAATGAACAAAACCTAGTTTAAAAAACTGATCAAAATATAATGTAATGGATTAAAGACTTCATGATCTTATGCAGAACCTAAGCTGAATTCCAAATAATGGGACAATACATTCAATGTGAGAGTGTTGACAATTTTCAGATATTTTTTATATAATATTTTTAATGAGAAAATATAAAATATATTCTAGCATAACTATATATATTAAAATGAGTGATTCAGCTACTAAAATTAATGATCAGAATATCTTAAAGTGTCTTGAATCACTTTTATTTTCCTTAATTTCCCTTAAACAAATTTTGTTGGTTGACTGTTTTTTTTGAGGTCTAAATCTTTCAAATTTGGTGGCCCATGAGCTTAAAAAGGAGACATAGCTATTTCAGAACTTAGAGTGACTCTGTTCATATTAGCATATGTCTATACATATATTAGATAAGTATGCATGTGTGTATTTATTGAATTGAACATTGATCAATTTATATTCATTCAGTGTCCATGAATTTCTTGTTCATATGAATTATGTCCACATCCTGTCTTTATTGTCCATAAATCAGACACTTGACCTATTTGGAAACCAAGTGAACTTAAGTTACTAAAGTTTACAATAAAGTAATGATCTAACAAAGTCTACTAAATTTATTTTAATTTTAATGCACATTGGTATGTATAATAAAGGGAAAAAATTAAAGTGCTAGTCATGTGCTTTAAAATTTTTCATTTGCATGTGGGGGGACAAAGGTAAATATCCATTTCATTTTTTTTCAAGACAGTCTGCTTTCATCACTGTTGTCCTTGGTTAATTAATAAGATACTAGGAAATCATTATTAAGTCAATAAGTTTTATGGTCACTTTGCAGCTAATGTGTATAAACTAATAACTAAAACAGAAATTGGCAAGTTATTAGTATCAGGAAATGAGATAAGTACAAAGTAAATACCACTGGAATTCATAATTCCAACAGGTAAGTGCAATTTTCCTTGTTACTCAGGAAAAGTTTCAAAAAAATGACAGTTAAATTAGGTTTTAAAGAAATAGTAAGATTTCAATAGAGACAAAATGAAGGACAGGTGGTTCATTCAAAATATGCGCATATTCAGCTGGGCTTAGTGTTGTTCACCTATAATCCCAGTGGCTCTGGAGGCTGAGGCAGGAGGATTGTGAGTTCAAAGCAAGCCTCAGCAAAAATGAGGCACTAAGCAACTCGGAGAGACCTTGTCTCTAAACAAAATAGGGCTGGAGATGTGGCTTAGTGGTTGAGTGCCCCTGAGTTCAATCCCTGGTACTCCCCCCGCAAAATATGCACATATTCAATGTAAAAATTATCCACATTAAAGTTGTAATGTAGATTAAAATTATAGATAGCTCTTTTTTTCTATAACAGGTCTGTTTTTTATACTGAACCCACACTTATTGTTTAAGGGGGGAAATTTTACATTTTATTTTTGTCCAATTTTAACCATCTTTCTTTAAGATAAACAACCTCTTCAAGAGGTTGCTCTGCATAGGGTAAAAAATTATTAGTCTCTCAGATTTTGTCTTCCACTCAAAAAATTGTTTATTGCAAAGTACATACAATGCTTTCCCATGGTTTAATTTTCTATAAAAATGTTAAGATTTGTGTATATAATTGCAATTATTTTGGGCTATTATTTTTCTACTCCAATAATATTTCCATCACATTACACTGTGGTTGAAAAGAGAATGACTGCTGGTATTTGTGGGTCCCAGCAAAGGAGGACTTGGGACCATGTTTGGTTTAGGTTAAGTGATATATTTTTGAGGGTTTCTCTATTCCCATGTAAAGATCTGTTATTACTGGCCATGCTGAGGTAGGATTGGCTTCCAGGTACTACCCTTATTATTCCCTGTGACAACTTACCCTACTCATGACATGAAGTTGCAGGATAAAATAATTTATTATAAAATGAACGTGTGTTATTGCATGAGAAAACAGAAGTGTGTGGTGTGTATTGATGGAGAAAAATCATAGGGTCTAAAAATACTGAGCCAGAAGGTAATCCATGAAAACATCCTTTGATCACCAAGTATGTAAAACTGCACCAGGAAGAACCTCAGATAGATAAATAGATAAATGGCTACATAGGCAGGGAGACAGACAGATAATGGCCCTGCTCAAACCTGATCAGAATTCTGGTTTTATAGGGTACAAACCAATAGTAATACTAACTGGGTATTAAGCCTAAAATCAGTGATCAGTAAAATTCAGATTCTGTTTCCTTTCAGTTTTGTTGAAGAGGGATGGTACTCTCTGAGAGAATAATTCTCATCTTTGGTCTATATGTGGCTCCCCGCTTGGATATTTCACTTGGTTAAATGATCTCTCAACCCACTATGTGAAAGCACATCAGCGAGCACCCTCAGCTACCTTCTGGGTCCCACCTCAGTTCATGCATGAATCCTAGGGAGTCCAACCTGGCATTGTTGCCTAAGTATGCCATGGGACCATTTATGGAGAACACCTTATGAAGAACACTGTGAGATAATTTTAATCCACAAAACAAATGGGAGATAGGGCAGGATATCCTCTCTGCCTCATTTATTTGACTCTTTCATGTCAAAACCTACAAAAGACAAATTAGAACCAAATTTAACGAATTTAACTGTCTTCTCTCTCCTTTGCTTCCTTTATTCCAAGAGACAAAGAAGGAATACCTTATCTCCATTCTCATCCCATTGACTTTTTCTACTAAGAACAAAAGCTTTAAGGGCTGACCATCATTGAAGAATGAAATGTTTTTCTCTGTGCTATGACTGTGCCCTTTGTTATTGTCCCTAAAATTACTAAATTGGAACTGAAGCAAGCTGGTAAATTTTCTTCTTCCTCCATAGAGCCTGTTATTCAGATCCAGTGTCTTGCTAAAGAGAACAAGGTCCTACCCTTTCTTTCCCAGGAGTTATAAACAGGCTCTGGAGGTGGGAAATAGAAAATCAAAAATGATTTAAAGGAGAAATTAAAATGCATTTGGGTCACTATTTGCAAAATGTAAACCACAATACACACACTTGCATTTTTCAGCAGTTTTTCACCTCCCTTAGCTTATTTTCAACATTTTCTTTCAGAAGGGAACATAGAAAAATAATGTATATTCCCTAACATAGTTTAAGTCATAGAAAATTGTTACTTCTAATTTCAAAAGTGAAAAGTTCTATGCCATCCTTTGTTAGGACCCTTGAAACTATGAATTTTATTCTCCTGGATAAAGGAACTCTTGTGACCGAGGTTCAAGAAGAAGTCATACCCGCATGAGGTACTGAAACCCATGCATATGGTTAAAACCAGTGGAAGGTCGCATTCTGGCACACTGTTATATACAGTATAGCTTTCAACTTGTACCTCTGATCTATTTCAATATGATTAACAAAAAGAAATGAAGATTATGTAGGTTAAACTGAAATGGGAGTCATCCAAATTTCTCTGACCACAAAATTCTGGTTATTTGGGTTTCTAAAAGTAAAATAATAATAATGCCCTTTAGTTTAACACATTTTGTAGGATAGAAACAAAAAGAAAAGGTTCCACCTTGTGCTTAGTTTTTTAATCATTGCAACTGTTTTTAACTCTTACCTTTATCATATATTTTCTTTATCAGTATAATAAAATAGTTATCTTCAGCCAAAAATCTAAAGGTAGGTGGTGCTGGAAAATCAAAGCTGCTCAAGGATGTCATCATAGAATCAAGCTTCCAAACTTCTTTTATTTTCCTTCTCTTCTCTCCTTTGCATGCACTTTTCCCCGTCTTGACCTATGAGTGTAGATGTAATTACAATTAGGGTATTAACAAAAGGAGAAAGGGAAAGGCCAAAGGTAAAAGCCTTTTTTTCCAAGAGATTTAAACCATTCATTCAGGAAGTAAAGCTGGAAGGATTTTTCCATGTTCTACTGGCCAAAAATGTATATTCTGGTGCAACTGAATATGGGTGGTGTCACCTCAAGTTTCATATATAAAGGATTATTCCTAGGGTGGAACTCTTGGAAACTGTTGTGGACTTTTAAGAATTGGGGTTTAGTAGGAAGTCTGTATGTTACTGAAGGCATGTCCTCTAAAAGTATGGTAAGACCCCAGTCTCAGTCTCTGCTTTGTGGTTTGAGATGTGATTTTTGTTCTTACATGCATTCCTGACATGATATGTCACCCTCACAAGCATAAAAACCAATGGAGCCACTTAAGCTTGGACTTTGAACCTCTGAAACTGTAAGCTAAATAAATCTTTTCTCTTTATAAGTTAGTTTCATCAGGCATTTTATTGTAGTAATAAGCAGCTAGCTAATACAACTGGTTTATTCTGTAAACAGGTTGTGAAGGAGTCTGGAATGATGATTATTTTGCTTCCTAGTCTCCAGAGTAGAGGAAGGCAAAAGAGACTTTCAGGGAATTGTCAGTGAGCCAACTCCCAGCATCTGAAACACTGACATGAAGATCTTTTTGCATGAATTCAAACTTTATTGAGATTCATAATCATAAGTTATGTGTAATGATAAAGTTTTTCATTAGTAAGTGCATTAAATAGTGACTGTATACAATATTTAAATACTATGTAACACCTAGTAATATATTAATTCTGATCTATGATGACAAAAATTTCTTAAGGTTGAGACAATAATTCCTGAGTCAAAATTATAGTAAGCAGATAACATTTTCAGTTATATCATAAAACCAAGTGTACATTAATTTTCCCCCCAAAAGCAAAAGCACTATTATTTTCAATTAAAATTCTGTTTAAATATTGTTGAAAAAATCCTTCACCCAGTATGTCTAAAGGAATACAAAAATAGGAATATAGATGGTGGCTGAGTAAGATCCTCCAGCAATTGTCTCTCCACAGACATTCCAGGTTAAACAGCTCTTCATGCATCAAACTACCCTCACAAAGGCTAATGTGAGAATTTACTACCTGCCTTTAGGATAGCAAAATGGACACTTTGAAGAAGGCAGCAATGACAGTGTTGCTGACATTACCCCTCTCCCTACTACAAGCAGCCCAGCATGGAGAGAGACACCTTCTTCTTGGGGAAGGGCATAAGAATTAATTTCAGGCTTTACACTTGAAACTCAGAACCAGGTCCACAGTGGTGAGACCCAGTGCTAGGCATAGCCCTATAACCCCAAACTGCTAAATCAATGCTCGTAGACTGAATTTCAGGAACTTCATTATGCTAGGTGGCTGATGGCTTCCACCACCCTTCTTCCAAACTTGCATGTCAAAGTGCAGAGCAAAAGTATACCCCCTGGGGAGTAGGTCACAAAACTATCAGAAGGTTTTGTCATGGATGCCAGTGCTTGTCTGCAGTACTGAGACCCAGCACCCAGTGGAAACTGAAGGCTCCATATGCATGTCAGAGCTCACAGACAGAGCATTTTAACTACACTTGGGATCATCTGCAGACCTGTGTTCCAGTGGAACAGATTCAATTTTGGCTTGCATAAATTTCAGCTTTGAAGTGGGTCCAGCGTATCTGTCCTCCTCCCAAGATAGTGTAAGCACTTGTGGCTGTATGACTAAGCCAAAGCTTAGCATCAGCCATGGTGACCAAGAGACTATGTCTACAACCCATTCCCATACCTGGGGTAAAACAACTATCAAAGGCCATTGTTCATGGGCAGGGCTCTAGAACTACCCTAGCACTAAGCAGAGGCCTGTGACCCAGTGGGACAGACATATTTTGGCCTTCATCATCACCAGCCATGGGATAGAACTTGGTGCACCCCTGAGCCTGTGCATGTCCTTGTGGCTGTGACACTAAGGTGCAACCCCACTTAGTATAAGCCTAGATGGCCAAGGGACTGCCTTTACCAACACTGCCAAAATAGCATGTTGCAAGACTCCATTTTCTGAGGGTAGTGCAAGGTAGTATGTGCAAGACTTTGTCCTAGAACTAAGTGCTGGGCTAATGAAACCCAAGACTGGATAGATCCTAAAAGTTCCCATCCCCAGGCTCTCCTGTGGTCAGAACCTCTGGGACAGTTCCAATACCCAGGGGAAGACACAAGGCCTCTGTCTATTGGGCTTCTTTTCCTGCTAATATCTGTGACTGGTTGCAGTGGTTTGGGGCCATGGGTTCACCTCAGCAATAGACAGTGCCATAGTAGCAAGGGCCTTGGTCTTACCTCAGTAGTCTTGGTGGATTGTGGGCTCAGGGTGTGACACATGTTGGTGGCATTGGTGGCCACAGTTTGACAAAGGAACCTAGTCAGCACTAGGTTCACCAAAGGTGACTTTCCCTCGAGTGGGAAAAGTCCCATAGTACCTGACCATAGCTCAGTGACCATGGATGAATCATCTGGAAATACCCTGTCCCCAGAGAGAAACATATGGGACCGGACTCTTCTTTCTAGATATTCTCTTGTTTCTCTCAAAATAACACACTACAATGTTTTTAGGTGAAACCTGTGCAATTACCAAAATCAAGACTACACACCAAGACTCATGGCAAATCTGGACCGGGAAATAGCAAACGTGAGTATAAACTGTTTAGAATTGCTGAAAACTCACACACAACATGCAGGCGCACACACACACACACGCGCGTGCGCACACACACAGAGCAAGATCAGGAAGACTGACATAAATACATAATCTTTCAACATTTCATGCCAACAAGTCTCAAGACTTCTCAGGAAATCATATGTGCACCTAATAAGGTGCTAGAAAGTGACCAGGTAATAATTTTTTATGCAAGAACTTTCAGAAAAGTTTTAAAAAAGTCATTTTAAGAAAATTTAGTGAGCTTTAAGAGAACACAAGAAATGTTTCAAAACTCCAGCAGAGAATCCTAACAACTGAGTGCTAGATTTTAGCACTGAGATGGAAGCAATAAAAAATATCAATCAGAAATTCTTGAGCTGAAAAATACACTCAGCACAATTTAAAGCATGAGAGAAGAATAGATCAACAGAAGAAGTAACTAGTGAGCTTAAAGGCAAGGTTATCTGGAAAATACACTAGGAGATAAAAGAAAAAAATAAAAAAGAATAAAGAAAGCTTATGGGAACTTCAGGGTGCTCTTCAGAAAAGAGCAAATATTCAGGTTATTGGATCTTAAGAAGAATCTGACAATACCAAAGGTGTAGAAAATTTACTCAAACAAACAGAAAACTTCTTAAACCTAGAGAAGAATATATTATCTATGTGGAAACAGATCAAAGGTTACCAATCAAATTTAATTCAACTAGGTCCACCCTGAAGACATCTTCCAATCAGACTTTTAAAGATAAAAGATAAAGATTCTCAAATCTTCAAGAGAAAAGAAACAAACAATACATGTGGACTTAACAATTCTCCTGACAGTAGACTTCTTAACAAAATCCTTACAGGCCAGGATGAGTAGCATGAAATTTTCACAATATTGAAGGAAAAAACTACCTGTTGACTGAGACTACTGTGCCCAACAAAACTATTCTTTAGAAATGAGAAGAGATAAAGATATTCACAGACAGTAAAAGCTGAGATAATACATCTTCACAGACTTGTTCAATAAGAAATGATAAAAGAAGTTCATCAAACTGAAAGAAACCTTAAATAGTAAGAAGTAAATAAGAGAAGGTATAAAATCACTAGCAAGAGTAATGATTCAAATCATAATCACATATAATATAGCATATCACATATAGCTATTATATATTGTAGCTATACCATACATATCATATATGATATTATATAGCATATCATATGTCATAGCATATATATATATATATAATACAGCATTTCAAAATGCCATAGCATGGTAAACATGGTATGTAAACCATTCATGTTTTTATTATGAAGATTAAAGCAAAGAAATTAAAATAATAATAACTACATCAATATGTTAAGAGATAGGCAATATAGAAAGATGTAATATAGGATATCAAAAATTTAAAATGTGAATAAGACCAGAGTGTGAATGTAGGTTTTTCTTAGTATATTTTCTCTTGTCCTGCTTGTTTCTGTGTTTTTATGATCAAGCTATTTCAAAATAGCTTGTTATGAAGAAAAGTATGTTTTTTAAGCCTCATAGTAACTATAAATCAGAAATCTATCAAAGAAAAATAAAAAATGATAAGTAATGAACCAAAACACACTACTAAAATTAATCACTTAACTACAATGGAAGACTATAAGAGAGAGGGAAAGAAATAAAGGAACGACAACACAAATAGAAAACAAGTTATATAATTGCTGTAGTAATACTTTTCTGTTAAGAGTTACTTTGAAGTTAAGTGGACTGAATTCTCCAGTTTTAAAATACACAGAGTGGCTGGGTAAAAACAAGATTGAATCGTGTCTTTCTTACAAGAAACTCATTTTATGTATAAGGATACACGTAGAATGAAAGTAGGAATGGAATAAAATATTCTGTGCAAATGGAATCCAAAAGAAAGCAAAAGTAGTCATGCTTACATCAGACAACACAGACTTTATATCAAAAGCAGTAAAAAGAGGCAAGGAAGATTATTTTATAATGATAAAAGTATCAATTCAGCAAGAGGAAATTATAATTCTAAATATATATACATACCTAATATTGGAGCACACAAACATATAAAGTAAATATTTGTGGACTTAAAGAAAAAGAAAGACTCCAATATAATAGTTGGGTATTTTAACATCCCACTTTCAATAATGGATGGATTATCCAGACAAAATCAACAGTGAAACAGCAGAATTAAACTATGCCCTAGACCAAATCTATCTGTTATTGTTTAGATATGAGGTGTCCCCCAAGAGCTCATGTGTGAGACAATGTGATAATTTTCAGAAGTGAAATGACTAAATCAAGAGAGATGTAACCTAATCATTGGGTTAATCCACTGATGGATTAACTGAGTGGTAACTATAGGCTAGGAGGGTGTGACTGGAGAAAATAGGTCACTGGGCATGTGACTTTGGGGTTCATATTTTGTTTCTGGTACACAGAGCCCTCTCTCTCTCTACTTCCTAACTGCCATGTTCTGAGTAGCTTTCCTCCTTAACACCCTTCCGCCATGTGGTTCTGCTTCACTTGAGTCCCAGAGGTTTGGAGTCAACTGTCTATGGATGGAGATCTCAGAAACCATGAGTCAAAATAAACTTTTCCCCCTCTGTGTTGTTCTTGTCAGTTCTTTTGGTCAGAGTGACAATAAAAGCTGACTAACATGGTAGCTAAGAGACATTTACAGAAAATTCCATTCAACAACTGCCAAATACATATTTTTCTAATCATTTCATGGAATTATCTCCAGGATAGATCATGTGCTAGGCCACAAAACAAGTCTCAACAAATTTTAAAAATTGAAATAACATGGAGTATCTTTTCTAAACATAATGAAATAAAATTTGAAATCAATAGCAAGAAAAACTTTGGAAATTACACAAATGCATGGAAATTGAGCAACTTATACTTTTGAGCAACCAATGGATCAAGGAACAAATCAAGAAAAAAAATCTATTAAAACAAATGAAAATGGAGACACAACATGCCATAACAGATGGGGTATACCAAATTGATACTACAAAGGAATTTTCAAGCAATCAATGTTAACATCAAAACAGCAGAAGAATTTCAAATCAACAACCTATTACTGCATCTCAAGGAAATATCAAAATAAGAAAATAATCAAACCCCAAATTAATAGATTAAAAAATAATAAAGATCAGAGCAGAAATAAATGAAGTAGAAACTAAAAAATAGTACAAAACAATCAATGAAATAAAAAGCTGTTTATTCAAAGAAGTAAACAAAATAGAAAAACCCTTATCAAAAATTAAATTTAAAAAGTAGAGAGATGACTCAAATATATAAAATTGGAAAAGGGAAACTACCACTACAGAAATACAAAAGTTCATTAGAGAGTATTATGAACAACTATATGCTAACAAATTTGATAATCTAGAAGAAGTTGGACGAATTTCTGAACACTTTACCAGGCCTGAATCATAAAGAATAGACAACTAAACAGACTAATAATAAGTAACAAGAGTGAATCAGTAACAAAAAGTCTCCAATTAAAGAAAAGCCCAGGACCAGATGGTTTCACTACAAAATTCTACCAAACATTTATAATAGATTTAATACCAATTCTCTTTATTTTCAAAAATTAGAAGAAGCATTTCTTCCAAACCCAATATATGGAGCCAGTATTACCTTGATACAAAAATAACAGATAAGAATACAACAATTAAAAGCAAACTATCCGCCAATATCCCCTGATGGAATTTAGTTGCAAACATCCTCAACAAAACACTAGCAAATCAAATACAAAAGTACATTAAATGATTACTTATTATCCCAGGGAGGCAAGGATGGTTTGACATTTGCAAATGAATGAATGTGACACACATTAACACAATGATGGACAAATACCATACAGTTATGTCAACAGACGCAGAGAAGGCATCTGGCAAAATTCAACATCTATGTATGAAAAGAATGGTGAAGGAATTAGGCATAGAAATAACATACCTCAACATAATACAGTTCATTTATAATAAACTTTCTCTCTTAGATCTGGAACAACACCACTTTAACTCAACATACTTCTGGAAATACTAGCCAGAGCAATCAGCCCAGAGAAAGAAATAAAAGGCTTCCAAATGGGAAAAGACGTCAAATTGTCAATGTTTGAAGATGACATGATTGTACATGTTTAAAATGCTAAAATCTACACTAGAAACTATTAGAACCAATAAATAAATTCAACAATGTTGTAGGAAAAAAATCAATATACAAAAATCAGCAGCATTATTTTATGGCACAGCAAATAATCTAAAATAGATATCAAGCAATCGATCCCACTTATAATAGCTGCAAAATAAAGAAAAAGAAAAAATAATTTAGGAATAAATTTAACCAAGAAGAGAAATAATCTCTGCAATGAAAGTCATAAAGCATGAAGAAAGAAATTAAAGAGTAGAGAAAAAAGTGGAAATATATTCTACATTCATGGAAAGAATGAATATTGTTCAAATGTTTGTATTATGTAAAGTGACAAATTCAGTGCAAACAGTATCAAAAATATTAATAACATTCTTGCAGAACTAGAAAAGTGATTTTAATATTTGTATAGAATCACAGATCCCCCTGATTATCCCAAGCCATCTTGGCAAAAAGAACAAAGCAGGAGGCATTACTCTACCTGATTTTAAAATACTACAAAGCTGGAAATAAAACATCAAAGTATCAGTAAGCAAAAACAGACACAGACCAATGGAATAGAATAGAGAACAAAGAAATAAACCCATGCCTTTATAGTAAATTGATTTTCAACTAAGTTGTGAAGAACACACACTGGAGAAAGGACAGTCTTTTAAATAAATGGTGAAGGTGAAATTGGATATCCACCTGGAACTAGATCCCTATTTGTTACCTGTAATTAAAATCAACTCAAAATGGATTAAAGACTTGAATGTAAGACATGAAACTACTAAAGAAAACATAGGTATTATACTTCAATCCAATGGAATGGGCAAGATTTTTTTTTCAACCAAACCCTCAAAATACAGGAAACAAAAGCAAAAGTAGATAAATGGAATTCCATCACACTGAAAACCTTCTGAATGACAAAAAAAAAAAAAAAATCAACAAAAGAAGGGACATCCTATGGAATGGGAAGAATATTTGCAAAGTATACCTCTGATAAGGGATTGATATCCATAATATCCTAATACTCAATATCAAAATGTAAAAGAAATAAAATAAAAACCTGATTTTAGGGGCTGGGGATATAGCTCAATTGGTAGAGTGCTTGCCTTGCCTGCACAAGGCCCTGGGTTCAATTCCCAGCACCTAAAAAAAATTAATAATAATAATAATAAAATATAATAAAATAAAAATAAAAAATAACCTGATTTTAAAATGGGCAATAGATCTATATAGACATTTCTCAAAAGAGGACACCAACAGATACATGAAAAATTTTCTCAACATCACCAATAATTAGGTAGATGAAATTCAGAACCACAATGAGATATCTTCTCATCCCATTAAGAATGGCTAATATCAAGAAGTCCAAAGATAAGAAATGCTGATGAGGATTCGGGGAAAAGAAAACCCTTGCATACTGTTAGGAGAATGTAAATTAGTATAGCTATTATGGAAGACACTATGGACATTCCTCAAATAATTAAAAATGAAACTTCTAGATGATCCAGCAATTCCACTCCTGGGTATATATTAAAAAAAAAAAAAGAAGAAGAAAAGAAAGAAAGAAAGAAAGAAAGAAAGAAAGAAAGAAAGAAAGAAAGAAAGAAAGAAAGAAAGAAAGAAAGAAAGAAATCACTAAGTCTAAGGAACATCTGCTCTCCTGTGTTCAATGTAGCTCCATTCACAATAGCTAAGATATAGAAACAACCTAAGTGTCCATTAACTGATGAATGGATAAAGTGGTAAATATACACAGTGGAATGTGATTTAGCCATATAGATAGAATGAGATTCTGTTATTTTCAGCAACATGGATGGAGCTGGAGCTCATTTTGCTAAATGAAATAAGTCAGAGACAGAAAGACGGGTACATCATGATCTCATACTCATATGTAAAAACTAAATAAGCTGATATCATAGAAGTTGAGTACAAGAGTCATTAGCAAAGAGTGGCTTAGGAGGTGGAGAGGAGGGGAGGAGGGGAAAGGTTAATCAATGCATACTGGTTACAGTTAGGAACAGTTCTGGTGTGTTTATTACACAGTGTGTGACTGGAAAGAACAACCATGTACAGTATACTTTGAAAAGCAGAAAGAAAGGATTTGGAAAGTCCTAACATAAATGGTAACTGTTTGAAAAAGTTTACATGGATTACACGTTTATATCACATGTTTATTAATGGATCACAGTGTAGTGTTTTCTCAGGTCATCAGAATATGAGTCTTTTCTTCTTAAAGTGTACATAAACCAAGAATGTGAGAAATAAGAGACTACTAATCATGCAAAATGACTCCATGATGATAGCAAATAGTCCTAAATTCTAATGAACAGTCATATCATCTTATTATGTGACCTGGAGACAGGCAGTGACCACTTTGTCTTTTTTGACATTTATAGTGGTATTGCAAAGAAAATATGAAATGTTCCTTCCAGTCCTAAAATTTAACTGATTCTTATTCTTCACACCTCTAGGAATAACTGACTTTGTAGTCTTTAATGTGAATGAAAGTGAAGGCAAACTTTTCTAAAGGGATTTTTAAAAATATAATCCATATATATATATATATATATATATATATATAT
>JAJEJO010002716.1:372446-510955 GCA_020662805.1 Glaucomys volans | reverse complement strand
TCCACCACTGAGCCACATCCCCAGTCCTATTTTTTGTGTTTTATTTTAGAGACAGAGTCTCACTGAGTTGCTTAGGGCCTTGCTAAATTGCTGAGGCTGGCTTTGAACTTGCGATCCTCCTGCCTCAGCCTCCCAAGCCACTGGGATTACAGGCATGTGCCACTGTACCCAGCTCATATAATTTTCAATTCTTCAATTTTCAGGCATTTGATGCAATCATTTTTAATATATTTACAGAGTTGGACAACCATGACCATGATCAATTTTATAACATTTTGGTCACCCCTAAAAGAAGCCCCATATTTATTAGCATTCTCTTTCCTGAGCCCTAATTCCCAACATCTCTGACCTCGAGACTAGGCAGCCAGTGGCTGTACTTTGGTCTTTATGGATTTGACTATTCTAGACATTTAATAGAAATGGAATGATAAGTTATCATTTGTTATTGGTTTCTTTCACTTAGTTTAATGCTTTCCAGGTTCATCCATGTTGCAGTAGTTAACAGTACTTTGTTTCATTTCAGTGCCACATAATATTCCATTGGATAGCTATAGCACACGTGATTTCTCAATTCATCAGGTGACAGACATTGGCTTGTTTTCTGTCCTGCCTATTTAATGAGAAGCTGCTATGAGCATTCATGTATGTATTTGTGGACATATGTCTTGGTTTCTCCTGGACATATACCTAAGAGTGGAAAACTGGGTCATATGGTAATTCTACATTTAACCTTTTGAGGAAATGCCAGGCTGTTGTAATATTTTATATTTTATAGGGAATGTCTGAAATTTCCAGTTTTTCACAAGGTAAATAAAATTTCAAATTCAAAAGTAATCTTGGGGATGGACCAGTGGTTCATAGTCCTCCATATTTGTACTTGGTAATGATAGGTAACAGGCAGATATGAATTATGAGACCATGAAATTAAAGAGATAATGTTATAAATCAGGCCCACTGTGCTGACCCTAAGTTTTCTTTTAAAAACCAATTTACCTGATCCCTGCTTGATTTAAGTCAATGGGATATGTTACATTCCTCAGCAAACAACCTGTTATCTGCATGAAAAATGCAGGCCTGAAATGTTGATAAGAAGAATACAAGTTACCCTGGCAGATGTTTGGGTTTGCGATTCCTAGGCAGACCAGATATGAGAACTCAAGGAGATAAGAATAATTCCCTGCACTTTAAAATCTGGATGAACAGATTCCAACTAGAACTGGTCAGCATTGGCCAAAGTGACCTAAAGTTGGCTGGAACATTCACAAGGCACTGTGGGGACTTGGAACCACTGAGGTCATCCTACTGTCAGTGAAGAGGTAGATCTGTGCAAGACTCTCTGGAAAATCCCCTGGTACCCCCAATAAAACTGAAGGGCAAGAGGAACATGCCATCCTTCTCACCACTGAGAGAACCCACTTTCTCCCTCGAGAGTATCCCCTTTTCCATTTTTATTCCTTCTCATAAATCCAGGCCTGCTACACTGAGTGACATGGTGAATCTTTCTGCTGTGATTTCAAGAACCAGTCAGAAAGAACTACCATGACTGCCTCAACTCTGCAATGGGCCCTTACCTGGAATGGTAAACTCAAACTCCTATTTTATTGTGATATCCTGATACTAACTAACGCAGTTTATCACCCATTGTATCTCTAAAGAGTGTGCATTTATTTTGTCACACATCCTCTTTCACTCTCTGCTATTACTGAGAGTAATCAAATTCTGAGATGTGGCAAGCTGAATAATGACTCCCAGAGATCAACAAGTACTGATCTCTGTGCACTTTTACAATTTATGTAGCAAAACAGACTTTGCAGGCATGATTAAATTAAGGATCTTAAGATCAGAAGATTTTCCTAGATTATTCAGATGGGCTCTAAATGCAAATTGGAATGCAGAGGGAAACTTGACACAGAAGAAGGAAAAGTGGTCACTGGCACAAGGTGCTGCACTGCTGGTTTTGACAAAGTAGGAAAAAGCCAAGGGCCAAGAAATATAAGGAACCATGCTCCAGATGCTGGAAGCATCAAGGAAATTGATTGTCCCTCTAACAACTGGAGAGAGCGTGGCAATGCCACCACCTTGGTTTTGACCCCATGAAACTGATTTCAGACTCCTGACCTTCAGAACTATAAGAGATAAATTTGAGCAGTTTTAAGCCGCCGTTTTTGTGGTAATGTCCTTGCAGTAGCAAAACAAAACAAAACAAAACAAAACAAAACAAAACAAAACACAAAACCCTGATATATTAGGTAATAGATTAGAATTTTAATAGGATTCTTATGTGAGCCCTACTACATTACTGCCCCCAAAATTCTGATGATAATATCATATAATTGAATGGAGATGTTGGGGAATGAACAATCTTTTAATGTACCAACAAATCACACATTCGACATGGTGGTCTATTTTTTAAATTTTGTAATTAGGAAAGTACACAAATATCTTTAACTTTTGTATGAATACTAGCCAGAGTTCTAGAAAACCAAATATATATTTTATGAGCTCAATGTGTAGATAAGGATATTTATTTATTCCCATTTTTTTTCTTCACTCAAAAGCCTGTGATCTTTAAGTGTATGCTTTTGATTTTCCTGTACTTTCAGTGAAAGGAAGTATCACCAAATGGTTTGAGAAATCAGGCTTTCATGTCACCAAAGTGTGATATAAAATATGTGTACAACAAAGTTTATCATGTTAGATTGAAGGAGAGAAACGTTGTAAGGTGTTCGGTACAGGGACTAGGACATCATATACATTGAAAAGTGACTAGCAATTACTGTCACTACTACTATCATCAAGGAGGTGAAAGTTGCATGCTGGGTAACAGCTCAGGTTCTCAAGTCAGACTCACAGTCTGCATCCTGGCTCAAGCAAAGGTGAGGTTGTATGACTGGGTAAGCAACTTACTGTCTTTGTGTCTCATTTTTCTCCTTCATAAAATAGTGTTAAAAATAGGCTCATAGGGATGTTTTTAAGTACTGGATGAGTGCCTGGTACATACAGCCTCATGTTATATACTAATTCTTCATCATGTTGACTGAAGAATTGCTTAGAATTGCTTTCAATCCCCTACTTTCCCACATTTGGGTGTGACCCTTTCAGTTTTGTTCCGTCATGCTTGCTTTTATGTGGATGGCGGAACCTGTATAAGCTGAGACTGTGCTTCTATGTCTTACAGCCTGTCATACCTTTTTTGTCACAACAGTATTCACACCAAACAGTGCAGCCTAGTTCCTATAAACCATTGAAAGAATTACCCATTCTGAGGCTCATTTACTCAATGCACCCAAACTTCCTGATACAGACTTGAAATTCTGCACCATTCCCTAGGGGCAACATCCCCAGGATTGCCACTCATGTGCAAGTTTGTTTCCTCTTTGGGAAAAGTAACCTCCTTTGTGATGACAACTCCCAGGCAAACATCTGATAGAACTGTTTATGGAATTCAGTCTCTAAATTCAAGTCAGATACAGGAATTAAAAAAACACCTTTAGCAAGCATGCTGAACTGGTGGGAAGCTGGAAGGAAACAAAAAAAAATGATAGCCTGCAGTTCAGACCAATTCATATAATTGAATTCAAACAAACAGTATTTTTATAAGTTTTCTTAAGCTAACACTTCAAATTCCTGATATGCATAGAGCACCTTAAAAGTATCATATTTACTCTTAGCAAAAATACTCTGAGATGGGTCTAATTAACTCCATTGTGCATTGAGGCACCAAATACTAAGAAACAGCCACAAGAAGGAAGTGGGTCAGGATGTAAATCTATTCCTAGTCTGGCCTCCCCAATAGCAAATGGACATGTCAATCATCATTTAATCACTTTCAAATGTTAAACACATAGGTTGTTTTCAATATCTTGCTATTAAAAGTAATGCCACAATGAATATATCTGTGAATTTATCTTTGTCAGAATTTTTATTGCCTTTAGATGGAACAGTAGAAAAGAACACACTAGGTCAAAGGGTTTGTAATATTATTAAAGATTTTTTTTGTACATGAAATGAAATTGCTTCCCTGAGGTGGCTCGTGCCTTACTCCCAGCAGGAGGGACACTGCCAAATTTGTGCACTTCTCCTACACTGTCATTTTTTTAATCTTTGTGAATTTGATACGTTATATAAAATATTAATCCATATAATTAATATAATAATGTCAAAATTTTTGAGATTTATTAGCCATAAATATTTATTCCATAAATTATCTACTAATATCTTTTCAAAAAACAGAAGATGGTTCAGAAATTGATTTTTCAGGAACTCTTCATATGATAAGCATCTCTAAGCATCTCTTTTATTCTAACATACTCTATTTCTCTGGACTAATTTTTGTCTTTAATGTTATTTATGGGACTTTTGTTGTTTTGAATAGGTAATCATGCCTAATAATGTGCTCAGATTGAATTTTTTTCATGATTTATTTAGTGATTTTGAGCACATCTCATTCCCATTGATCTCGCTCTCTCTCTCTTTCTCTCTCTCTCTCTCTCTCTCTCTCACACACACACACACACACACACAAACACACACACACTCACCTATATCCCCATCTAGTCCATTGGCAGTTATCAGTCTCACAGATTATTCTTCAAACTGCTTGGCATTATTATAGAACATGGAATAAGTTAACAATGTAACTTTATTTTATTTCAACGACCATAAAATTTGTCATTGTATCATGAATTGAGCTTCTTTTTATAGCTTTTAAACCTATAGTATAGATATTATGCTGTACTTTACTTTTTCCCATTTTTAATTTGCTGTTTTATAATTATACATACAAGTGGAATTAATTATGCCATATTCATATATGTACATACATAATTTGATAAATGTCATTCCCCAGTACTTTCCCTTTCCCTTCCTCTTTCCATCCCATGATCTTTTTAACTTCTGTTTATTTTATTTATCCTGTGTTATTTATAAGGAACCTGATGATTTCATGAATCTAAATGACTAACTGGAACATTAGAGTTGATAAGTGGTGTGGAGGACGCTGGATTTGACCTCAATTCCAGTTCCAACAGCCATGTAGTTATAATCATGCTGGTATGTCTTCATTTTGTTTCTCCTCCTTTTGTCCCTCTTCTTTCAGATAGTACATGTTTATTATATTTTAGTGACAGCACATAGTAAACGCTATTCAACACTTTCTTTCATTTCTTGTGGTACCATATTTTAAGAATAAGCTCTCTGCTTTATCTCTAAGATGATTTCCACATTGTGTTTGTGTTGTCTTTTCATTAATCCAAGGTCATTTCCACTTCTTACTACCACCAGTTTCTTCACTTTTGAAAAATGAGTACTCTATCACAGTATTTCACTG
The DNA here is from genome assembly GCA_020662805.1 of Glaucomys volans. Lineage (NCBI taxonomy): Eukaryota > Metazoa > Chordata > Mammalia > Rodentia > Sciuridae > Glaucomys > Glaucomys volans. The sequence goes on along the minus strand of JAJEJO010002716.1, from coordinate 505,626 downwards.
TTCAGCACAGATAAGATGCACATTTTCTTCTTGGAACCTCTTACAGTCCACCTGGATGCTTCCAGAACACTCCTCCCAGATCTTCAGCTTGAGGACAATTTGATGTACATAGTCTTTGCCAAATTTCTACCGTCTGGCAGCCTTTAGTCAGCACGGTTCTGCAAGATTAAGAAATGATCTTGTTCTCCTTTTTGCCTATACTTTCAACTCTGAAGGATGGAATTTTGTTTCCTGCTGAATATTTAGAAATAAACAGTTGTTCTCTTCCTAACCACAGAATGGCTTCCCCAAATTACAGTAAAGACCACATCCCTGGGCTGAATTCCCTGTTTGGAAACATCTTCATCTGGCCAGGCTATGTTACTAGGTGCTTAATATCCAGGTCAGAGGCTGAAAGTATGGTGGGGACTGGTAAGGACCTGAACTGAAGAAAGCAGACTTCACAGTTCCAGGCAGATCTGTACAGTGTGAGTGGATGTGAACTCTAGACCTGAGACTTTTCAATGTCATCTGGTTTTACCCATCAAAATATGGAACAATTCTGACTATTTGTGGAATCTGGCACATCTGCCGGGTAGCAGAGGGAATTATTCCCAGAATGTAGCAAATCAATGCTCTAGCTTCTATGGCTATGCATACTGGAATGCTGGCAAGTTCATGGACAATTTGAGGAGAAATAAGTGTGGGCAGTTGAGTCTATCATTGAGAATTACTTACCAACTTCAAGCAAAAGCCATCGTCCTATTTAAGAATTCTAATATTAAATAAACCACACATATTTACTCACTTGTGGCATATCATTTCCATTCTTCATAAGAAAATCTGATTTTGTAGTGATTTCAGACAAATTAATGTGAAAGGTCATTCATAATTTGTCCTCAAGCACGGTTCTTCTGTGTCTATTTTTCTTTGTAGAAGCTAGTGCTGTGTAGCCACTTCATGGTTGTGAGTTGACTGTAAGATTTTCTTCTCTTATCGTTTTGTTCCTTAATTTCTATTCCCTCCTATTGGTTGCTATGCTTTTTATCATGAAAATCCAGATAAAACCTACACTTCCTCTGGAAACCTTCCAAGTTATTTTCAATTCCTTTTATTTAACTTCAAGGAGCACACATAAGTCCTATTCCTCTTATCTTGTGTCAACAGCTTTTGGTTCAATAGTATTTTCTACTTTGCTTCTTCTTTCTCACTCATCTATTATTTTGCAATTACTTGAGACAATTTGTCAATACTTAGTAAATTATTAGAGGTAATTTCAAAGATATATACCCAATAAATCAGTGGTAGAGTCCACAGTGAATATTAGATGCTAATCTTATGCATAAAAGGTTAAAATTCTATCTAATACACTCACCACCTCACTAGGAAGCCATTATTCACCATAATGATAGGCACAAATTATTATGAAATACATTTTTCATGAACCACAATATCATACAAATATTTCATAAAGCTAATAAAGTGTTATTTTGATTATATTCACTTATAGAACAATTGATTAAGAGACGTAAATGAGATAATAAATATGAAGTGATTGATACACTGTCTGGCATATAGTAAATGCTCAGTAAGTATTCACTATCATATTTAAGTGACCAATAGATGCCAAGTGAGCTGCTGTTCACTTTACAGCTAAGGAAGCCTTCAGAGTAAATAATTAAATTTTTAAAATTTCTTATTAGGCTTTGATATGTTTCTTGGCTTTATTAGATTGACTCATTGTCTTTTCACTTTCAGTATAAGTTAAATTTCAGTATATCATTAACTACTTCAGAATTTACATGTGAGCAAGCAGTATGCTTTTCTTTATCCATTTAAATCTGTGAGTAGTATGTTTCAGTGAATTTCCAGGCCTGGAATTGTACCTCTTGGAAAAAGCATACTCTCCTAAGTCTGCTTGTGACTGCAATAGTTCCTACTTTAAAAAACTAAGAACAAAAATACTTCTACAATACTTGTATACTCTAATATCTCTAAGATAGTAAGCATATAAAAAGGAAACAGTAATTAAAAATAAGCAATTCCAACTTAGTAAACTGATTTCAGATGTATTAAGGCAATAGCAAGGCAAAAGTAGCCTCCAAATCCACATGCATGTATATATGTGTGTATGTATATGTGTGCATGTAGTTTGTCTGCTGTTTAATGACACAATTGATTACAAACACCAGAAACCATAAAAGATGGAAAAGTAGCTACATAGAAAATTGCAAGAGGATGATTCAGGATGGGTCATAGACACAGTAACAAAACATACTTGATCCAATGCATGTGACCAAGGGGCACACATGGGAGGATTTACAATGCTTAAAATAAAAGACAGTAGTAATCCATTCACAAATATAGTAAAACTTTTTTTTTTTTTTAACAAATGATGCCAAGTAAGCATTTTCCTCAAAACTTCATTGGACTATGTCTTCATTAGCATGCCTGGGATTGAAAGGATCAGTGATAGTTTTTATTCTTTGTGTTCACATAAGTCATATTTATGGTTGTGATTGTGACTCTCAGACACAGATCCTTCTATTTTTACAATGTTCAAAGACAAGACTTTTTAATACCCTATTTCTTACTTACATCAGTCAGCTCCCTTTGGGTGATTATTACATTGGTCCCTATTCTTCTGTTCCAGGTGAATGACCAAGAAATTTGAGGTATTTGAACATAACCACCAGTCAGGGCTTTCTGCCTACTCATCCTCTTTCACCCAAATATAAAACACATTCCCACTGGAAAAGGTACCCTATCCAAATCTGAAGTCAGAGAAAACAGAGCAGCAAAGCATGTAGATTGTAACACATACCTTGAGGGCAAGCAGAGCCCCACTTTTCTTTGGGATTGAAAGGCTAAATGTGACATAAACAAACACCTTTCTGCATTGTTTGCATTCCTGCACTGTGAGGTGTTGATGAAAAAGCTTGATTACATTTAGAAAGAAGCTAATCTCTCCTAGGTATTAGGAGCTTGCTTGTGATAGATCAATCTCTCTTCAACACTTCGTGTTTTCAATATTGTGTCCCTCTGTAAAGAGATTCCCAGGTAACTGTAAGTCAGTCCCATGAATGTATGATCTGAAAGTGGTCTAAGGAAAACATTTTTAGACTAGGTGTGTGTGCCAAGAGGAAAAGTCGGGACTTGAAATTCCAATAAAAACATAGTGTATTTAGTTAGTTGTGCAACCAATTGCATATTAAATAAATCTGCTTACATAGTTTAACCAAGTAGTGGTGTAAGTCCAGTTGTGCTACCCAATACACTGACCTCTAGCCACTTTAGACTGTTTAAGTTTAAATTAAGAAGTATGTTTAATTAAGCATTGATTCCTCAGTCTCACTAGCTGTACTTCAAGTGCTCTATTACTACATATGGCTAGTGGCTACTATATTGGGTAGCACACAATATTGCAAAAAGTTATATTGAACAGCAGCAAAGGGTAGGCAGCCACAGTGCTACAACACTCAGGCTCCTTGTAGATAACAGATTTTCTTGATTCTTCCTAGGTTATTCTTTAAGCACATTTGTCCATAAATCCTCAGCTCAAACTGACTGTTCTACTTCCAAGCCTTATGTCAATACTCCAGGCAGGAAACAGTGAAAGAGTGAGTCAAAAGTTCATTACCAAGTATTCTCACCACTTTTTGTTCACAAGAAAGCAATAGTTGTTTATCCATAATCTGCAACTATTAGATTTCTTACAGCACATTAAAGCTGAACAGGATGCATGGCTTCCTCTCACTGGGAAAAGTTTTGAGGTGCTGAATATTTTTTAATTGGCACATTGCTACTCGAAAAAAAAATAGTGTTGTCTTGCAAGTCAAAGGGGAAAAATTAAAATTTAATAGGCAACACTAGGGTCTGAAACTCATGAAATATCTTTTTATAGCAATAATTTTAAGTACTTTAAAATATGTGCTTTGATATTTTGTTAAGTAAATCTTAAGCAATTTAACACATTAAACTGCATTTTAAAAGAAACATTGAAATATTATTTTGTGCAAAAAATGTAAAAATATCAATTAATTTTTAGATACAGGGTAATAATAATAGGAAGAAATTATATCCTATGGCAAAGTCATTTTGATACATACTTCTACATACTTTTGAGGTAATCTTTCTCTTTGGCCATTGGGGGGATTTTGGTTTAATAGTTTGGAAGAAAAATTATGTATTGTTGCTTCCTCTATGGGTAAAATTTTTATTTTCATTTGAGGCTCGAGGCAACTGAGAAGTGAATAAGGTATCAGAAGTAGCATAATATCACCCACAGACGTAGATGAAAAGTTTTTGATTTGGGGAGTCTGTGTGGGGAATAAAACTTTCTGCAATCCCTTTAATAAGCCTGAAAGAACACTTGATACCAGGGTTATTAAAGTCATGTCAGCCTTAAGAGGCTCTTTAAACACTATTTAGATCATAATATTGGAAATTGAGTTTAGGATTTCCAAACGATGTGATAATGGAGAGAAAACATCAAATTCTTCTACCATCAAATTATAGCTTTTAGAAGGTTGCTTTAAAAATTCTGCAGTATTTGTTTTTTTAATAAGGATGTTTTTGAGGGGTGGAAGAATGATACCTTTTTACCTTCCTGTAAAATTTGTTATTTCTAAGAATGGGCAGTCTCTCTTTTATTCCAATAAATTTAACATTTGATATCACAATAATCATCCTAAAGTGCAGTTCTTTGATCTTCTCTTAGCTCATCATTAAACAGCTTTATTTTTTAAAAAGTACAATCTCCTTATTACAATGGCTCTTAAGTCTTCCAGGATTTGAGCCAAATTTGCCTCCTGGATCTGAGCACCTCCTATTTTTTCCCAAGAGTTCCACCATGGATAACCTGACAACTCTCACTCACTCTACAATGCACATGTCTCTTGCAGAGTTGTGACAACACTGTTCCCTTCATCAGCATGGACATAGATTAATGTACCACAGAGTGGTTCCATAAAGGAAATTGAGTTTGTAGAATTAATGTTCTATAAAGTTGTAGCATATTGTATTTATTTTCCATAATTTTCCTGACACCCCACATCCTGATATTTTTGAAAAACAAAATGCAATTTCAATAATCTTCACTTATCAATGCCTTCATTCTGAAAGTTGCATACTAATCACAAATATTGCAAGACAGGAATGGCCCTTCACTTTCTCTCTGTGTATACATAGTTTTTCAACTTTAATGATTTTAAATATATAACATTTAAAAATCTGTCATATCATGTTTTATATCTTGGTTATATTTCCACATGTTTCCACTATGCTTGGTACTCTTTTAAGGAAAGTAAAAAGAAGAAAAAGAAAAAGGGAAAGTGGGAGGAAGAAAGAGAGGAAGAGGAGGATGGGGAGGATAAGAAGGAAGAAGAAGAGGAAGAGGAGGGGGAGAAGGAGAGGCAGTGGTAACAGCAATTCTCCTCCTTGGGTATCAGAAATTAGGTGAACAACGTCAATAATAAATCGTCACATATTGCTGATAGTAACACATAAATAAATGTATGCGTCTTGGACTCAGGAAAATGAAGCAATGAACTTTATTGTTTTTGTTGGAAATTTGAAGTTATAAGACTGGAAAGTGATTCAAAAGGTCATTAAATTCATGTATTAAAAACTTTTAAAGCCAAACTATATTGTACATGCAAAAAAATATTAAACTCATAAAGGTACTACACAATTAATTATTTAAAGCTAAATACACTTATGTAACCACAACCAATATCAAAATATAACAGAGACTGGGAGCTTTCAGAAGCCTCCCTCTCCCTCCTTCCTGTACTGTCCTTCAGAGATAACCACTATTCTGACTTGTAATCCTAAGTTATATTTGTTGAGTTTTTGTATTTTATAGAAATGAAGCATACAGCACGAGTTGTTTTGTGCCTGAATTGTTTTGCTCAACATAGTACATCGGAGATTTATCTGGGTTATTGTGTGTAGGTGTGATTTGTTCTTTTTCATTACGGTACAATTTGGGGTTGCCTCCAGTTTGAAGTTATTATAAATGCTGCTACAACTATGTAGCATTGAGCTCATATTATACATTTCTGGTCCCCTTTTTATTGTATCTACATGTGGGAGTGAAACTGCAGACATTCAGGATACAATTATAGTCAGCTTTGTTAGATACTGCCAAACCGTTTTCCAAAGAGATTATACCCAATCCATGCTCCACCAGCACTGTTTGAGAGTACAAATCGCTACTTTTCCTCATCAGCATGTTGCTATGTCAGTTCCTTTTTAAGGCATTCTTTTGAGTGTAGAAAGGTAAGTCATTGTTGTTTTTAAATTTGCTTTTCCTTGATGATTTCTTTGTTAGTCAGCTTTTCATTGCTTTTTACCAAAATACCTGACAAAAACAACTTAGAGGAAGAAGGATTTACTTTGACTCACAATTTCAGAGGTTTTAGTTCATGGTTGGCTGGGTTCCATTACATTGGGCCTGAGGTGAGGCAGATCATCATGGGAGAAGGGCCTGGTGGTGGAAAACTGCTCGACTCATGGCAGCCATGAAGCACAGAGAAAAGAGATGATATGGAGGAAGGGAGAGAGGAGAGAGGAGAGAGCAAAGAGAGGGAAACCCTTTAGGGTTATGCCCACAGTGAGCCACTTCTTCCAAGTGCCACCTCTCAATAACTATCCAAGTCATCAATGGATTAATCTATTGATTTGGTCAAAGTTCTCTGAACTAATCACTTTCCCAATTCCCCACTGAGCATGTGAGACTTTGGGGGACCATTCAAATAGCAACTTATGATGTGAATAAATCTTCATAGACTTAAAGGTCATTTGAGATTTTTCTTTCATGAAAAGCTTGTGCATGTCATTTGCCTATGTTTTTTTTTTTAAAAAAGGTTATGTATCATTTCCTCATTAAAATTTTTAATTTTACAAAACTATCCTCTGTACTTATAGGAATATACCATGGAGAATTTCACTTTATATATAAAACACTAATTTTAAAAACTATAAATAAATGGAAGAAATACCACTAAAATAATGGAAAAGGAACAGGGGGAGGGAAGAGGTGGAGGTAAAGGAGAAGTACTGAATTGGAGTAAATTATATTCCATTGTATGATTTTTGTCAAAATTTTGTCAAAATGAACTCCAATATCATATTTAATCATTATGCACTAAATATACAAAAATATTTTGATTGAAAAGTTTCTTCTATTTATTTATTGTAATCATCTTGTTGTGTTGCCCAGGCTGGCCTAGAGCTTTTTGGCTCAATCGATTCTCCTAATTCAGCCTCCTGAGTTGCAGGGACTACAAACACGTACTAATGTGCCTGGCTAAAAGGTCTGTTTTAGATGCATGGGTTACAAATATCACCTGTCTGAATCTTGGCCTTATGGCACAAATACTATCATTTTATAAACAAATTTTATTAAACTCTTATTGAAAATGGAGAGCTATTGTTACCACATAAAAGAACTTAATAAAAATTTCAATAAGAGTTTTGGGATCTCATCAGTGTTTCTTAATATCCTTTTGTTTTGTTTTTGTTTTTTAGGTAGGATGTTCCACCAAACTGTGCCCATATGTTTCCATAAATCTGCCCTAAAAATTATTTTTACTCTCCTGTTCTTATCCTTGAACATCTTTTATTTTTCAGAAGTTATTTCATTTGTGAATAAAAACACTTTAGTTGTAATAAGCAAAAAAGCTTCAAGGCTTTCTAAAGAACAAGTTTTACTTGCTGATCTTAGTGATACAAATGAGAAAATTTGCAAGACTCTATAATTGCAGAGGTTAAAAAACTGTAGCTCTGCAAGAAAAGTACAGCAAGAGGCATCACCACACCAAACCTTAAACTATACCCCAGAGCTCTAGTATCAAAAAGGGTATGGCATTGGCACCAAAGTAGACATGTAGACCAATGGTAAAGAACAGAAGACACAGAGACAAGCCCACATAAATACAGTTATCTCATACTAGACAAAGGTGTCAAAAACATTCATTGGAGAAAAGAGCATCTTCAACAAATGGTGCTAGGAAAACTGGAAATCCATATGCAGCAAAATGAAACTAAACCCTTATCTCTCACCCTGCACAAAACTCCACTCAAAGTGGATCAAGGACCTAGGAATTAGACTAGAGACCCTGCGCCTAATAGAAGACAAAGTAGTCCCAAATCTTCACCATGTAGGCTTAGGACCTGACTTCCTTAACAAGACTCCTAAAGTGCAAGAAATGAAAATCTATACTCCAACTAAACAGAAAATATCAAAGACATTGACAAATTTTTAGAGACATATGATCCTCCCAAACTGAATCAGAAGACATACACAACTTAAATAGATTAATTTCAAGCACTGAAAGAGAAGAAGCCATCAAAAGTCTACCAACTAAGAAAAGCCAAATTCTACAAGACCTTTAAAGAAGAACTAATACCAATGCTCCTCAAAGTATTCCAGGAAATCGAAAAGAGGGAACCCTTCCAAACTCATTCTTCTATGAAGCTAGTATCACTCTGATACCAAAATCAGATAAAGACACATCAAGGAAAGAAAACTTTAGACCCAAATCACTGATGAACATAGGTGCAAAAATTCTTAACAAAATTCTGGCAAATCACATACAAAACATATTAAAAAGATAATGCACCATGATCAAATGGGGTTTATCCCAGGGATGCAAGGTTGGTTCAACATCTGGAAATCAATAAATGTAATTCATCACATCAATAGACTTAAAGTTAAGAATCATATGATTATTTCAATAAATGTTGGGAAAGCATTTGATAAAATACAGCACCCCTTCATGTTTAAAACACTGGAAAAATAGGGATAGTCGGAACACACCTCAACATTGTAAAGGCTATCTGTGCTAAGCCCACGGCCAACATCATTCTAAATGGAGAAAAGTTGAAAGCATTCCCTCTAAAAACTGGAACAAGACAGGGATGCCCTCTTTCACCACTTCTATTCAACATCATCCTTGAAACACTAGCCAGAGCAATTAGACAGACCAAAGAAATTAAAGGGATATGAATAGGAAAAGAAGAACTCAGGCTATCGCTATTTGCCATTGACATGATTCTATATTTAGAGGATCCAAAAAGCTTCATTAGAAAACTTCTAGAACTAATAAATGAATTCAGCAAAGTAGCAGGATATAAAATCAATACACATAAATCTAATGCATTTCTTTTCATAAGTGATGAATCCTCTGAAAGAGAGATTAGGAAAATCACTCCATTCACAATAGTCTCAAGAAAAATAAAATACTTGGGAATCAATCTAACAAAAGAGGCAAAAGACCTCTACAATGAGAACTATAGAACACTAAAGAAAGAAATTGAAGAAAACCTTAGAAGATGAAAAGATCTCCCACGTTCTTGGATAGGCAGAATTAATATTGTCAAAATGGCCATTCTACCAAAGGTGCTATACAGATTAATACAATTCCAATTAAAATTCCAATGACATTCCTCATAGAAATAGAAAAAGCAATCATGAACTTCATCTGGAAGAATAAGAGACCTCAAATAGCCAAAACAATACTGAGCAGTAAGAGTGAAGCAGGATGTATCATAATACCAGACTTAAATTGTACTACAGAGCAATAGTAACAAAAATGGCATGGTACTGGCACCAAAATTGACAGGAAGACCAATGGTACAGAATAGAAGACACAGAGAAAACCCACAAAAATACAATTACCTCATGCTAGACAAAGGAGCCCAAAACATACAATGGAGAAAAGATAGACTATTCAAAAAATGGTGCTGGGAAAACTGGAAATCCATATGTAGTAAAATGAAATTAAACCTCTATCTCTCACCCTGCCCAAAACTCAACTCAAAATGGATAAGGACTTAGGAATTAGACCAGAGACCCTGTACGAAATAGAAGAAAAAGTAGGTTCAACAGGTTGGCTTAGGATCAGATTTCCTTAACAAGACTTCCAAAGCACAAGAAATCAAAACAAGAATCAATAAATCGGATGTATTCAAACTAAAAAGTTTTTTTCTCAGCAAAGGATACAATCTATAATGTGAAAAGAGAACCTACAGAGTGGGCAAAAATCTTTTCCACATGCACTTCAGATAGAGCAATAATCTCCAAAATTTTTAAAGAATTTACAAAACTTTACACCAAAAATACAAAGAACCCAATCAATAAATGGGCCAAGGAACTGGGCAGACACTTTACAGAAGATGTACAGGTGATTAACAACCCTATGAAAAAATGTTCAACATCTCTAGTAATTAGAGAAATGCAAATTAAAACAATTCTAAGATTTCATCTTACTCCAATTAGAATGGCTATTATCAAGAACACAAGCAATAATAGATACTGGCGTGACTGTGGGGGAAAAAGGCACACTTTATGTTCCTAGTGGAGTTGTAAATTGGTACAACCACTCTGGAAAGCAGTGTGGAGATTCCTCAGAAAACTTGGAATGGACCCTCCTTTTGACCCAGTTATCCCACACCTCGGTTTATACCCAAAATTAGCATACTCCAGTGATGCAGCCACATCAATGTTTGTAGCAGTTCAATTCACAATAGCTAGACTGTGGAACCAACCTAGATGCCCTTCAACAGATGGCTAAAGAAACTAAGGTATATATACACAATGGAATATTATTCAGCCATAAAGAATAATATTATGGCATTTGCAGATAAATGGATGGAATTGGAGAATATCATCCTAAGTTAAATAAGCCAATCCCCAAAAAACAAAGGCTGAATGTTTTCTCTGCTAAGTGGATGATGATTATATAATCAGATTGAGGGGGTGGAGGGTGAGAGAAGAATGGAGGAATTTTAGATTACATAGAGTGAAATGAGAGGGGGAGGGGGCAGGGATATGAAATATGGTGGAATGAGACAGTAGTCATTACCCTATATACATGTATGATTACATGAATGGTATGAATCTACATCATGTACAGCCATAAAAGTGAAAAGTTGTACCCATTTGTGTATAATGAATCAAAATGAAGTCTGTAAAAATAAAAAAAAAATGAAATAACGAAAAAAAAATCAACAAATGGGATGGATTCAAACTAAAAAGCTTCTTCTCAGCAAATGAAACAATTAATAATGTGAAGAGAGCCTACAGAATGGGAGAAGACCTTTATCACACACACCTCAGATAGAGCATTAACCTCCAGGATAAATAAAGAACACAAAAAACTTAACACCAAAAAGCAAATAACCTAGTCAATAAATGAACTGAGCAGACACTTCACAGAAGAAGAAATAAGATCAATCAACAAATATGTGAAAAAAATTCAACATCTTTAGCAATGAAAGAAATGCAATTCAAAACTACTCTAAGATTTCATCTTGCTCCATTCAGAATGGTAATTACCAAGAATACAAGCAACAATAAGTATTGGCAAGGATGTAGGGGGAAAATGTACACTCATAAATTGCTGGTGGGACTGCAAATTAATATAACCACTCTGGAAAGCACTATAGAGATTCCTTAGACAACTGGGAATGGAACCACCATTTGACCCAGCTATCCCACTCCTTGGCATATACCCAAAAGTCTTAAAATCAGCATACTACAGTGACATAGCCACATCAATGTTTACATTCACAATAGCGAAATTGTGGAACCAGCCTAGATGTCCTTCAATAGAAGAATGGATAAAGAGACTGTGGTACATATACACAATGGAATGTTACTTACCTTTAAATAAGAATGAAATTATGGCATTTGCCGGTAAGTGGATGTAGTTGAAGAATATCGTGCTAAGTGAAATAAGCCATTCCCAAAAACCAAAGGCCAAATGCTTTCTCTGATATGTGGATGTTTATCCATATGGGTCGGGCAAGGGAAGAATGGAAGAACTTTTTATTGGGCAGAGGGGAGTGAGGTATGGTGGGTAAAGATGGTGGCATCAGAGTCATTATTACCTTGTGCACATGTGTTATTGCACGAATGGTGTGACTCTGCACCATGTACAAGCAGAGAAATGAGCAGTTGTGCTCCATTTGTGTACAATGAGTTGAAATGCATTCTGCTGTCATGTATAATTAATTAGAACAACAACAACAAAATGTTCTACTGAACAGTGCTACTATAGATGATCCCCCAAAGCTACTCTTCTGTAAAACAGGTGTAACTGCAGAGATCATTTAAAAGGAACTGTGAAAAATCCTCCTTCTCTTTGCATACATGAAATTTGGAAGTTGGAAAAATACATGTTTTAGTTAGGTACATGAATTATTAGATGCATTGACTTTTAAGAAAACTAGTTATAGGAGATTGAGGAGACACAGCGATTAGGGAGAGAAAGAAAAGGAGAAATTGTAAACAATCAGATGTTTGGGGACCTCCACTGCTAGACACTTGTATCTGCTCTTGGACTTTCTCCATTCAAGCCACTTTCCTGCCAGCTTGCCGTGGCATGCATGGATGGTAGAACTATGCCAAGTTGAGAAGTTGAGACTGCATTTACCATTGGGTGACATTTATGTCAAAGAATACAGCTTAATTGATAAAGTCCAATTAGAGAACTTCAGGCCATCAGAGAACTATCTTTTAAGTATGGTATACTTTGAGAAATTCTGAAAATCACTCACATTATTTGCACAGGGAAATCAACTGACAAGAGCAGTTTGCCTAGCCTTGAGCCTGAGGCTCTGAGTATTCTGATCCTGTGAAGACACCACACAATGCAAGACAGGGATGCAGTGCTTAGACCACTTCCAGGTAGGTATACGAGGTATGGGGTATCTAGACAAGGAAGGGCATGGATTGCAGTAGGCCTCTGGATTCTGAGTGTTTCATGATGGGCAGAAGTAAGTGAGATGCCAATCAAGAGGATCCCATCACATCCATGTTATGTAAGGTTCTAACTTATATCTGCACAGTATAATTTACACTGTATTTTTTCATTTGCATTTTCAGTTAATTGTGGGAAGCCATTTTTATTTAGCAGAATCAGACTAGGTTGAGCCATGGGACACAGAGGCCTGGCTTCAAGGAACTGCTGGGAGGCATGTGGTGCTGTATGGCGCTTCTGGAATTTCCCCCCTGAGAGAATGGCTCCCCTAATTCCACCCTATCCTGTCCATCACAGAAGAAGCTCCTCCCAGTCTTTGCCCCTTTTACCTGTGTATCTATAAATAAAAGAGAATTTGGGTGAATTGTTGTAGTAAGAGGCCAGAGCTGGTATGGCCAGACCCTTCATGCCCCCTCTTATTTAAAAAGAGCATTGGTTCTTGTGAGTTTATTGAATAGATAATTTTTTTTTGAGTAATTGAGTGATATACAGCCAACATCCTCCTCCAGCAGTTAACCCTTTTCTCCTCCATGCGGGATGTGGCAGAGAGGACTCCCACAGTTAATGATGGAAAAAAAACTTTCATTATACTTTGTTTCAGAAAAACATTTAACTCAGTTCTTTAGACTGCTTCCCCTAACTTTAGTGTATTTTTTCCTAAATTTTCTACATGATTCTTAATTCATGTGTGGATATAGTCATACGTGTGTGTGTGTGTGTGTGTATATATATATGTATATATATATGCACAAATAAAGTGATATCTCATTTCTCGCATGCTGTAATTCTTTAAATTGTAGACATATGAGAATTATCCAAAATGCATCATAATTGAGCTAGTCTATTTTTTTCCTTTTGGCTACAACATATTCATGTTGTTCTCCAGATTTACATTGGTAATATAGATGGTAATTTATTGTCTTCTATTTAAAAAGAAGTTTTTTTTAAAATTTGACATATTTTAGCTATGCATCCTTGTTTTTCCTGTTGAGGATTGCATTTGGGGGATGGGGAGAACATGTAGATTTTATTATCTCCAGCAAAATGAATACTGGCAAGAATAAATGTTAATAGTGTTAAGTACCTCTTTAATATTGACATTTATTTCTGAATAGAAATGAATGTTACATTTTCTGAGAGGCACTACCAATGCTGTTACTAAATATTTGAAAACTACTCTGTTACAGTTACCATTAGATTTTCTTCTCCTACTTGATTACTAATATTTTCTGTCCTGTAGAATTAGAATTTGATAAAATTCACTGTTTTCTCTGATAGATTATTCCTATCTTCCTTCCTGCAAAAAAAAGACTTTAACATATAATTTCTATCAAAAGAATTTTAAGACATCCATAACTTCGCACACATGCCAAACTTACGTGACACACAGAGTCACCAAAACCCTCTGAGCTGTCATTATCCCAAGTGAGAATTGATCTAATGGGGAGGAATGTCAATGCCCCTGCTGGTGAAAAAGGTTTGAGATAATTTCTACAGAGAGTTTGAGTGTAAAAACTGGAGTCTAGCTGGAATACTTTGTTTAGATTTTCTACGTAGATTTTCAGAATTATGAACTTTGGATGTCGTTAATTCAGAAATTTTATAAAATGATAGATAACTCATACCAAAAAATTAATATTTGTCTTTAGCTGGCTGTCAAGGACTGATTAAGTAGAAGAGGAGCTGAATACTAAAAGAGCCCTTTTTATTTATTTATTTATTTATTTATTTATTTATTTATCTATTTTTTGATTCATTGAGCACAAATGGAGTACAGCAATTGTTTTTCTGGTTGTACACAAAGTAGAGTCACCCCATCTGTGCATTCATACATGTACACAGGGCAATGATGTCTGTCACACATACTGTTATTATTCTTATCCCCCAACCTCAACCCCACCTCTCCCTTCCCTCTATGCTCTCTATCCTTTCTACATTCTTGCCATCATTCCACCCCACATTATGCATCATCATTCACTTTTCAGAGAGACCATTAGGCCTTTGGATTTTTGGGATTGGCTAATCTCACTTAGCATAATAGTCTCCAACATCATCCATTTACCTACAAATGCTGTAATTTTATTCTTCTTTATGGCTGAGTAATATTTCATTGTGTATATATACCACAGTTTCTTTATCCATTCATCTATTGAAGGACATCTAGGTTGGTTCCACAATCTAGCTATTGTAAATTGAGTAGCTATGAACATTGATGTGGCTGCATCACTGTAGTAATCTGATTTTAAGTCCTTTGGGTAAAGGCCAAGGAGTGGGATAGCTGGGTCAAATGGTGGATCCATTCCAAGTTTTCTAAGGAACCTCCACACTGCTTTCTAGAGTGGCTGCACCAACTTGCACTCCCACCAGCAATGTCTGAGTGTACCTAAAAGAGCCCTTTTATTAAACATAGAAATGCATGTTTATCAATTTCTAGAATGAAAAAGAAAAAAAAAATTCTACCCTGTTGCCAGAGGGGTGGAGGGATTACTTTTTTTTTCCTAACTGATTACAGGTGAAATCAGGCAAAGTGATCAATAGAGATATAGAAAATATTTATGGAGGAGTCCTCTTATGTTAGGGAAGTTCTTTGCACATTCTGCCTTTCCATGTCCATGAAAAAAGACCACCTGCAATTCCCAGCAGGCAGTGGCACTTCTTGATGTAAAATCGTTCAGTAGGAGTTTCAACACTTAAGGAGGGTGGTGTGAAGTATTTCTTCCTTCTCCCATCAGCCTGGAATGAATGTGAACGATAAGCACACAATTCTCTTTGTAAATCCACCCCCCTCCACCCATCACTTACATTATATATTGGTGTCAAAATACTGGAGGGTTATTACTATTTCTGGATATTTTGATGAATCAGGGAAAATGTCAAAAAGGAGCAATGTTCAGTGTGCCCAGTTCTGTTGAACATTTTTCCTGCCATCTGCTTCATGATTCCTCTTTCCTTCTCCCACTGACTCTAATAATCAAGCAAATCAGGCAGAGAAAGCAACAGCAATCTCAGTAGTTTTTCTTTCATCATCATGTTAATAATTTTTGTTTTTTGAGGCCAAATACCATCTAAAACTAACAAAGGTTACTAGGGGAGCAGTATATATAGAGAGAGGGTTTTGGAGCTGTGGGTCTTCAGTGTGAATTTGACTTTGTCACTTTTCAAAAGTGTGAACCTAGACAAGTCAAACAGCTCTGTGTAACTTAGTTCCCTTATTTAAGTCAATAATAATAAAAACTAATATGAGTTGGAGCATAATTAGGGATAGGACACGTATAATGTTCTCAGAACATAGCAGACATAATTTAAATGAACTCAAAATCAAAAGAAAAATACAAGGTCTTTGCCCTTTAAACAACTTGGAATATAATTGGAGATACATTGAACAGGAAAAAAAAATCAGTACTATGAAATAGTATATGGTTCTGCCAAATGATTGATTGGGTCAATCAGTACTGGAGAATTTTAGAAGCTCATGTGAAAGATTCAGTGACATTCATAAGCTAGTGACCTTAGCTTACCCAACACCTAGTGAAATCATTGTCTTAGGCAGATCCTCTTGACAGCAGACCCCATAATACATCAGAAATGGCTATTGGACATTAGAAAGTTATTGCAAAAATGTAACGTGTTAAAGGCGAGAATTGTACAGAGAGATAATACTGTTTACATTGGAGTTCAAAGCATTTATGGACTGAGGGGAACGAGCAGTACAAATAGGTAATTCGCTCGCCAAATGTTAAACAGAGATAAGCATAATTTTCTTCCACAGAAAGATTGGTAGCATCCTTGATTTGAAATGAATTAAATTGCATCAAGCTACTTATTAATCCAGAGAAAACCAACTGGGGCTATGAATAAGTATCTTTTCATATTATTTCCCTAGCAACTTCACACCCTGGTGCTAGTGTTGAATTTAATAAAACAAGACCAAGGAGGCTGTGGCAACTGAAGCATGTAGCATAGCTGCAGAGAGGAGGGAGGGCACAGGGCTTCATCTAAGCTGTTTCACAGGGATGTGTAACATCTACAGAAAGCACCTCAGAATGTGCTCCTTTTCAAATGGCCACTTCTTTTCTCCCTCTCAACCTCCTACCTTCACAGATACAGACATAAATTCTAGAGTCCCCAAAGGTAAAAATCATAGCTGTATTATTCTACATTTGCTTAGAACTTTGTAGTTGTCAGAGTGCAATCATATAATTTTATGAAAACATAAATCTTTCCTACATGTATTATTTTCAAAAGTTGAAAAATGGCCACATTACTGAGATATTTGCAGTTTTGCCCTCCTTTGGTACCAGGGATTCAGACCAGGTGTGCTTTACTACTGAACCACATCCTCAGCCATTTTTTACATTTTATTTAGGGACAGGGTCTCACTGAGTTGCTTAGGGCCTTGCTAAGTGGCTGAGGCTGCAATCTTCCTGCCTCAGCCTCCCAAACTGCTGGGATTACAGGTGTGCAGCATTGCGCCCAGCCTGAGGTATTTGCATTGTGTTACATTTTTAAAAAAACAATTTCCCTATTGTTAAATCACTTTTGGAGATATTAGATGATTGGAAATACAAGAAGTTTGGTTAGAATAATTGTATCACTTGGTAAGAAAAGAATTGGAAGGGTAAAGAATCTGGATTTAAGTAACCAAATAAAGTATTTGAGATAGGGTGTTGAAGATACTGGGTAATAGAAAAAAAAAAGAAGAAAACAAAATAGTAAATCTTTCCTCTCAATTGGAACCCAACCACTTGAATGCATCAGTTTAGCGGTGATGTGGTTACATAAGTCTTTGCAAACAGAGACTGGAGTTTCCAGAACTCTAAGACATTAGAAATAACATTTTATGAGTATTTAAAGAGACTTGCACATCATGTATTCAAGGACAGATGAGCAAGTCCACCAAGTTGTACTGCTCGTCAACTCTTATGAGCCATACAAGACACAATCTATGCACTAGTGGTCCTGACAAGGAAGTGAATATTTTTCCAAAGTATGTGTCTGGAGTAGATGATTCAACTCTTCTAGCTGCAGAAAATCAGTAGTAATAAGCCCCAAACAAGGTATAAACAGTAGGGAGACCTTTCACTGTGTGTGGGAGTGTGTATGTGTTTGTAAGAGATAGAAAAGCATCTAGTACAAAGTGCAGATAAAAATATCTCTTAAAATAAAATTTTAAAAAGACGCTCCAAAAACATTTATATGATTCAGTTAATACTGTATTTTTCCACAACTACTATATTTTTTGAGAATTTAAATTTTATATTTGGGAAGGGCATTGGAGTAATGATTACCTAAAGCCTATCCATGATACCTCTATCTTTTCCTCTGTTCTATTGTGTTTTAAGTATAAATTTAATCTACAGTCTGTATGAGGTGATATCCAAGGATATGTTAATAAGCTAATATCATCATAATAATGCTTAATGTATTATCACAGTTATAATTCTCTTTATTGCACATATTTTTCACATGCTAGGCAAAATCATAAGAGAATTTAAAAAATTTAAAGTAGCAATTTACCAAATAAATCCTGCTATCTCTAATGTAAGAGTCAATAGTTAAATCTTATTACAAAAGTAAAAAAGTATGGACAAATAGAAAAGTGAATGTGACATCATATAATCAAAGACTCTTCTAAGTAAACCAAGGAGCACACATATTAGGTTAGGGGTAAAACCAGAGAACATAGTTTCATAAAAGCCAAAGGAGGAGAGAGTTCTAATAAACAGGGCTTATCAATAGTACCAAATGCTTCTGAGGGCATAGGATAGAGGAATCCTCCAGGTGCCTATGTGGTAGAGCAAGGTGCAGTTCAATGTTGACTTCTTTAGAGAATGTTGGTAGGTTATGGAACTAATGGGAGTTAACAGGATGGAAAGATTATAGTTATTATTTCAAGATTTGTTTAAAGTAGGAAAAGGTATAGAGAAATAACCTTAGAGAGTTGGGTGATAGCAGGGGTTTTAAAAGATGGGTGAGACTTGAGTAGGTTTGCATGCTTGTAATAATGATTCAAAAGGAAAGAAGAGATATATAATATAAAAAAAGGAGAGAAGATCAATAGAACATAGCATGGAGAGAGCTCCCAAACACAGGCATGTGTTTGAAACCAAGGTAATACTCAGGAAAAAGTTCATTTGTACTTGTGTTAAACAAACTAAAAGTAAATCAGAACTAACAGGAATTAGAAATAACAGGGAAAAAACTTATTAAGAAGGGATAAAATCACGAGTTATAAAAACAAGGTTTCAGTAGTTTGAAATGAATTTCATTATAAATGCATTAAATATAGGAGAAAATACTAAGAAGGTTGATCATGGCAGTAATGGGTTTTAAGTTTTATGAAATGCTGTGATAATTAGGTCAGAATTTTCAAGTGGAAATTGAGAGGTCGTCCTTGGAGATGCAAAATATTCACAGAAACTCTAACCAGGAAGTTATTAAAGAGTTCAGATAAATATAATTCACTCACAAAATAATAAGCTTTCATTTATCATCCTGAACCTCTGTGAAATTAGGACCCAAATGTTCTTATAGAAAGAAAAATACTTTATAATAATTTTTATGGTTTCTGGATGAGAACTTTCAAAAGTCAGCTAGGTTTGAAAAACAATTATTGCTAGTTTTTTTAGGCTTGAAAACTAGTGAAATTGCTTTGTAAAAATATAATAAAAGAATGTGTCCATTTAAAAACTTTCCAATTCTGTCATTACTTTGCCTTTTACATAACAATGTAACTCAGCAGAGATTTACTTTATTGACTACATTTGGCTGTGTCATTCACTCTGCTCATTATTCATGCCAGTACTGGAAAGAAATCAATATCTCTTTATATGCTATCGCTGATAAAAATAAGGCTTCTTTATTGTTATGTCACATGACGTAGTGACTCTAGTAAAAACCTAAAAATATGAAACCCTAAGTTTATTATAGGAATGTGACTTCATTATTGTGTAACAATAAAAACATCAGTCTTTGTCTTAATATCCATCATTACAAGTGAAACTGAATGAGATACAACTTTGAATGTATTTACAAGAGACAAATTGAATAGACCTAGCCATCTCATTCTTCAAAACAGTTTAGCAATACTTGACTATTAATAATATATTTTACTTAATATTACTATTTACCCAAAATATCTGAATATTTTGGGGGTTTTTTGTTAATTTTTTTATTTACTTATTGATTCATTGAACACAAATGGAATACAGCTATTGTTTCTCTGGTTGTACACAAAGTAGAGTCACACCATCTGTGCATTCATACATGTACACAGGGCAATGATGTCTGTCACACATTGTTATTATTCTTACCTCCCCACCCTGACCCCACCCCTCCCTTCCCTCTATGCTATCTATCCTTCCTCCATTCTAACCACCCTTCCCCCCTGCATAATTCATCATCATTCACTTATCAGAGAGACCATTCAGCCTTTGGATTTGGGGGATTGACTGATCTCACTTAGCATAACAGTCTCCAACATGATCCATTTACCTACAAATGTCATAATTTTATTCTTCTTTATGGCTGAATAATACTCCATTGTGTTTATATACCAGAGTTTCTTTATCCATTCATCTATTGAAGGGCATCTAGGTTGGTTCCACAATCTAGCTATTGTAAATTGAGCAGCTATGAACATTGATGTGGCTGCATCACTGTAGTAATCTGATTTTAAGTCCTTTGGGTATAGGCCAAGGAGTGGGATAGAGGGGTCAAATGGTGGATCCATTCCAAGTTTCCTAAGGAATCTCCACACTGCTTTCCAGAGTGGCTGCACCAACTTGCACTCCCACCAGCAATGTATGAGTGTACCCTTTTCCCCACATCCTCGCCAACACCTGTTGTTGCCTGTGTTCTTAATAAAAGACATTCTAATTGGGGTAAGATGAAATCTTAAGGTGGTTTTGATTTGCATTTCTCTTATAACAAGGGTTGTTGAACATTCTTTCATGAATCTGTTGATTGCTTGTAGATCTTCCTCTGTAAAGTGTCTGTTCATTTCCTTGGCCCATTTATTGATTGGGTTATTAGTGTTCTTGGTGTAAAGATTTTTGAGTACTTTGTAGATTCTGGAGATTAGTGCTCTGTCTGAAGTGTGTGTAGCAAAGATTTTCTCCCACTCTGCAGGCTCTCTCTTCACATTGCTGATTGTTTCCTTTGCTGAGAAAAAGCTTTTTAGTTTGACTATCCCAATTATTGATGTCCTTGAATCTCTAGCCAGAGCAATTAGACAGACCAAAGAAATTAAAGGAATATGAATAGGAAGAGTTCAAACTATCCCTATTTGCTGATGACATGATTCTCTATTTAGAAGACCCTAAGAATTCCACCAGAAAACTTCTGCAACTCATAAATGAATTCAGTAAAGTAGCAGGATATAAAATTAATGCTCATAAATCTAATGCATTTTTGTTCGTAAGTGATGCATCCTCTGAGAGAGAAATTGGGAAAACTACCACATTCACAATAACCTCAAAAAAAATAAAATACTTGGGAATCAATCTAACAAAAGAAGTGAAAGACCTGTACAATGAGAACTACAGAACACTAAGAAAAGTCTGAGAAGATGGAAGGATCTCCCATGTTCTTGGATAGGCAGAATTAATAGTCAAATTAATAGTCAAAATGGCCATACTACCAAAAGCGCTATACAAATTCAATGCAATTCCAATTAAAATTCCAATGACGGACCTCATAGAAATAGAGCAAGCAATCATGAAATTCATTTGGAGGAATAAGAGACCAAGAATAGCTAACGCAGTTCTTAGCAAGAAGAGCGAAGCAATACCAGACCTTCAACTATATTACAGAGCAATAGTAACAAAAACAGCATGGTATTGGTCCCAAAATAGACAGGTAGATCAATGGTACAGAATAGAGGACACAGAGACAAACCCAAATAAGTACAGGTATCTCATACTTGACAAAGGAGCCAAAAACATACAATGGAGAAAAGATAGCCTCTTCAACAAATGGTGCTGGGAAAACTGGAAATCCATAAGCAGCAAAATGAAACTAAACCCATATCTCTCACCCTGTACAAAACTCAACTCAAAGTGGATCAAGGACCTAGGAATTAGACCAGAGACTCTGCACCTAATAGAAGAGAAAATAGGTTCAAATCTTCATCACGTTGGCCTAGGACCAGATTTCCTTAACATGAATATTTTGAATGGAAGTTTACTTCCAATTACATTGATTTGAAATTAGTTAGCTTATTTTTATTTTTAGTGGTGAGACACTTGCAACGTGGAACAGAAATTTTTCTCATGTAGTTAAAGGAAGTACATGAAAGATAACATATCTGCATACATATTAAGATCAAGAACAAAGTTTTGAATTATACATGTCTAAAATGAATTCAATTTTTATGTGTGATTTCAGTTTAATTACTAAAAATCATTTCAAGGAAAGGTATAATGATATAAATGAATGGAACATCACCTTTTCATTGTTTTGATCCATCTTACCTAGTAATTTTCCTTTATCTAAGGGGGTTTATGTCCCAAGACCACCAGTGGTTGCCCTCCCCAGAGGATGCTTGAAATCATGGACAGTACAAACCCCTACATAAACTATGATTTTTCTTCTAAATATACATATGTTTTCCTTCTAAATTTATATATATATATAATTAATTTATTTATAAATTTATAAGGAAAATCATACAGAGGTATATATATACATATACAAATTTATTGCTATTTTTCATCTTAACTAAGGTGTTATCATGTATTGTGGCCATAACTTTTGCAGTTTATGGAGTGGCTGAAAAGCTAGCACAAATTTATTTTTACTTTTTTATGATTTTATGAATAGAAGATTCATTCAGACTGTGGATCTTAACAACCTCACTATATGATGTTTCACATTCTTACTTAGTTAGAGAATTTTCAGCTTTTCACTAAAAGGAAGCACCTTATGGAGTCCTTTTGGAATATTTAAATGGCTAGAATTATTACTTTTATGCTTTGGGGCCATTATTAAGTAAAGCAAAACAACAAACCCCCTATCACTTAAACCCAAGCAATCTGACAGTCGCTCTGATAACTGAGATGTTTAGTAAGTAATTGATGAGCAGGTAGCATATTTTGTGTTGCTAATGATAGACAGAGAGATGGTCCCTGATCCAGATAGGACAGCAGAATGGTATGAAATTTCATCATACTATTCATAATGCCATGCATTTAAAACTTGTGAATTATTTATTTCTGAAATGATCCATTTAATATTTTTGAATCATAGTTGACTGCAGATAACTGGAACTGCAGAAAGTAAAACTATGGATGGGGTGGAACTGGTATATACTGTATTATATAACTATAGCATAATTAGTATACTAATTTCCCATGTGAAAGCTCTTTGTAAACTATGAAGACCTATATAAATATGTTTTTATTGCTATTTTGCTATTCTGCTAATTAAAGTGATTGTTTATAAAAACATAACTATCAGGGAGAAAACATGCAAGATGGATTTTATGATGCTGAATTTATTTTTATTTGCCATGAAGTTTGAAAATGATGCACCCACATATTCTGGCCCCAAAACCTCTTTGTGACTAAATATTCCCTTAAAGTAGCATATTCCAGTAAAAGCTGTTAATTAATTAAATTAATGTTTTTATTATCCTTGTTATAGACTAGATGTTATATAAAATATGAATTGTAGCTCATTACTTTTTAATTCAAATGCATGTAATTTGATTTTGAAGTGTTCATTTTAATATGAGTTTTAGTGACTTAACATGGAAATAAATACATTTTTATTGGAATATAAAGCATCATTTTTGTCCATCTTTGTTTACTTGCCATGGTATGAGATGAAAAAGTCAAGAAAAAATAACTTGAAAGATATTTCACTATGACACACTATGTAGAACAATTAATTCAGGGTTTCTACACCATATTAAGGGAAATGTCCCATCTCAGGTGATGCAGGATGTGCAGAATGAAGGAATATTCATTGACACAGAGGAGGACATCTATCCTAAAGTGGGGATGCAGGAGGAAGGGTGCTTGGGAACAGGAACTGACTGGAAATGGTGAAGACATCAAAGTACAGAGCTTTTCAACAGGAAGTCCTGCCACATAGCAAAGCTCTATCCCAGGGCACCAGTCATCCAGACTGAGCTTCAGGGGAGAACTCCAACTCCAAAAAGGGAATTGGAAAGGGAACCTGGGAACTAGCGTAGAAATTTTCTGGCTATTCACATATGATAGGATTGTGGGGAAGCATGCAGTTTGAAGAACTTTAAAGGACTCAGTAGTTCCAAAACATATCTTGATAAGATTGATTCCAGAATTCACAATGCTGACTTCCCCCCATTTCACTGGAATAAGTGAAACATACAGTGCTTTAGCAAGCTGTAGCTTCACATGCGTTAAACGAAAGGGTATAGTTTTTGTTGGCTTTTTAAAATTTTCTGCTTTATTTTGGAGCCTCCGTTGTTGTTTAGTTGGTGCTCCTCTGTAATCCTCTCTCTCATTCTGCTAAGGCTCCTTTAAAGTACTGGAATATGCCTCAGATGAAGGACACAACACAAATTAATAGAACCTCTGATTAACACATAAAGAACTTCTTCAAATGTAACCATGGTTTCATCATTGAACATTTCTATTGTTAGTTCCTTTTTCTATTGGAGAAAGGCAAAACAGCAGGACTTTTTTGATATCAGGATAATTTGAATGTAAAAATGACAGACTATAATACATAAGAAAGATAGCTGAACTTTATGTGAGTATAGATTTAAATATATATTTTAATTTCTAAAGGGTTGTATGAATTTCAATGCCAATCAATGTCTTTAATTTAGACTTTGATTTGTTGTGAAGAATAAAGTGCTTGATAAAACATCAAGGCAAATTGTCAGTACTCATGCTTAAATATTGTGATTAAAATTGTTATTCAGGGGCATAAATAATTTTACCTGAATTCCTGGCTCGTAAATTTAGTGTTCAAATAATATAGTCCCTAAAGTGTGGCTTATAAAATGGATGTCTATAATCAATAGATTTTTTATTACATATTTCAGATATTTTTGTTCTCAGTTTTCAGTGTGCAAAGAAAATAAAGAAGTCACTATATAGGAAGAAAATAAATAAATAAACTCAAAATTCCCAGTTAGGTTTTGTTAGATTTTTAAAAATTTGTATACATTCTATAAACCAAACTATAATAATGATGACCTGACAACCTACTCAGCAAATAACTTCTTAAAATAGATCACAGAATGACATTTTTAAGTTTTCTTAATCTATCTAAAGCTACTCTGAAATTTCAATATTGCTTTTTAAAATTTTTTCTAGTCCTGAAACAAGTCCTCCAGAGATGTAGATTACTGAAGTTAATATTTGACTTTAGTTCTCAGTTTTTTACTAAGACTATATGAAATTTAAAAAGTAATTTAATACTTACAGCCTTATAATAAGGATTGTTTCTTTTTTCTGATTCACATAGGAGTATGGAATATTGTCATATGTTGTGGTAGGCAAGAATTGGCCTCACTATGGAAATCATATAAATCATACATTATTCCCAAATTCCATATTTGTCCATCAAGAAATTAGAAACTTACAGGTCTATTTCAATACACAATTCTTTCTATTACCATTTATTACAGACACACACAAACACATACACTATCTAAATAATATATGTAGAACAATTTTCTTTTTCATCTTGAATACAAAGATAAGGAAATTATTGTTGTTATTCTGTGTGTTTTTTCACTTTTAAGTCAAAGATTTTAAGTCTCTTCACTCTTTAATTTGAAGATCTAAATGTGAAGATGTAGAGGAAATATTCATTCAAAGGTTTCACTTAATGACAACATTTTAATGTAGTTTTTTCACAATAATTAAATTGTGAAATTCATGGTCAGAATGGCTCCTGATGTGAAAAATTTGTGCTAGAGTTCTATCACTTAAGAATTGATTTATCTTAGAAAACTGACAGCATAGTGGAAACAATATCATTAAACTTGAAAACAAGGACTATAAATAGCAAAGTTGACAAGGAGCAAAGGTCACCATCCGAAGGTTAACTTCAAACGTCTTGATCTAATTTCTGAAGGACAAACTACTTCATCTAATATCCACTCTTTAATTACAAAACAATAATTGTAAATGAATGTAAAATGAACTCTAAATCCCCATCTTTAGAGTTCTTTGTCCTTTGGTAGGTGAGTGACAAAGAACAGTACACTGGATGCCTCTTGCTGATAGCCACATGGTGCCTGACCCATATACATTTGCAGCCTATTAAGCTGTAGTGTTTTGATAATCTTAGATAGCTTGGCCACTATGGTTAGTCCTTCCTAAAATGCTCTTTATTCACTAAATACAGGTTTTACTAAAGGTTCCCAGGTAGATAGCATCATTACAACCCTGTAGGTTTAAATAGTTTTCCTTGGATACTTAAATGTGCTTCCTGGTGACAGAGAAGCAATTGAGTCCCTTGAAGGACCTCTAGAAAGAGGTATAGACTGTGGTTCACACAACAGGTGCCATATTCCAGCAAAAGATAAGAAAATAAGTAAGTGCAAACATCACCTGGGAAATGTTCAAGAACTATGAGTTTGTAAGATAATGTCAGCAAGTTTTACATGCACGTATCCTAAATAAATGTAACTAGGAAATAACAGCTCTTATTCTAATAAATATAAAGAGTAGAGAGAGAGAAAGAGGGATGATAGGTGAACAGAAAAATGTATTAAAGCAGAAATTGTTTAAATCTGGATTGAAGTGTCTTAAAGCATTTTATAGAAAAGATAATTGATCAATGAGAGCAAACATTCTTTAGCCACATGCTGATTTTGCATTGCTATGACAGCGTCCATTTTATTAGTCTTATCTTCCATTATTTACCTAACTAAAAATGCACATTATTTGCATAGTTTAAATTTATATTTATATGTTCATATTGAATATTACAATTTATTCATTAAAATTTGAGCATTTGATATGAATATAACATCATAACTTTTCTAAAAATGGGCTAAAGCATAAATCACACTTAAATTCTTAAAATAGCCAGAAACATTATAGGATAGAATGATATTCTTAAACACTTAGTGATGGGAGTAGTGAATTTATTTTTGTGATAAAATTGATAAACTATATTTTCCCATATTAGAAAAAAAGAAACTCCTACTTTTAGTCTTAACACATCTTTTGATATAAACCCAAATATTAAAATTTTAACTTAGCCCTATCTGCCCTGTAATATGCCTTCCGTGTAGAAGTTGCCCTTATAAATAGTATCTTCTGAGATAATCACTTTTTAGTTAAGATTCTGAAAATGGTTCTTCTAGGGAAATTCAAAAACCCAATATTGCAGACAAAAATATTTTCTCATAACTGCTATCCTTGATGAAATTGGAAGCTGGACCAAGAAGATTATAATACACCCTCAAATCAATGAAAACCTGGTGAGGTAGAAGGAATAAACAAAACTTAGCCTGATGTAGAAGAAACAGTGATGAAAGTTATTCAAGTGAACAATTTATCTTTGCATATCTGATGGCAAAAATAGTTCATTGACTTTTTTTCCTTGAGTCTGTCTGGTTTGTCAGACACTGTATTGAATTATTTGAATGCTGTTTCAGCATACACAACTTCTTATCTTTTAAAATAAAAACAGTATCTTAGAAGAGTTTAATTAGTTGTTGCTTGTTTTGTGAAACTGCTCATATGAATTAGACAATTATTATAATTGCTTAAAGAGAATACACCATAGTCACTGTTAAATCTACTGTGTCTCAGCCATAAATATTTGTTGAATGGATTAATGATTTATTTTTTTAATAGAAGGATATTTTTCATAGATCTAAAATATAGATAAACTCAAAATAACTATATTAATAATATTTTGGCATGTGTTTTCAGTGTTTGGAAACAGTTTTCATATAGCTTTGTGAGCAAATTACTTTTATTTGAGGAGATGATTTCAGTTAGTATTCCCTTCTCAGAGTTGTTTAGGTCCAAACGATGTGATTTAAGAATCCTACTGGAGGTTCAGAGTGAGTAATTCTAATGTATTTTCCCCAAGAGTGAACATAGAAAGCATTCTTAGAGCAATTTTCTATGACCATGGGCATTATATACATACACAACATACATACATATGTTCTTATAAAGAGGGAAGAAGGTAATTGCATTAGAAAGTATTTCATAAATTCATTTATACATGATAATGTTGGCAGGTTAGATGTTAACATAACTTCTACCTAATTTAGTTATGCATTTTCTAGATAAAACATCAGGATTGAGAGGATAGAGCAAGGTATATTTATCTATCAAAACTATCACTTCTGGATGTGGCACATGCCTGTAATCCCAATGGTTCTGGAAGCTGAGGCAGGAAGATTGAAAGTTCAAAGCCAGTCTCAGAAAATTAGCAAGACCCTAGGAAACTCAGTGGGACCCTATTTCTAAATAAAATTTTAAAAAGGGCTGGGGATGTGCCTCAGTGGTTAAGTGCCCCTAAGTTCAAACCAAAAAAACAAAAACAAAAAAAAAAATAAAAAAAAATAAAACTACCCCTGACTTTTATATGCTTATCCAAATTAACTTTACCTTGACCTCCAATTTTTATCTCAGCTGAAAATACTTGACTTTCTCTGGTTTCTCGAATCTGGAATTACTGATACTAATAATAGTTGGCTTTTATTGAATCTTATATATGAATAATCTCCTTTTATCCTATAATATAGATATTGTTTTATCCCTATTTTACACATAATGGAATCAGGAATATAGAAATGTTAAATAATTTACTTAAGGTCAGCTTAAGTAGCAGAGATAGGATTTGGAACCAGTCTGCTGAGATGATATATTCAGTAATAGTACATTACATACTGCCTGGTAACCTTACCCGCTTTCTCCTAACTGCTGAGTCTCACCTATTATGTGATGATAATGCTAGGCCTGTTGAAATAATTATGTTCACTTCCCACTACACCTCACTAGTGTAAACTTTCACTTCCTATCACAATAACCTTCTCCATATCCCAACTTTCTCCATAGTTGATGAACTTCTTCAAGACTAGCCAAGATGTTTACTTAAATTACATAATAATAAGGCATGATATATCAAGTCACAGTGGAATGAGAAGAAAAAGAAAAACAGAAATATTTTGCAGTCAAAACTCAAAAAATCTTACTATTATAGTAGATATGAGGTCAAAATTTAGAATTAATTGAATGGGGATTTAAAAATCATGAACCTTCATTACTGGGATGATAAATCTGTAATATAAACAGGACATCGGAGAGCAGTTGGTTTTCAAAAAAATAAAGACATAATTTTGGCTTTAGATACATTGACTTTAAGGAGAGACATAAAAAGAGATACCATGATATCACTATATCTGTAAGTTTATTTGTTCATTATACATAATTTTCTTATTACTTTTTAAATATCTGATACTGAGACAACAAAAGTTCAGCAAATCACATTAAGAGGCAGATAATAGCTGTTCAGGAAGTTCTTTGTACGTTGAATTGTAATTATCTAACAAAGGCATAAACTAATATCTAATTTTGCCAATTACAAATTCAATTCATTTCAAATTGAACGAACTATACTTAATTGTGAATAGATCACAAATATATCAACTCTAGCAACTCTAGTCACTAATGCAGAATTTGCGGTGGAAATATATTCAATTAATCTAAAAAATTTACTAAGCTTAAAAAAAAAAAACTTTCACAATTTTTATTTGTGCTCTTAATTACTTTGAGAAAAATTAGAAACCAGAGCAAAAGTTTCCAGTTAAAGAGGTTTAATTGCAGGTCATTTTAAATTTTTTGTTTTTTCCCCCCATGGTACTGGGGATAGAACCCAGGGTTTGGCACATGCTAGGCAAGTGCTCTATGACTGAACTGTACCCTCAGTCCTTTACTTTTTAAACTTTATTTTGAGACAGGGTCTTCCTAACTTGCCCAAGAAGGTCTTGAACTTGTGACCCTCCTGCTTCAGCATTTTAAGGTGTCTTAATAATTTATTATAGAATTCTCTTTTTTAACAAAGAAATGGAGGTTTAAAGAAAGAGATTATGAGATTCCATTTGTTCAGGAAATTCATATACTTAATTCTTGTAACAAAATAGTTGATAAATTGATGCATTTGTACTTGTAGTAAATAATTCTTTTGTTTCCTTTCACTTCTCATTTTGTCTCTTTTTTTGAGTTATTTAATTAGAACAATGAAGTTTATTTGATCAGAAGTAATTTTTAAAATGAACTGCCTTTAGGTTTTGAAGAAATTTTTACAAGTCACTAATAAAATTTGTGTTTATTAAGAATTTTAAATAATTCTTCCAAGTTGTTTTCTTGTCAACTATTAAAATGGAGAAGCATTCTAATTTTCATAAATGCCATATACGACATAGTCACACTACAGAGTAGCAAATATGTAGTATGAACAAGTGGAAAGATCTAATGTATAGCCTGAGGACTATAGTTAACAGTGTATTATATTTCACAGCATGGGTAGATTATTGCTGCTCCTTCCGCAGGGGGAAAATGATTAGCTTTGTGTGATGATGTATCTGTTAATTTGTTCCTTTATAGTAATCATTGTGCCATATATATGTGTGTGTACATATTTACATATGTATAACATGTTGTAACCTTAAATGTACACAATAAATTTTAATTAAACATGCAATGAGACTGTGAAGGACAATTTGCTAAAGAATTAGATTTTGTGTTTAAATTTCTTTTTGATTTAATAGAAACAGAGCAGTAGTGAAGTAAGTTTCAAAAGTAGAATATTTGTGACAAGCTGCTAGATTGCACATCCCTCCCTCTCTCTGTCTCTTTTCTCTTTCATTGGCACTCTTCACACACATGCAGAGCCTATGATTTTGAAAGCATTGTACCATAACTGATAATTTGTAAGCAATCTCTCTTAATACCTAATACTGACAGATTTACTGATGAAAAAAGGATCTGTAACACATATTTTGGAAAGAATGAACACAAGAATGGAGGCTGCGTGGGGACAGGATTCTTTGCTGAGTCTTTGATTCACTGCTATGCTCTTAGCATTTTTAACATTGTCTGACATATCATGGATTCTTAATAAAGTATATAGAATAAATTCTAATAAAATATATATTTCTAATAAAGTACTATTCTCTACTATTTCTTAAGTAAGATGGGGGAAGAAAGGATCTTAGCAACCCCATATGTGATGTGTACAATGAATCAAAATGAAGTCTGTAAAAATAAAAAAATTAAAATAAAAAAATGATGTTAGTAAATAAAAAAAAAAAAAGAAAGGATCTCAGCAAACACACACACATATTTGGATATGTCACTCCTCCTTCCAGAAAGCCCCATATGCCCAATTCTTAACTATCAAGCATCTTGAAACTGACTTTTTGGTCTTCTTGTCCCTGTTATATATTTCCATATGAATCAATGTTGTTATTGTTTTTTCTTCTTTGCTCCAAAATCCTTTGATTTTTTATGCTTTCATTAACTTTTTTCACCTATTTGAGCAAGTTAGTAACCTCACATTCATTATGGTAATCTGTAGTACCTAGGACATCTCTCTTCTCCATTTCCTCAGAGAACCAAATGAATCCTTCATATTTATTCAAGTTATTTGCTTATAGATTTCATTCCTATTGCAATTTATAAAAGGAACTTAAAACCAAATCTTTTTCTGCTTCATTTGAAAACATTGTTGGTTTGTTTTGTACAAAATTTCAGATTATACTTTTAGTCTTTCATATTTGAGTCCATTGTTCTTTTATTTCCTCATGATAGCACCCAAGAATGTGGCTTCACATGGCTTAAATTAATTCATGTTAATTCAAATTCATTAGTATTTATTAATTAATTAATCAGTATTTACTTTTTCCATTAAAATGCCTGATGCAGTTCTTTTTCACCTCAGTTACATAGACTGGGAAAGAGGCAAACACCTGAAAATTGTATTAATTTCCAAAGCATGGCAATGTCAGGACATACCAGGTGGTTTTGAAGAGTGTATATGTATATATTCAGGCTTCAGGATTACCAGCAATCTTGGATCTGTGGCAGAGGGAAAGAACAATGCAAAATTTGTGAAGATGCCTGTGATAGAATATAACACAGTCACTTATGCTCACATTCTGCAGAGACAAGAATTATGAGCAGGTCTATGTCAATGAAGAGTAGAAACGCACCTGCCCAAGAAGACAGTGGAATGAATATGCCCACAGGGGAGTGTTTATAATCTTCTTCCAGGATGTACATTAGAGTAACAGGAAGTAGCAATAAAAGGTATCAAACTCTACCTTAGGGTTACATGATTTGTTTTCCTGTTCCAAATAAACCTGTCACAGTAAGACATATCATGTATAAATTCAGGTCTATGCAAGTTTTAACATCAAAAGTACAATGTATAATACTAACAGGTATCTTATATATAGCTCTGGTTATTAGTTTCTGCTCTTTGATTGCCTTAAAAACTTATACAATAACACTAACTATGCATCTCAAAGAAATGAACACACACACATATATATTTAAAGTTTTGCATAAAATTTCAGGAAATTCTGAAATGTTCTAAATCCCACCTAAAAAACCACTTAGAGCTCTCTTGATTCCTAAGACAAAAACTGCTATCTTCTTTCATCTTGCCTCCATCTCTTCATCACCACTAGCAGCCACATTTATTTGGACAGTCACTTTTTCCACTGAGGCATTTTCAATAATCTCATTATGATTTGTCTTCTGTAGCCATCATTTCACTGAAACTTCCCCTGCTCCATATGATATGTTGTTGCTATAGCTAAAGGATGTTTTTCAATTTTTATCTGACTTTGTAGCTCAGGAATGTCCAGCACTGGTCATTATTCCTTAATTGCAGTACCAGCTCTGTTTCCCTATTTCTCTTCCTTGTCTCTATGTCTTGTTAGAGTCATTTCCTACATATTAGTCTTCATTGAGATTCTGTCATTCTGCTCTCATCTTATCTAATTCTACATTCTCTTCATTGTCAATTTTATTCACTTCCATTGTTTCAAATACCACTAATGATTTCCAAGCATTTATTATCCTCATCCCAGATTTTTCTTTGATAGATTGGCATTTTTAACTCTTTGAATATCTCTAATTGGATGGCACACAGTGAGATAATAAGGCTCAACATGATCAACAATGAATTCATTTGTTTCAACCCAAATATACCCCCTCTGTTTCATATCCTGTGTAAGGATGGTTCAAGTCACCTATAGTTAGCTCTTTTGTCTCCCAACTTGGATCCTGCCTCTTCCAAAATACACTCTACATGTTCTTGATTTAAAATTCTATTAGGACTCCCTATTGCACTCAGGATACATTTTTAAACACTTTAAAAATGTTTTCAGTTCTTTCATATATGATTCCTACTTGGATTTTCAGTCTACTTCCAGCCTAAATGTCCCTCACCTTTACACTGTAGGCAAATTGGCAAAATCCCCTGTTCCTTTTGCATGCCATAGCTCATCTGCCTCTGGTTATTTGTCCTTGTAATAATTTCATGACATTTATCCACAGATTTGCTTGATAAATGTTATCACTGCCATCTCTGATTAGCCACCAATAGATTAGATGATGCTTTATATCACCACTATTATATCTCTTATTACAATGTGTGATGCCTGACTCCCTTCATTGCTCATTCCTATGAGATCCACGGAATTCAGGGGTTATGAATCAAAGACTTACTTATGAGTGCTTGATATCATAAAATATTTCAACACCAAAATACTCATTTTGTTACCCCAGACTCAAAAAAATTGATTGAGAGAGTAGATGAAAAGGAAATGATGTTGTGTGGCAAATAGTTACTGACTGAGGTAAAACGGTCACTAAGATGAACTAAATTCCATAAAATTCAGGTTTACATATTTTCCATATTAATCAAAGGGCCATAATGAGATTATATTGCCAGTTTGTCAGAAATCCCAGGTTTTGGTCCCTGTCTCCAAATCTATCCTAGGCCCAGTGGCAGTTTGGTATCAGTTGGTGATATTTGGCTGCCACAAATTATCTAGATGAGATGATTTAGGGTTTTTTGGCTGAATGGAATTTCAGAGATTCCCACAAAAGTCCAGTTGGTTAGCTGTTTCATTGCTATTGTTGTTGTTGGTGGTGGTGGTGGTGGTGGTTTGTTTTCATTCTGGGACCAATCCAGGGAGATCACACTGAGAAGATCTTCAGGGTTATAAGAACCCAAGCTCTGCGTTCTTATGATGGGGGACTTACCTTGCAACAGTGGAAGCCTCCAAGTATATAACCAGCAAGTACATCTCAGTGGCCACAGAGTGGAAAGAACAAATTAAAATGATCAAGTAGCACATTTTATCAAATCTACTAAAAACTCACAGAAGCAAGAAAAGGATAGCATAGGTTGTCACATGTAGGATGGGATTCAAACAGTGTGGAAGCACTGTCCTACCTGAGTCCTGGGGTTCTCAGTGCTCATATTTCCTGTTCTCTATTTCTCAGGTCAGCCTTCCACACCAACGGTGTTGCCCCAAAGGCAAGAGTGGAGATTTGAGCTTGGGGTCAAAAAGTGGGAAATAACTTGGGTCAATGGCACACACTCTTTTGGAGAGAAAAAGGGACAACCTGGCTGATAGATGTAATATTCCAATTAGTCTGATGAACAGCTATAGACTTTGTATGTGTTACTTGGGCAGAGGAATTTTGGATCACTTTTATTGTCACTAATGGATGGCCAAATAAAGATCTCATGAATATTAATTTGGACAAAATCATTGAGAAAACCGATAACAATAGTGTATGCCAAATACTTTGTGTATTTGTCCTTAGGTGTATTTATATATTATAAATATGCACTACTCAGGTGTCTCGTAAATATTGAGTGCATCTACACTTTCCATCCCTATCTATGTTTAACACAACACATTTTCCTATTTATCTTTAACAATTCCTATGAATTCTGCCTATGCCTAATAAACATTTTGCCTACTAACTAATCATTCACTATTGAAATTTTTTAAAGACTTAGTCTATGTTTTACAAACTACAAATTAGTTCATCTAATAGAAAAATTTTTTTCAGTAGCAAATGCACATTCCATAAAGGTGACCTATTGAGTCTGATCTAATTTTCTAAAGAGGGCTGTGACAATGCTCTTTTTTGTTAAAAATTTTTTTAATTTTTTAATTTGTTTTAATTAGTTATACAGGACAGTAGAATGCACTTTGCTACATCATATATAATGGAGTATAATTTCTCATTCTTCT
Source organism: Glaucomys volans (assembly GCA_020662805.1). NCBI lineage: Eukaryota > Metazoa > Chordata > Mammalia > Rodentia > Sciuridae > Glaucomys > Glaucomys volans. The sequence goes on along the minus strand of JAJEJO010002716.1, from coordinate 470,619 downwards.
GGTTATACATGATGTAGAACCCCACCAGTCATATAGTTATATATGTACATAAGGTGACAATGTCTGATTCATTCACTATCCTTCCTACTCCCACACTCCCTCCCCTGTCTTCACTCCCCTCTATCTAATCTAAAGTAACTCTATTCTTCTCTAGCCTCCCCATGATTGTGAATTAGCATCTGCATATGAGAGAAAACATTTGGCCTTTGTGTTTTGGACATTGGCTTATTTTTCTTAGCAGATATTCTCCAGCTCCATCCATTTACTGGCAAATGCCATAATTTCATTCTTCTTTAAGACTAATATTCATCACACATATGCATGTGTGTGTATATATATACACACATTTGTGTGTGTGTATATATATATATATACATATCTATATAGATATATTTATCAGTATTTTATTAATCCATTCATCTTTGAGGAGCACCTAGGTTGGTTCCACAACATAGCTATGCTGCTCTCATGGAGAGGTGTGGATCCATGTTTTTGCAACCACCTGGTTCATGACTATTATCCAATATAAGTGTATGGCAAAAGTTACACTACCTGACTTCTACAGATAGGTCATAAAAAGTGAATCAGCTTCTGCTTTGTTCACTCCTTGCTCTTGAAGAATTCTACTACTGTGCCTGGCTGCCCTTAGGCTGACAAACTATGACAAAGCACAAACTATCCAATTTATGGAGAAGCCAAAAGCCCACGTAAACACAGAGAAAGAGAGACTGCTGTACAGTGCCAACTGCTTTATCTGTCTCTCGCCTCCAGTCTTCAACATCTACTCCACTGTCCAAAAACAAGTGCTTGAGTTATTTCAAGCCAGGACCCAGGACAACCCTCTCCTAATTCCCAACCTACTTATACTATGATAAATAAAGAAACCACTATTGTTTTAAATTACTGAATTATAGCAGGATGCAGTGGTGCATGCCGTAATCCCAACAACTCAGGAGTGTGAGGTATAAGGATCACACATTTGAGGCCAGCCTCAGCAATTTAGCAAGACCCTGTCTCAAAATCAAAAATTAAAAGGTGTGGAAATATAGCTGAGTGATAAAGCACTACTGGGTTCAATTCCCTGTTCCAAGAAAAGAGAAGAAAATAAAAAGTTTTAGCATGATTTTTTTTAAAATTCAGTAATAGATACCAGAATACCTGCTGTTCTCCAGCCTCGTCATGCCTCCTTTCTACATCTCACTCCATCATTCTGATGATGTATAAAATATGTCCACCCCAGTTGTGACTCATCAGAAGACAATATCAATTGCCAAGTGCATCCTATGTAACTGCCACTTCAACAAGAGTGTTCAACATGGCTTTAACTATCTAGGACTTCCTAAACTTAGTCTTATCGACTTGTTATTGAAGGATGCAGCTGTTTCTTCACAGTCGTTCTAAAGCACACATTTGTATTTTTTATTGCTTTATGAATCTTCAAATCATATCTGAAATGAGGATTACCCTATCAGTTATTTTCTTTGTTGTATTTACTGTCCCTGAATGGTTGCATATGTTTGTGAGTGATAAGCACCAAGGAAAAAGTGATTTTTGTGTTTGTGAATTTTTCCAATAATTTTGCATCCAAAGAACAGTAATACTCACTGATCTCAATTTCACACAGTCTGTGTTGCTAAGTAAGTAAAATGTTCAACTGGCATTAGTAATTTCACTGATCAAAAGTGGTTAAGCAATCATTCATAAGTTTGAGTCATGTCTAGATGGTTTGTATTTGATACAAGTTAAAACCAAGTTAAATAACAGAAGTCAAGTGGTACCTTGGGAAGTAACTTCTTTAGGGACTTGATGTTGAAAACCCAGAAAACAATATTAACAAATTTTATTTCATTCATTTGTCAGATTGGAGTTACCCCAGAGCACTTAGCATAAACTTCTTTGACTCTTTAGTAACAAAGCAGGGGCCACTGGCTTGGAGCATAGTAAAAAATGAAAACCTTTTCTTTAATGTTTTATATTAGAATTCTTTCTAGTTAAAAAAAAATCCTTTTGAATATACTTAGAATGTGTCTCTTCTACTTTCAACCTGCATAGTGACTGAAGGAAAAACATGAAACAGTTTTTCCTATGAAATATTTTTTTCCTTTAAAAGGGGGGAAATATTTTAGAAGGCATCATTATTTTTCTGTTTCTACTGTCCTCACATTGCTCTTAGACTGCTGTCAGATAGTACTGAATGGTATAAAATAAAACTCTGAAACTTGTCTTCTTTTGTCATATTTTGACTTCAAAAAAATAGCAGTTAATGCCCTTCAGGAACACTGAGATAACCTTAGTTTCAACTTGAAACGTCAGTATTTGTCAAATTTCTAGATTTTACAGTAATCCCATGGATATGTGTAAAGGTTGATTAATGTACCCTTTTCACACCAATTTATCTTATAAGAATTGATATTTATAAATTTGTGTGGAGGCCCAAGAATTGGCAACCAAGTGCTTAGTATTGCTTCAGTATGCTATAGTGTGTATTTTTGGACAGATAAAAAGAATAATGTAGAGCATAAACATAAAAAGAAATATGCTAGACCTACATAATAAAAATACTACTTGTGATAAATATGATTTGGTATTGATTTTCATCCTTGGTTCCAAATAATTGCATTTAGTCCTGTGGGGTTTTTTTTGGTGAGGGCAGTTCTGGGGATTTGACCCAGGGACAATTTGTCACTGAGCCACATCCCCAATCCTTTTTATTTTTTATTTTGAGACAGAGTCTCACTAAGTTGCTTAAGGCCTTGATAAGTTGCTGAGACTGGCCTTGAACTTGCAATCCATCCTCTAGACCTGTTGGGAATACAGGTGTGCACCATTGCATCCCACTGATCTTGTTTTTAAATTTATACATCACAGAAATTTACATGTTTTTCCAACATACCTTTAATTTTAGTTGCCATTTGCACAAACAATATGTGGGAGAAGCGAAGTTTTTACCAAAAACTGTTAATTATTCTTCTGTCTTTAAAGCTATCATCTACCTTCTCTTCTTCTCTTGTAATTAGATTTTGCCATATCAGTTATTCTCACTTGTGGAATGGGAGGAAAACAAAATGTGTGCCACTTTAAAACCAAGATTCTTAGGAAGTAGATGTGCTTCCTCCTAGTTTATTCTTCCCCGAATATCTGAATGCAGGGCACAAACCAGAAATTACCGTGCATTAAGAAAGTAACCCATTGATCAACTCTCATGGTGAGATATAGAGAAGTTGAACAAGATACTTCAGTTGGGTTTGACCTATTTGGTATTTAGAATTGTTCTGTTGCCTACCCTAAGTAGTACAGTGTGATAATACCATGTGACTTTCTTTCTAAATGAAATAAAATAAAATTCACCTTCCCACAAGACTTGATAAAGTAAAGGTTACTTCCATTATCTACATACAAAACCATCTTAAATTTTAAATTCAACAGTAAGCATAAATCTGGAAAATGTCATTGAAGTGCTTTTAATAATGTTAATATAAATTTTTTTAATATGAGCATAATTATTTTTAATTTTTTATTAGTGTATTATAGTTATGCATAGTATTAGGGTTTATTATGATAAAATCATACAAGCTCTGTACAAGCATATAATTTTGCTCCCATTCAATCCCCAGTATTTCCCCTTTCCTTCTCCTCTTCCCTCCCCCTGATCTTTCTCTACTCTACTGGTCTTCCTTCTGTTTATGTATAGTTTTATTTTAATTGGTGCTTGATAGATCATACATAAAAGTAAAATTTACTGTGGTATATTCATATACATACATAGAACAGTTGGGTCAATTTCATTCCACCATCCCTCTCTTTTTCCATCCCTCTTCCCTCCCCCTCAATCCCTTTCCTCTGTTCTACTGATCCCCTTCTGTTTTCATGGGATTATACCCCGCCCTTTGTTCCTGATTTTGGTCTAACTTCCCCATATAAGAGAAAATGTTCAACCCTTGACTTTCTGGGGTAACATATTGTGAAATGGGATGATATTGAGACCAACATGTCTACTTCAACTAGTTATTACTTGCATTCTATTTGCATCAAAATTATCCTTATACTTAAAAGATAATTGCTGATATTGACAAAACTTTTATTATTTTCATGACTTAGGTTTAATTAGCCATTTCCTTTGGGTAATTAAGTATGTGATCTTACTAAATTATGTCTTCACTTACAAATCCATCCTGAATTTAAATAAAAAGAAACTCTTTAACTATATATTCTTTAATACTATCAATATATCATGTGATGTTCAGAATGTGTAGAGTTGGAAGAAATGGCCACTATAGTACAAATGAGACTAATTGTATGACATATTTCATTAAAGGTAATATACAGACAAAAAAATCATATGGGTAAAAAATGTGAAGAAGAAACATTAGTAGGTATGGGCACTGTAATATTATATGCCTCTGTAGAAAAAATTATTTTACTGATATTAGACACTAACAGTGAAGAAGTGTCTTCCACTACCCTTGACTAAATCTAGTTGAATATTAGGAGATAAGCATGTTTCATCTTAATCATTGATCATCAAAATTAGTCAGAGTGAATTACAACCTTAGCTTAAAAACTGTGTTCATATTTGTATAAAAGACTTTTCACCTTGACCAAACAATATTTAGCAGCTCTTCCTTGAAGGGTGTTTCTTTTGTTCCCAGGTTTCTCCAGATTTATTTAAGCAGTTGCCAAAATAGCAGTGTTGGTCTAGCAATATTAGCATCACCTGGGAATTTATTAGAAATGCAAATCCTTGGACCACACCATAGATTTAATGAATTGGTAACTCTGGGGATGAGCTGAGCAGTATGTGTCATAGTAAGTCATTCTGTATGTTCTCTTTTATGCTAAATTTGAGGGTCATAAAACTAGAAGAAATAGTAAAGGTGATATCTGTCCTTTTCTCATATAAATTCTTTCACCTAATGAATTTTGCAAACTTGCTTCCTAAAGGTGCGTTTCTTAATCTTGATAGGAAATACTGGTTAAACTCCTTGCAATGGTTCAAAGAATGAGAATTTACAGTTTCAAAATTTAGAGTGACCATTATCTTCTTACCAAAATATTCTTCATATTTTTTTATTCTGTGGAAAATTCCTTCCTTCCATTATTAAAATTTTTATTTCTGTAATATCAACTATGGGTAGAATTCGATCTATTTTGTGCCAACTGAATATGGAGATTATGCTTACAATTAAAACTTTCATTTGATAAGCAAATGGAAATCAGGCAAATCAAAACTCTTAGAAATGGTAAGAGCATCTGAGCCTGTACTTGACAAAATTTAATTGCCAAATAAATCAAAATCAAGGTTCGGTAAGGAAAGAATTCTTGTACAGAAAAACTTGTCTTCAAAAATATAGAAGTCTTTCATGTATATAGGACATTTTTTGTCTTCTGCAGGATTCCATAGGGTTCCATAGTAAGAGTCCTGATATATAATCAATATGATAAGAATATAATAATATTAGGTCTGTCTGAAAAGAGACTGGGATTTTTTGTGGAATGAGTTTCCTGTGGTTATATGAAGTGGTGGGTTGTTTGGGTGATCTAAACACTTGCTAAAATGGGGTACTGTCTGGGACTTGCTAGAAATGCAGAATCTTTGAGTCCAACACAATCTAGTGAATCAGAATCTTCAAGTTCACAAGGTCTATGGGGGATCCATATGCATACTATATTTGAAAAATAGTGTTCCATTGACATCTAACAACCCTCATATTTTTGTACTTAATTCCTATGTTGTGATTCAAAATTTGAATAACAGTCTAGAAGAGAAGGGGGTAAATTCATGAGCTTGACCTCACATTCCACTGTAGAATCATCAAATGAATTAAGCACAACTCCAGAAAGAAGACACTGTTTCTTGAATATTGCACTTGAGTCTGTGAGTACTATTCTTTTGTTAACTTAGGACTCTCCATGTTACACAAAACTAAATGACACCTTTTGAGTTTCTTGCACTAACCCTACATTATACTCAGTGTTTAATCCTTTTCCCAATTTCCTCATGCATGTTCTTGTTACTTTCACCAACCCCAGGATTCGTGAATCCTCCTCTCTGAAACGTTTCCTTTCTGCTTGGAGTAGATACTAGTTTTGTCTCCTGCAACCTCCTTGTCCCTGATTGTCTATATGAACGACAAGCAGCGGCAGGATTGGGGGGCGGAAAGTAGGTAAAGGGATGTATAGGTACAGGGGGAACTGGAGCGTGATGGAGAGACCAGTCTCTCCTTTTATCGCCAAAGCAATGAATGGAGAAGAGCTGGAGAGGTAATGAGAAGTGACAGATGCCGCCACACCCTAGATTTACTCAGGTTCCTACAAACCATGATTACAGTGCCCTGGTCCAGGGCGGGGGGCGGGGAGCTACTTAAAGCCAAACACTGAAGGCCAGAGCCAGAAGGTGCCCAAGTCAATTTCCATCCCCAACAGCGCGTGCTGACGCCTCACATGCTTTCCTATAGAGACCATTGTGTGGGAGAAGCACAGGCGGGGAAAATCGTACCCTCTTCCCACTTCTGCCCATCTCTGACCCTCGCGATCACTAGGGGCACTGGGACCAGCAGGAGCCTCAGCAGCCCGGAGCTGCTTTGGGGGAGACAAGTGTATCCGCGAGCGCGTGTGCGTGAGGAGGAGAGCAAAGACGTGATTACTTCAGAATTTATTTAAGGGCCGGTGGAAACCACTGCAGCAGCTTCCAGGGGAAGCCCTTGTTCCAGAGGAAGAGGAGGTGGAGGCTGCCAAGGAGGAGGAGGGGAGGAGACAGAGAAGGAGGCGTAGCAGCAGCTACCGCACGAGGCAAGTGAGGAGAGAAGATGCTGTAGCGTCCTCACCGGCTCTCAGCAGGTTGGTTCTGTCAGCCAACTGATGCAAGCAGAGAGGCTTGCAGAGGGGCTGGAAGGAGAAAATGGGTGTGGGAGGGCTGGTTGCTTCCCTTTTCAGAAAAGAAGTGCCTCCTTTAAGTGAAATGAGACACCTACCGCAGAAATAGGCTGGACGCCAGGAGAAGACCTGTCCTGTTTCTCACATCCCTGGAGACTCGCTTCCCTTTAACTGTCAAACTCCCAGATAGCCATTAACTCCGGAGGGGCTCCAGGTGGGGGACTGGGTGGAGAACTTCCCTTCCAGCTACACCTCACCCCTTTCCCCAAAGTTCATGTTTGGAGGGACACTTCCTCACACCCCAGGTGTCCCGAACGGGAGGAGAAGCCGCGCTGCTTGGTTAAGTTTCTGAAAGTCAACCTCAGTTTCCCAGTTCTCGGCTCCCCGCCCCGGGGCTCCAGCTGCACGCGGGGAGCTGCGGCTGCTCTAGCAAAGGGGCCGCTGCTGCTTTAAGAACCGCCTCCCCCTCTCCTCCCTTTGACAATGGTCTGAACCGAGCTCTGCTTCCCAAAGCAAAATTTGTAATATGCCATTTTTCCGATGGACGCTTCTCCTTTTGGCTGCTGACGGAGCCGCGGGAAGATGCCGAGTTGCTGCCACGCCACCGAGCCGGGGCACGTTCCGGGAGAGTGCTGGGGCACGCGTATGTCTAAGCTGCCTTTCTCCTCTGGTTGCTAGGGAAATGGTCCAGGAGTGCTGGGTGTGAGCCTCCCCTCTCGTCAAGCCGGAGACTGCGGTTGTCATTGATCAATTGAAGAAGCAGGACCCGAAATTACAGACATTAGGTACAGAAACTGTATTTGAGTTACACGGTTTCCCTTCGCTTTATTTTTTACCACCTCCCCGACCCCACCCCGCCCCCAGGGAAGATGAGATGCAAATTCCTCCTTGTGGATTACTGATTACTGTTAGGTAGCTTTTGCTTTCCACCCCTTCTCGCCGTCTCCCATTTCTCTGCCTCCTGCCTACTTATCTGGCTCCCGATGGGCAGGATGAACAATTTTAGTGTGGAAATTATGAAGTCAACTTCTTCAGGGCGGTGGGGGGTGTGGCTGAGAGATAACTGTCCAGCAGTGTGGGGTGAGCTGGCTCGTTGGCTACTGTGAAGGCACTGGGGCAAAGAAAGTGAAAATGCTTCCATTAGAGATGGTAATGATATTTCTCGAAGAGGACGGGGGATTTCAAAGAGTTAAACAGAAGGAGGAATATTCATGTAATGTAATCAGACAATGGCTAGCATTTCTCTCACTGAATTACTCCTGTGGGTTAACTGAGGTGGAGCAGAGATGGTTCTTAAGACTAAATTTTTGCAGAGGAAACTCACTATAAAGAATAATGTTATCTTTGCCTGTAGTAGGATCTAAATCCTAGTGACATGGTTTAAGGAAAGTTATTCACTCACAGGAAAAAAAAAAAAAAAACCCTTTGGAACACTCTTAGATCTGAACAGGTACTGCTTGTGTGACATAGGTTGCTAATGAATACATCATAATTTGAAATCCCTTGGGTAATAACTCCAGCGGATATTTGAAACTTTTATTTTGAAATCAGAGATTTAGAAGACAGTCAAGGTTATGTGCTAAGAATATAGGAGTTGGTTTTCCTGGCATAAAATTATTCAAGCTAAATTTAAGCACAGGGATAATCAAACCAGGTTTATTATTTGTTTTCTCCCACAACAAAATTAAATGTTTCTAACTAGGTCTTGAAATGTTCAGTAATTTAATGATCAAGTCATCAATACCTAGAAGAAGCTAATGTAATTGATATATCAAGTTGACTGTAGGGGGGGAGATGGTGATGAAAAGACAAGTATTCAAATAAATCATATGCATGCCCTTTCTGTTTTTTCATAAATTAAGTAATATTTGCACTTTTTAATACGGAAAACGACTATAAAAGTTAAAAGTAGTATATCTGGGTGAAATACTGAAGCCATTGATTGACCATACCCTTTGGGACCATGCAAGTTGTTTCAGATTTCATCCTTTCTACAAAACATTCTGTATAGTTTTTAATACTTAAAATGTGCATTTAAGAAATGGTACACTATATTTTAAAGATAATTCAACTATTTTGCAATTATTACTAGATAGACTCTAAGTTCTAAACCAAGAACTGAGTTACCTCATGAGAGTGGCTTTGTTTTTATAGACTTCTTTTTCCTTAATTTTGGACAAAAAGATTTTGGATCTATTTGGTCAATATTTAGGCTGACCAAAGAAAAGCATCATGTGTTCATTTATTTTCTGAATAACTTTTGCATACTTTGATTTTTATAAATTGAATTTGAAGAGTTCAGAAGTATCCACTAGAATGAAACCTTTAGGCCTAGAAGCAAAAAGAGTCACAAAGGTATAATATTATTTCTGCAAAGATGAATGTTGGTCATTTTATAATGAAAATAAATATTTGGATTTGTAATAGCCCTTTATGTCTTTCACTGTGTGGTCCCAGTGAGGTAACCTATTAGATACATAAAATTGGATTTTTTTTAAAAGCTTAGATTATTATTCCTACCTTATGGAAGAGAGAACTGAAGTTTTGAGAGATGAAGTAACTTGCTCTGGGTCATATGTTTCAGCAATGGAATGGAATCAAATTCTATTGCATGTGGATAGACTTTCTAAGTCCCCAAGCAGCTTCTCAGAATGATATCTTTTGACTGACTAAATCAAAGACTACCTTTTATGCTGATCTGAGAGCCTAAAAATCTATGAATGCCTAATATTCCATGGTGATACAAGAGGTTGTGTAGAATTAGGAAATTACATTCAGGTGAAAATTGTACTTTGGGGCAATCACTACAGTTATGTTTTTCCTTGGAATTTAAAGTTGTTCTAAGTAATCCAAAGTGGAGAGGGGTTAATAGTTTTCTTTCAAGAAGGACTTGACATAAAATAATGACTTAAGAATACACAGATCACCTTAAAATTTAAACTCTTTTAGTGTTTTGGCACAAATTGTCACAGTGATATCATTTTTTCTCCCATACTTTGTTTTAACCTTGAAAGTAAAAAGTAAACATAGGGTCCTGATGATGTTTCTCAGAATGATACAACTGTTCAGTGTATTGATTTCATGCATGATGTGTGAACAAACTGTTTTAAATAAGGACATGTGTTAGAATTTTATTGTTTTGTTTTCTAATTCCTTTTCAATTAATGTAAAGAAAGTTTATAGCAGTGAAACTTTTTTCCATCTTTGCTACAGTTTTTGAATGAAAATCAAATTGATAAAAATGCAAATCCATTTGTGCTTTTTTGTATTAAGCTGCTAACAAAAGGAGTAAATGTGTGAGTGAGTAAGTGTAAATTTGTTCTATATGTCAACTCTATTTATTTTAGGGTTTACAGGTAGCTCAGTGTTTTGAGTGATGAGCAGAATGTTAAGGCATTATGAATTATCCTAAAATTCACCAATTCCTTAATATTTTACCCAAGTTATCAATCACAAAAATAATTTCCTTTTTAAACATGCTCTCTTAGTTCTCAGTGGTCCCTCAATCATTCACAAATAACCAATTCCTCTCCTCAATAACCCAATTCATATGAAGAATTATACAAAAGTAATTAACTACTGAATTGTTAAACCTTGACATTTTATTTGAAAATATCACCAGAAATGTTTTCCCCCAGGACATGAATATGTAGGCAGGAAAATAAATTAACCTTGCATTATAAAACCAAAGAATCCTCCAGGATCAACAGCCAAACCAGCCTTTCTCCACATCAGCCTTCTACAAAATCAAGCTCTCTAATTAATAACTCCTGGCCTTTGTACAAAAACTGAAATTGAGATGAGTTGGACTTTTTTTTTAATACGTAAGCCAGAGGATGAAAGAGAAAATGTAATAATTTTTGTTTTTTAAGATGCCACATAATAAGACAATTTTGCATTTCCATTTATGTGTGGTCGATTTTAAATCAAATTAAAAAATGATTTAAAAATATTTTGAACAGTTCATTTATTTCATGACTAGGAGCTTGTGATTAGCAGCTGAGATGTGATGTTACTACATTAGCTAATGTAATTTACCGCATCTGTTTTGTGGAATATTTGAAAGTGTTCGTTTGTATCGCTTGGGTGGAAACCAGACAATGCACCCAACAGGAAACAAAGGAATATTAACTGTAATTAGTAGTATAATAATCAAAGCAAATTTATATATCTCAGCCTATTTCATAAAGTTTATGTGTAATTCAGTCAGTGTCATTTATCAGCTCAACATAGACTTCTGTAAGAATTCAGGAAGCAAGCATATAAAATAAAAAATGAAAGTTGTAAGGTCAAACAGCTTTAGGCTAGTTGATGTGAAAACATCTGTTGAAAAGATAAGGTAAAAGTTGCTCTTTATATAAGATAAATACTCAATTATTTTGGATTTTCTAAATGAAAGGTGAATATTGATTCACTCAATTACCTAAGTCATTCAAAAATCATTACTTTCTATTCATTAAGTGCCAGACACTGTGCTTTCTGGTTGACAATATAATAACAAATAACATAGAGGTACACACTGTAAAAGAGTTGTAAACTTGCAATAAATGAAAGGTGATGACATATAATTGAAATAACATGTTTCTGTAAATTGAATTAGAGTGGGATAAATCAAGAAAATGAAAACCAAGAAAGAGAAGAAACCAAGATGTATTTTGTTGGTGGGACATAGTGAAAAGAGAAAGCATGTATGTTGAAAGAAGTGAATGGATTATATTTCACTGAGGTCAAAACATTTAATTTGGTTTGGAGTTGGGGCAGTGAGTAGGGGAAAGAGGGATAGTGAAGCTAATGAGCTGCCAAGAGGATACTGTGATGATAACCAGGTGAAGTTATTGGAATTGCTTCCTTACTAAGACTCCCTCTTTACTTTCTTTAAGCAATGATGTGTGAAGTGATGCCCACGATTAACGAGGATACCCCAATGAGCCAAAGGGGGTCCCAAAGCAGTGGCTCAGACTCAGACTCCCATTTTGAGCAGCTGATGGTGAACATGCTAGATGAAAGAGATCGTCTGCTGGACACCCTCCGGGAGACCCAAGAAAGCCTCTCACTGGCCCAACAAAGGCTTCAGGATGTCATCTACGATAGAGACTCGCTCCAGAGACAGCTAAATTCAGCCCTGCCACAGGTAGTACCATTTGTCCTTCCTGTTGGAATTGAAAATGGGATAAGATTTTTAAAAGATTTGCTTTATTCCTATTCTTAGTTACTTTTCTACTTATTATATATAATAGGCAATTTCTGATAAGAAAAATTTAAGAATAGATAATTAATTTATATGAAATCTTGCCTCAAACAAAGTCATGGTATAATGATGGGGAGGGGATGTGAAGCATGTGTTCCCATCTGGTCTCTTTCTTGGAAATTTTATCTGTATGTTTTGGTGAAGGTACAAAATCACTTGTTTAGTTTTTAATTGCCTGGTGTGACCACAGTTTTATTTTAAATACAATCGAGATGTTTGGAAATATCTATTTTTAATTTTTAGTAATGTGGTCTGTCTTGGTAGCAGTTTAGAAGTCTACTGTGGAAGTATTGTTTTATTTGTCTTTCTTTAAAAATGCCTAATACCTGCTGTATTAGAATTATTGATGTATTGCCCTTTCCTCTCAAAAACTACTTCAATTGGGGGATTGAGGTAGAGTGCTGATTTAGCATGCATGAGGCCTGGGCTGGTCTCCAGCCCCATCCAAACAAGGCAAAACAAACAACAACAACAACAAACTTCAACAACTTTCTTTTTATTTCACAAATAGTTTGGAAATTGAGAAAAGACAAAATTCAACATTATTTACACAAATCTAATCTTGTTACATTAGCTATTTTTAAATATATTTCTGTCAGTCTTTATTTTATAGGAAGAAACTGGAAAGTTTTGGTGATCGATAACTTTTTTATATGCAGTTAGTGATAAGGAAGAATTGCATAATTGTGCTTCTTTTAGGTATGAGAAAAAATAGGATATGAATGAGATTTTTAATAATTGCCAACCACTACAATTTTCTTCAAAATACAAGTTTGGCCTTCTGCTTAAAAGACAATATAATGAACATTAAAGAGTTCACTTCTCTCCATGAAATTATGTCTGGTACCTGCACATATCTTCTCAGAAATATTGAAAACTACATAGTTAACGTTGATTGAATTCTGAACCCTGCTGTATGAGTAACTTGCAGTGTTACACTGAGATATTCATGACTCTCAGAATAGAAAGGATATCAAAACCCCTCTACCTCACCATATTGGGTGATCCCGAAACCCATATGGAAAATCTCTTGTTTACATTTTCAGTCCATTTGTTTCCTGTTGAGATGAAATAATGTTTCAAATAACTCTCACCTGTTGATGCAACTGGTTTATTTAATCACACAGAATGTGTTGGTTCATTTTCAAAAAGCAATTATCCAACCTTCACCAAGAATGAAATTTTTCAAGGTAGATATTTCAGTCTCTGCAATTGTTCTTTTTTAGGTGATTTCTAGAACTATCAGCATCAAGCGCCTTCATCTCTAGGATTTTTGAGTTGGTTATTGCTGTCGTTGAAATAGGGTCTTTTTACCAATCACACTATTCCTCATCTGTGTCAAACACAAAATCACAGTCATTTATCTTTCAGATACAGTGTTTCTTTGAAGAAATCTACCGTTGTATATTGGGCACAAGTTTAACATACTTGAGTATGTACTGGGGTAGCAATCAACTAACATTTTTAGTTAAATTGCATAAGTTCTGTAGAGTATTCCCATTTTCTTCACACTCTCCTTGGAAGTTAATAATTTGATCCCACTTGTAAGAATCTGCATATATTCTTCCTGCCTTTATCTTTCTATAGTTTATTTTAGCATAATACTTTTGGTTTCAATCCTAACCCTGTCAAAATGATTCTAAGAATAATTCGAGTTTTAAAATTTTTGCCCCTTTCATAAAAAAAGTGACAATTTATTCAGTTTGTTGTAGAAATAAAGTATTAAAACAAGATGCTTTGGGGAAAAAAGGAGAAAACTGGAAAATATTTTCACAAAGACGTATGTTGTATGGATCAATCTTTGCTCAAATGTACAAGAATGAAAACTGTTAATTCTAACAACTCAGTTGAATTAAATATCTAGGTTATAATGCTATCTAAAATTTAATTTTTAATTTTTTATATTGATGCACACTTTTTTATTCAAAGTATTTCTTGTGTTTTGGAGTTCAGAATTTTCATGTTTGCTGCATATGAATGTATATTATGAAATTTTTCTCCAGAAGAGTTATGGGAAGCACATATTTATACACACTTATTTCTGAAAAGAATCCTTTGAATACTCCTACTTCATGGGAAAAATAAAGACTTGAAAGAGTCTCATGTTAGCACAGATCTAGTTTTGCCACCAATGAAGTTTGCTATATACTTAAAATATTAATTCTCAGAGTATATGAGTTTTGAAATTTTACATTAGAAATTATGACTTTGCATATTTAGATGGCTATAGTTCCAATATATTTTACATATACTTTGGCACATCGTTTTCAATTTTGACTCGTATGCTATTATAAATACCTCTAGGAATCCAAAGGTCCTTAAAGACAGGGATGACCCTATAACTTTTTAAAACACCAAATATTTAGTAACCTAATCTGTATCACAAGGGATGTATTTTCTGCAAGTTGTCAAGGAGTATTTCTCATTAATTGTTACCTTTGAATGCTGTATAATATTTTGAGCAAAGTACCTGCAGAGTTTGATGGCATTGTAGTTTACACTGAACTAAAGGGAAAAATGACTTCTCTACTTGTGAGGTTTGAGGCAGAAATAAAACATATAAAATTGAAATCTAGTACAGAGTCATTAAAAACAAAAACAACTTTAGAAAATAGAATTGAAAGCAGAGCCAAACTTTTGACATAGACATTTTATTTATTTTATTTATTTATTTTTTTGACATAGATATTTTAAATAGCCTGTGCAATGTTTGTTGGTGTTGGTGATTTGGAGCTCTGCTTTAGTTACTTCCTATCCTATTGTTCATTTATGAAGAAAGGCAGCAATAATTTTAATAACCCTAACCATGCAAATTGTTTTGCAGTCATAGTGTTTAATGTTTCCTTATGTGTTTGGATGTCTCTGTGTTTAAGAGTGCTGGTCATTGCACATCTCCAAGCCTGATATTTCTAAGCTACACACTCAATTATTCACCTTTTAAATGTGCAGATTCATTTTAATGGTCCACGGACCCTCACATTCAATATGCCCCCAATTCTGTCATCCTGTGTCTTCCACTTTCCACCTTGTCTGCTCTAATTCCCTACCCACACACCTGAGAGTCCTTAAATAATTCTCAAGTCCCACTATTCTTTGCTGTTCCTTCAACACCTGACCATGAACTTCTTTGCTCCATCTCTTAACATCCCCCTTTTGTAAATGTGCCACATTGTGTGCTAAATAGTACTGTTTTTACTACCCCAACAGACTTAATGCTGTGCTAGTCTTCTCCTTCATGCATATTCTTCTGTGTGCCTTTGATGTTCTTCCCAGTGCCTTTGTTTGGCTAATTTCTCATGCTAGCTAAGAGTTTATCTCCTCCAGGAATTATTTTCTGAATCCCAAGTACATTTCCTGTTTTATTTACCCCATCATTCATCACATTGTAATTGAATTATCTGCTTATGTGCCTATTCCCAGCCTAAACTCTAAACTGGAAAACAGGATCATATCTCAGTCCACACCACAAGAGTACCAGGCCCATAGTGAGGTCTTTTAAAGTAAAAATGGAACTAAATATATGCATTGTGATGTAGAAACACATTATAAACTAGAAATAGAAAGGTTTAGTTTGTATTGTGACTCTATCACATGTCACCAGCGTGAGTTAAGACTTCTGATTTCCATGCTAAAAAAGGGCTTAATATTAATATCTCACAGGGCAGTTTATACTTATTATAGAAAATGATACAAGTAAAAATTAACTTATAAAGCATTAAATATTGAAATGCTTTCATTTGTTTTATCTAGAATATCAAAAGATTAACTTATTCCTACATATATATTAAAAAGCATTAGAACAATTTACATGAATACTGAAAAAATAAATGATTCAGATATTTTTGAAAATAACAAATATTTGTCAGTTATTAACAAACTTGTTAAGAATATTTATAGGAGAGATAAGGGGCCTGTGCTTGCTATTGCAAAAGCCATCATATATAAAAGTTTAACAATTCTTTCCATTCCTTTGTTTAGTATATATTGAGGGTCTCCTGTGTATTACTGAATGGTTATAGATGATGATAAAGAGATAGGGAAAAGTAACATAGCTTGACTCCAAGAGAATATAGAAAATAGAATTGCTTAAAAAATATTAGTGGATTGGAAGATTATAGAAATATGAAAATATTTGAGCTATGAAACTGATATGTGATTAATTGCAGAAGGTTTCATGAGGGAAGTGGTATTAGAGAGGTATTTATGTTGGAAAAGATCAGAAAATATTCAGTGTAAGGCAGTAAATTTGTGCAGATAGAAACTTGCTGAAGGATGCAAGGAGAACTGACATTCAAACTATGCTGTTTTAGGCTAGGCTTGAGGTCCCAAACTGAACAAAGGAGAATGAGCTAACAGTAGTCCTGATTTGTTTTAAAGACTAAATAAGAACTACATACAGAAAATAGCCAACAGATTTGCTTAATGAAAAGTTGTAGTGTAAAAATGAAGTTTTACATAGCAGGATGGAAGTGTGAGTAGGAGTTTGATTGAGTTGGTGACCATATAAGGTTATCATGAAGAAACATTATTCTGTTGTTTGATTTTGAGTGGATTATGTAATATTCACATATTAGTTACCTGGTGTTTAAATAATACTATGTAACAAACTACATAATACTTCAGTGGCATACAAAAATATGAGATTGTGAAATTTAGCTGATAGACTTGAATTGGCTAATCTTGGCTGGGCTGACTTCTGCCACTGGCTAGCACAAGATTGGTTACATCAGCTATATGTCATCTGGCTATTGTCTGCTTCAGGATGGTTTTGGTTGGGCTCACTGGGGCCACCCAGCTCTATGCCTTGTGTTTAATCCAGCAATAGGTTAGCTCTGGCAAGTTCTCATATGGTCAAGGCAGAGGAGTAAGAGCAAAGGAGAAATAAGTAAGTGCTTTATAAGCTGCTGCTTGAGTCTTTTTTTAGCAAGTCCCCTGGCCAAGCTCAGAGAAGGTGGAAAATAGTACAAAATTACATATCAAATGGGTATAGACACATGGGGAGTGGAGCATCCGGACTATCTTGCAATCCAACTACCACAAATGCAACCGGAGTATTTGAGTCATTATTGTATTAGGAAAAACTTACTATGATAATTTTCAAGTGAAGAATGGAGATTTAAAATAGGAATATGAATCAGGGAGTTAGAAAAAGCCATAGAAATATAGGGTATATTGAAGAGAAAGAAGCAGGGACTAGTAATCTACTGAATGGCCAACGCTTTGGACTTGAGTCAGAAGATCAAAATTTGCAATGGAGCTTTTTTTCTTGTTAGCTGAAAGATCAGTGGTAAGTCGATTGAATTTCCTGAAACTCTTATTTCCTTAATTGGAAGAGGGGATGCTATCTACTCATAGAAGTTGATGCAAGGATATGTGTGTGTGTGTGTGTGTGTGTGTGTGTGTGTGCGTGCACGTCAGGAACCATTGTAAATGGCAGGTATTTTAAGTTGAGATGTGCCCATGCACACTTTGATGAGGAGTTTGATGAGGAGAGGAATATGTTTCTCTTTTGAATTTTAAAATGCAAATTATTTAGATAAAATTCACAGAATGACAGAATCTACCTTAAAGAAAGTTTTATTCTTCAGACAAAAAGCCTGGGTATCATTGTGGCTTGCTACTTACAACTCAATAACGTTGGTTAAATATTTGATTCAAATAATAGTAAAAATTGCCTCATAGGATCATTATGAGAAATAAATGAATTAGAACATGTCAAATGACCAGTTCAATGTCTCACAGATAGTACAGAGAGTATAGGCTAATGTAACTATTGTTGTAGTTATTATCACCATATTATTGTCATCATTATTTCTAGCCAACCTTAACTGTGTAATTTTACTTGGTAATAATGAGCTTTAGGACAAATCGAGAGTGCCAAAAGCCCTTGCTCTCCTCAATCTTTATCAAACTTTGAAAGTTTTTCCATTTATTTTTTATATTAAAAAAACTTATCTACATTCTCCTAAATGGTTTTCCCAAATTCTCTACTTCCACATCAGTCAGTCTTTCATGTCCTTTGATTACATCAAACAACATTCCTTTCAACTATGCTGAGATTATCACATCTGGATCCAGCACCTTCCTGTTCTGTGAAACCTAATGTCAACACACTAAGTGTCCTACTCTTTGGTCTGTCAAAGATGAAGATGCTGCATCTTTTGTTACTTCCTAGGTAACCATTCTATTCTCTTAATTTTGTTTTTATCTTATTTTCACCTCCTGTCTAATTGAAATGGTATTCACTTGTAGCCTTTATTTCTCATTGCCTCTTCTTATCTATTTCTTACAATTAGGCTTTTATTATCACTGTTCTCCTAAAACATACAGTATTATAGGCCAACGATGGATAAATATCTTACAAATCTATTGATCCCCTTTCATTTTTCATGCCCCATGCAAGCTCAGTGTCAAGTAATGCTATTATTTAATTTCAAAATTTCCATGCCATTAATCCTTCACAACCATCCTTTCCCAGGTTCATTCTTTTCCTATATAAGCCCCCCCCACTTATCCATTCTCATGCTTGTATTTATTTAGTTTCATTCTTCACTCAAGTATTGTTTTTCCTGTTCAAAACCAATATTTCCCTGCAAATCCTCCATCCCTCCTTGTAATTTCAGACACCATCTTAAGACTGATATGGAGAAGCTAGAACAGGACAGAATTATTTTGGAGAGCTGTTGGAGAGTAACATCATATTTGGGGCATGGGTTGATTCCCATTCTACTTAGCCAAGTGAGAGAGGCTTCACAGAAACCATTCAGAGTTTGATGCTTCCTCCTGAGGCTGGAGCATAAAGTTTGAAGTCTAGCAGACTGAAGAGTCCCATGGCAGGCAAGCTTCAAGTCCTCCAATGTCAAGATAAATATTGGCAATTTTTAAGATCAAAAATGAAGCTTTCTTAGTGCCATCTTAAACTCAGAGCGAGTATATTGTCAGATGCCCAGGCTCCCAGATGGGGAATCAGGAGCAGGAGAGTAGAGGGGACTCATTCCAGAGAAGAGAATGAGAACGAGTCAAGTAAACTTGGGAACAATCTATAGAGAGGTTCTCCATGTAAGTCGCCAATACACCCAAGAGGAAAAGGATCACTTATTAAACACCTGCAATCCAGAGAACCAAGACCATGGGTGACAAGTGGGTCAGCCACACACCACTGTGGTTTTCTCCCTCCAGCTTCCCCTTCTCTGACCCTGACTCTGGAGGAATCAGAAACAGTTGTTTTGAGAGGGGGTTATCAGAATAAAGAGTGACCATCATGTCCCCAACTTCTAATGCAGACATCAGAGCTTGAAGCAAGCCTGAACCAAATGTATCAGGGTGGGAGTGAAGGAGGAGTTCAGGTGAGCTCAGAGCTTGGTAGCTTTCACAATCTTTTATCGAACTTGGACTATGAAATCATTAGACTAGACTTTTTAATTCTAAAACAAAAGGACAAATAATTTACTGCATAAGCATAGTAGTCTAAATTTGATCTGGGACTCATTTCTTTACCTGAGAGAATCAGAGGACTTTCTGTATGTTCCTGATTCTAGATCATTTATGAAACTGGTTGGACACATCATTTAAATTAATACTCAAACCACTATAATGAGGTTGCTCCTATTATACCATTTCACAGATGATAAAAACAAGTCACAGAGATATAAAGTGACTTATTCAAAAACCACATAGTGGGTAGGTGGTATTTGCCAGGATTCTATTAAAGGTATGCTTTTGCTTTTACTGAATCATTTCTTATACTCAGGATGTTCATCTTCATTAAAAGAAGTGATAAACTTCTTTGGGCCAGGCTTGGTGGCCCAAAGGAATGCCACATTCAGGCATTCCTGAAACCCCAGTGGCTCAGGAAGCTGAGTTAGAAAGCTTGCAAGTTCCAGGCCAGCCTCAGCAACTTAGCTAGACCCTAAGCAATTTAGTGAGACCCTGTCTTAAAATAAAAATAAAAATAAGCAAAGGGCTGGGGATGTTGCTCAGTGAGTGGTTGAGTGCCTTTGATTCAATATCTGGTACCAAAAAAGAAAAAAACAATTCTCTGGAACCCTTTAGGAGACCTGGGCCATTGAAAGCATTTCTCAAGACTTCTTCTGAATTCTAATAAGACAAACAAATTTTTACTAAGGAGATGTGAAATGCTTATCAGAATTAGCATGAATATACTGCATGTAATTTTTCAAGGGTCTCAAATCCTGATATGTATGACACCATGAATTTACCTTATTTGTGCCGAGCTTACTTTATAGTCTGTTAATTACATAAACCAGAGAGTGAGAGTTACACGAAAAAGTATTAACTAGAATGTAAAATACCTGGATTTCAGTTTTAACTTTACTAAACTGTAAGACACTGGAAAACCATTGAATTTCTAAGATACCTAATTACTTTTGTATAAAACATGGAATTCTAATTCCCTATAATCTGTTGCATGATTTTACAAATTTTAAGTGATTATAAAAATACATTTTAGCTTTATTATTTAGCTCTAAGCATTGAATAAACAATTACTGTGTTAAACAAACATTTCTGGATCTGCTTTGTGCCAGACTCTATTCTTATGGCATAGTGTGGCTAACATTTCTGTTTTATTTTGTCTTAAGGTTTTGGTTTAAATTATAGTTCCTAGGTACATTTAATGGCAGTAAGAAAGTATTGCCTGAATTCCATTGAATATCAAATTTATTTGTGAATTGTTTTTGAAACTTTTTTTTTTATTATTATTTCATTATCTCTCAATCTCCTCTGTGATGAACTGTCCAGGTTCCTGGAAAAGACCCAGCTTTCTCCCTGAGTTCTGGGTCCCATTGCCTCTTGCTTTTCCAGGACAAAACTTTTGAATTCTTCTTTCTGCATCATGAGTGTTTTCATCTCTACTAAATTATAACCAGCAGCATGAAAATATGTTCCTATATTTATCTCATATTTTTAAAAATCTATTAACACTCCCACTCTACCAAGCTACTACCTATTTTATCTTTTACTTTATAGCAACAGATTGTTTAAAAATTGCCTACACTTGCTTTTTCTGGTTTCTCTCTTCCCAGTTTCTCTTGAATTTATTCCAGTCAGGCACTCACCCCATCTACTTCATCTAAACTGTTCTTGTGAATATTGTTAACAACCTCTGTGTTGCTAACTGCGAAGGACAGCTCTCAGTCTTCATTTCTGCTTAATTTGTCAGCAGTGTTAGACACAGTGGGCATCTCTTTCTTGAAACACTTTCTTTCATTGGCTCTAGGGCAGCTCCCTTTCCTGTCTTTTCTTCTGCCTTAATGCTCACTCCTGCATATTTATTGTTGGTAACTTCTCATCTTCTTGTCATATCAAGGATCGGTTATTCCCAAACGCAGTTCCCATACCCTTTCTCTTTCTGCCTCTATTAACACTACTGATAATCTTGTCTCTCTTCTGGCTTTAAACAACATTTAATGTTGATGACTACAGAGTTTTTATCTCTAATCCAGACATTTCCCCTGACTTCCAGATTCTTATTGTCAAATGTAGAAATTTAATTTGTTCAAGACCATGTTCATGATCTTCGCTTAGTTGTCTACATCTCAATTACTAGCAACACCAATCCTCATTCGCGTAGGCCAGAACCTCAGTGTTTTACTTCTTTCATACTCTGTATTCAATCTAGCAGCAAAATCTCTCAGTTTAGTCTTCCAAGAGTATGTCAAACCGAACCAGTATAATCACCTCTATGACTCCATCCTAGTAGGTCAACGTCTCTTACCTGAATCATATGGGATTTTCCCAACTGTTTTGCTGTGACCTTCTACTCCATCATTCTAATTCAGGGAAATAAAAATTAAGTCAATTTTTCTTTCATGTCAGCTTAAATCCCTGAAATATTTTCCCACTTCAATGTCAAAGTTCAGGTCTTTAGATCAAGTTGGACTGTAGCATCAACATTAGTGCCTTCCCCCTTTCCTGATATCATCTGATATCATCTACAATTTTCCACCTCATTCATTCTACACCACAATCAACATGTCAGACATTGGACTGCCTTACGGACTTTCACTGAATGTTTCCTGTGTTTGAAAAGTTGTCCTTTGAATAACCATCGGCTTTCTCTCTTAATTCCCTCAGGTCTTTACTTAGTCAGATATCTTCTCAGGGGGCCATAAATGATCATCCTATTTAAAATTATAAAATTATAGCAGTCCCCACACTAGCACACCTGATCCCTCTTCTCTGTTTTTTTCTCTGAAGGACTTGCAACCATGTAAAACTATATTTTATTTCTCCGACTTAATTATTTTTCTTTTTTTCCCTCCAGTGGTCTCTACATTATATGAAACCAGGGGTTTCTTTTCAGTTTGACAGCCACATTTTCTGCCTATGATGGTATCTGCATTTAGTTGGTGCTTAAAAACACTAAATAGATAAATACAAAGATCATTCTTTTGTTTGTTGAACACATTCTCCATGATATCTACTCTATATCTATTAATTGGCAAGTCATTCAGTCACAGAAAAAAATCAGGATATATTTAAAAACCTTGATAAAACAAGAAAACAAGTATAACTTATGGAGACTCATCGCTAAAGTGTCTTCAACACTCAAGTCCTTACCTCTAGAAGACTGGCATTAACATTGTATCTCAAATATCATTTTAGAATAAAGGGGGTTTTATATCAAGATATTGTATTGGCATTTTGAATTATTTTGGTCTGAGCAATGGGGATAAGAATATAAATGACTTTTAATACAGTTTATTAGCCCAAATTTTGGACTCAAATTCCATTTCTTTTTACATTTTTGATGCGTTTTTGCTATGAAATTTACTTCCTAAATTAATCAGTTTTCATAAAAGAAATGGTATTGATGGTTACATAGCTTTATAATACTATTACAACAATTTCCTAGATCTGTCCGACATTCATTTTATGGAAGGACAAGAATAAAGGCAGAATGTTTTGATTAGATTTTCTCCTTGAAGCAACTCATGCTTTAATTGCTAATTTTCTTTCCTCTTTCTCTTTTATTCTTCTTTTTCTCCTCTCCTCTTTTTCCTCCTCCTTTTCCTCATTCTCTACCTTGTTCAACTTTTTCTCTTTTTGTTTTTGATTTTTTGATCACTCTCATTTTAATTCTCTCAGAGGGAAAGATAACAATAACCATTAGTATTGTCAAGATGAATTTCTAACCTGAAATTTTCCATTAAAATTTATACTCTGATTTAATGTTATTAATGTTAGCAACATAGGATTCTTCCTCCCTCCCTTCTTCTCTCTCTCTCTCTCTTTCTCTTAATGTTCAAAGAAAATTCTAAATTAAATAACAAAATTCGTGCTATTATTCCTGAATGATTCTTTTCAGGGTTTTATGACCTAAAGCTGTGTAGCAACTATGGCCCATCACAATGTCCCAGTTTGGGAAAAGAGTTTAAAAGAATTATGATTGTGGAAATCTTTTTAAACATTACTATCATGCCATAATTAATTAGAGTGTAAATCTTTGCATTGATCTCTCCAATCTAGTCACAGGTTGTTTACAAAACAGTGTCTACTAGCTTTGCTGCATGACCCGTAATGAACCCTCAACATTTGTTGTCTGATTAGTCAATAGTAGTAAAATTTAAGTAGTTTTATTAAGTTAGTTAATTTAAGTGAAGATTAATAGGATAAAAGTACATAGGGCTTGATTTTTAAATTATCCTTTGTACTGCAATCAATTTAATTCATGATTCTAATAATTTTTTTTTTTAATCTACTGATTTCTTCCAAATGTGATAGAATTTGTTAAGATCCTGAATGATTGATAATTTCTTCCTTGGGCCTTGAATTCAGACAAATTTCTCCAATAATGAAAATATAAAATCATTTTTCCTTTCTAAAATGTGAGATACTTGACCCTGGAATTTGGAACAGAAGCTATGGTTAGGAGGTCAGTCTTCTTGCTCTGGGCCTGGTTCCTTCATCTCTCCTTTGTGGAAAATAAGTGGCCTCAGGTTGCCTTCAAAAGCAGGTATACAGATTTACCATCATTAATATTCCTGTGGTATTTGCCAAGAGGAGATTTCTGCTTTGAATTGTTCATTCACCCTCTAAGTCTATGTTAACCTTCATGTTAATAAGACTTGTTCAGAAATGGATGTGATTAGAATTTGATCCTACATTTTAACACAAGTAAGCTAATTTTCCTGGATTATTCTAACCTATAATGCTCTCTTTTTGTGTCCACTTTTAGAGTAATCTACTTCAATTGAGACATGTAAAATTGTGGCTCAAAATTTTTATCTATTCTTGTGAAACTTTATGAGATACACTTATATTTTGGCAATTTATAATCATTAATTGACCTAGTTTTAAAAAATAATACATTTATTTTAAAGTTTTTCATGATAAAGATTTAGCTAATCATTTATTTCTAACACAAAGAGATAAAAGTCATTTCCAAATAGCAATATTATTTGATCTTTGTTAGTTTTACCTGTGGAAAATATTATTTAACAATATCTCTAAAAATGTTGTTTAAAAAATTTTGGTAGCCAATTGTTTGATCCAGTCTGCCATCAAGATACAGCCCTCTGAACTATATTCAATCTGGACAAATAATCAGTAGCAGATGATGTTGCTTGGGTTAAAGTAAGTTAATCAGTTAGTATCTTTGTATAGAAAAGATGTGACTTACAAAATCACGATTTTATAAGTAGCTTCTTAAGTAAATTTAATTTGTTTTCTAAAAGTATGACTTTTTTGCTGTTTCGAATGAGGTTTTCTGTTATCACACATTTTAGTGTCTCCCACTATGATTGCAGATTTTCTTGCAATTCTTTTATTTTTGCATATGTTTTGGGGCTGCTATTTATTTCATTTAGGTTCATCATCTTTATAATTTCATGGACAATTAAACATTCTATCATTATGAAGTGTCCTATGCCTTCATGGACAGGAATATTCCCTTGGATTTTACCTTTCTATGGTAAACATATTATAGCAAATTTCTTTTTCATTAGTTTTTGCATTGTATACTATTTTTACACTTGTAGTTTCAACAAGTCTGTGTTCTTAAATATATATTCTACAAATAGCAAATCATTTCTGGATTTTATTTCTATGTAGTCTGACCATCTTATTTATTTGTGCTTAACTTATCCTTCTAAAGGCTTCCTATTTTCCTTTTTGTGTTCTTGTTACTGCTTGTTTATGCTTCCTTTGAATTGATTAAATATATTTTTATTGTTCTTCTTGCCCTTGTACTAGTCTGAGTTTTACACTCCTGCTATTTTAAGAGTTAACCTACAAATTGCAATGTGCATCCTCACAAAGTGTAATACTTTTATATACATATTTTTTAGTTGTTAATGAATATTTATTTATTTATTTATTTATTTATTTATTTATTTATATGTAGTGCTGAGGATCGAACCCAGGGCCCCATACATGCCAGACCAGTACTCTACCACTGAGCTACAACCCCAGACCCACAAAACATAATTCTTCAGGTGTGTTTTCCTGCCTCATATTCCTATATGGAATGCTTCAGTTTTACATAGGACATATTTCTTTAGATTCCTTCACACATTTATTATTTATATTAGTAATCATTCTTTCTGGATCTGAAGACTTCCAACTGTGATCATTTTCCTTCTACCTGAGAAACAACTGCCAATATTCAGTTGCAGGGATCTGCAGATAATTTTCTCCACTTAAAATTTTTCAGAAAATATCTTTATTTAATCTTTATTTCTAAAGGATGTTTACACTGGATTTTGAATTTAAGTGAGCAGCATTTTTTCTTTTGACATTCAGCACATCATTTTATTCTAACTTTCATTGTTACTGTTTAGAAGGAAGTTGTTGATTTAATTGTTGCCTATTTGAGGGTAAACTGTCATTTTCTTTTTCTTTTTGGCTGCTTTAAAGAATATTTTTAGAAGTTCTATTTGATGCATCTGAATTGCATATTTATTTTTATTTTCCCTATTTAGTGTTTGCAGGAATTATTGACATTGTGACAATGTCTTTTATTAGTTTGAGAAAATATTTAGTCATTTCTTTAAATATTACTTTAAATATTGTCTCTCATTTCACTGTGGAATTCAATTTTACATATTCTAGTTCATTCCACTTTATCTTCTTTTCATCTTCCCCTTTCTTTTGTATTTTCTATCCATTTTTCTTTACCTGATTCATTTTAGCATTTTATTTTTAGATCTACCTTTTAGTTCACTAATTTCCTCTGTTGAATCAAATCTGTTATTGAACACATTTATCTGGTTCTTTGTTGTGATCATTATCCTTTTAAATTTTACAATTTCCATTTATTTTTACCTCATAATTTTGACTTTTATCACCTTGTGCACTGTAAACAGTGCTATATTTAGTCTTTCAAATAATTTCAATACCTGAAGCTCTTATAATCTGTTTCACTTTCTTGTGTATTATTCATTCTTACTATCTTCTCATCTCTTGTGCATGGTTATTTTTGACTTTGTGGCAGTCATTTTATTTGCACATTTGTTAATAGAAGTCACTTTAGTTCTAGGACGTTATTATTTTCCTACACAGGGAAAAGTTATTTGTTTTGGTCTGATATCTGGGACTGTGTTGATCCTCATTCATTTCAATTCAAATAATCTCTGGGAAGATCGACCTCCCAGGGATTGTTGTCTCTATGGTACAGTCCTTAGGAGTCTCAACTCCAAATGAGGAGGATTAACTAGGCCCACTACATCTTATCGGGACCTGATCCCTATTCCTAACCTCTAGTTGTCCTCATCAGCAGAGCTTATCTGTATTATACAATCTGCCACTCCTGGAAGCAGAAATCTGTAAACTTTAATAGGTACAATAAATGTAATTAATTGAAGACACTTAATTTTCTTAGCACAAAGATGCCCATTTCCGTGAAAAAAAATAAATATTCTCTTTTTTATTTCATTTTCTGATGTACTCAGAGTTTTGTTATATATTCCAGCTAGGATTCTGAATGTCAATAACTATTCCAATACTGTTGAAAAGTTATCTCTTTTCCTGCAGCATTTTCTCCTTTAAATGCACCCTCCTCACAGCTACAGAACTATCTATTTAAAATGCAAATCTGACTATAATACTCCGTTTCTTAAAATTCCTCCAAGTTCACAAACAAAACTCCCTATGACTAATAAGTGAGTTGTGTAAGATCGAGGATAATAGATAAATACAGAAAAATGGTTATATTTCCATATAGTATGAAACACTTAAAAATAAATTTGAGTTCCATGTATAGTAGCATCAAAAATAATAAACTTAAGAATACATGTAAAAAAATACATGGAAGATGTACACAGTGAAAGCTACAGAACCATACTAAGAGAAATTTTAAAATATCTAGATAAATAGAGAAAAAATATATGTTCATGTTTTGGAGAACTTGATCAATCGATTGATTGATCACAGTACTGGGGATCAAGTCCAAGGGATCTTGCACACACTAGGCTAGCACTCTACCACTGAACTAGACCTCTATCCCTCAATATTATTAAGATGTTGCATTGCCAAAATTGTCTATAAATGTTACACACCAAAACTTCAACAAGCTCTTTTCAGGAAGGGATATCTTGATTCTGAAATGTATATGGAAAGGGAAAAGACCCAGAATAACCAAAACAATCTTAAAAATGATGAATAACCTTAATATGAGAATGATGTTATACATATTCTAAAATAAAAAATAGGAGAAAATCTTTGAGACCATGAATTACACAAAAATTTCTCAGACGTGGCACTAAAATCATAGTCCATAAAAAACTGTCAAGATAGACTTCATGAATTAAAACATTTTATACTTTAAAAGACATTAAGAGAATAAAAATATAAGTGGAACTAGAAAATATTTTCTTATCATAAATCTGAATAAAGACATGTATTCATAATTGATAAAGAATTCCCACAAGTCAATAAGAAGATAATCCAATTAAAAATGGGTAAACAATTTGCATATACATTTTACCAGGGACAGTAACTGGATGTCAATAGGCTCATAAAATATGTCCAACACCATATTAATTGGAAATTCCAAATTGGAACCACAATGAGATTGCATGGCACATCCACTAGAATATTTATAATCAAAAGGAAATACCGAGTGTTAGTGTTGCTGTGGAGAATCTAGGACTTTCGTACATTACTAATTGGCATATGATATGATACAACCATGGTCAATAACAATTTGGCAGTTTCTTTAAAAATGCAAATAAGCATAAATTCCACTTTTAGAAATCTGATGAAGAGAAACAAAAGCATATGCCCACATATAGCCTGTTCACAAATGTTCAGAGCAGCATTATTTATAATAGGCAATAAATGGAAGCATCGCAAAAGTACCTCAAATGGTAAAAGGAAAAACAAAATATTGTGTATCTGTGCAAGTAAATGCTATTCAGAAATAACAAATAGCAAATGACTGAGAAGAAGGAATGAAACTGAGAAGAAGCATGCTAAGTGAAAGAAAACAGCCACAAAATATCTCATATTGTATGATTCCAAGTTCATGAACTATCCAGAAAAGACAAAGCACTATGAAAAAAAGTAAATGAATGGTTGGATGTGACTGGAGGTGGGCATGTGAAGTAACCAAAATGGACACAAGGAAACTATTTGGGGGTGTTGGAAATGTTCCAAAGTTGGATTCTTATGATTATAAAACTCTAAATATAAGATGATCATGGCACTGAACACTTAATGCAGATGAATATTATGAGATCTCAATTAGTTCTTAATAAACTGTTAACAAAACAATAAATTTCCATGGCTCCCAATCACCTAGAGCAGTTTTCATAAACTTGACTGAAAATGAGAATCACTCACAGTGCTTGTCAGCAATATTATCTTCTCTGGAAAATTCAATTTCATATTTTCAACAATCACCTTGGATTATTTAAATATTACATTGGAAAAACTACTACACTAACCTGGAAAGTAAATTATTACATCTATTATGTCTTAAAGCCTGAATTCTAATCTGCCTCTCTTATCTTTCATATTCTTCTGCTCTGAGACATGTTTTCAGAAAACACCCCCAATCTGCATAATAAGATACCTATATTATAGATATGTATCCAGATCAAGGGAACACTGAAGATGAACACTGCAGTTATCCTGGTGGCATTGTTCTGGGCTTGCTTAAATGAAGAAGACAAATGAAAAATGCCTCTCCCTTCAAGAATGCTTAGCTTATTTGAGGTGACTGATGATTCAACCAATATTTACACTGACAAGTGATAGAAGTATGTCAGCGATAGAAGTATGTCAGTAACAGAAGGACAGATAATGAGTAAGAGCCAAGAACTCAGTGTAGTAGAATGATAGGAAGCATCTGTTGATCAATACATTAGTTGCCATTTTCAAATAATTTATTTCATTTTGGGATTTGAGATTAATCCCTTTAATTCCATTTTCTGTACAGTAAGACAAAAACCTATGAGGAAAAGTATGTTTCCTGTTCATGTGTTACTTGTTTGTTTCAGATTCAGGATGTAAATTCAAGTTTTACTTATTTTATTGTGATAAAAACACTACATGAGTGTTATAAATTTTTTTGTGTGTTATAAAATTTTAAGTCCACTATATACTATTAATTATGTGCACAAAGTTACACAACAGATACCTAGAATTTATTCATCTTGTGTAACTGAAAGTTCATATCTATTTCACTTAAAGCATTTAAGATTTTAGAATTAAAGATAGTTAGGAAGAAGTATTGAACAGTTAGGGACTAGTTTTTTTTTTATTTCTGGGGAAATTATTTCACTGAGTCTTTATTAAAGACAAAAATATATGCTTTTTTTCAGGGCCAGTATCTTAATGTACTTCATTACATAAACTTAAATACAGAGTATATAATCTAAAATATGGAGGTCAAAATGGATTGGTATCTTAATTCAGAAAATCTTCTTTGTAAGAGATTTGTCTAAAACACAAGAACAGAAAGAACTGAGAGGTTTGTCCCTGAGTTAACTTTCAACACAGTTTATGACATATACTTTGCAGGTTTTTTATGAATATACTTTGCTGGTTTGAGTGCATATCAACCTTTTTCAATTTATCTGGGTTCTTAGTTGTTTTATTTTTTCTGAACTTTGAGAGGATCTTCAAGTAGCTACAGCTACAGTGACTGAAATTTCTGTTTAAGTAGGTCTTCATCATCTCTTATGGTAGGAGAATGATGCTTTTCTCAACAGATAACACTACATATAATCTTATCTGATGCTTTTCATTTACCATACTATTACCATAAATTACATTAGCAATAATTTGTGTCATTAATTTTTTCTCTTTTGTCTTCCTTGATCTTGTTTTGCATTTTTGGTTTGCCTGTCCAACTGGCTTTTCTCTTTATTTGCTTTTTTTTCCCCCTCTTGGATTTTCTCTTCTATAGGATGTATAAGAAATACACATCATTTGTACTAAACTAGAAAATCCTGTTTTAAAACAGAAGTGTTACCTATATATCTTTATTTAGTAAAATCAAGAAAGTAAGTGGTCTATTTTTTTGGTCCAACCTATAAAGAGAAAAGTTCAACACTTGGCTATATGTGCTGTGTGCCCACACTGAGTTTCCCCATTTGTGTTAACATATTATTATCTATTGTTAGAAACTTTTAATACCATTTTATATGATGTATTGTCTACAGTTGCATTCAGATTTGAAATTAAGTTTTCATCAAGTATTTACATATCATTTAGTGTTTAATTTATTTGAATGTTGGTATTACTCCTGTATACCATCACTTGCTCATTTTTGTGTATTTCTTCTTATTCCATCCTTTGGTCAGAGGCAGTGTAAACTCTTTAAGAAAGATATTTGAGTTGTGGTATATTTTATGAGCCCTTACATCTAAGGCAACTTCTACTAACTTTGTATATGTGCAAATTCCATGTTATATTCATCTTTATTTCTCACATCAGCTGTAATATAGAGTTTAGTAACTAACTTTTATCTTTCCACCTAATTTTCTTTATTACAATGTTTTAGACCTCCCCCTCCCCACCCACACACACCTATACCATGAACTCTCAGGATAGTGACTAAAATAAGAACTAGAAATAAGAGCTGGTATTGAGAGCTTGTTGAGCTACAGGCATAGTTCTAAGGATTTTACATATGTAACAAGTTTAGTCAGAACTACCAGCCCTCAACTCGCATTATTATTACTAGTTCCTTTTACAGATGAGGAAACTGGCATGGGATGGGATTAATTTACCTTCTCTAGGTTGAAGGGGGAGATTATAGTAGACTTCCAATTACAACAATTTCTGAATTCTTACATTAATACTCTAAATTGATATATACTGATATATAGCTTTTAGTACTATTGCAAGCTTAAGTTTTAATTTACTGAAAAGTCCTTTAATTTACCAAAATTTTTGGATGATATAAATAATAAGTTCCTTTCATGCAATTTAAAACTCTGTAACCTACTCTAGACCTTGAGGCACAAAGAAAAATCATTGCTATGATATTTGAAGTTTGGACTTCAGGTTTTGTTAACCTACTGAATTCCTCTGTGCCTTGGGTCTCCATTTTTGAAGGGTAAATAAGGCCTGCATCCATTGCCAAAAGAAATCACTATCAGGACTGAAACTTCAGATTTAAGTATTTCATGTTATAATGTAAAGAAATGGAAAGGCAGTGGAAAGTTATAGTCCCTCTCTTAATCCTCCCAGACAGACCAGGGTAGCCTTCCTTTAGTTGCTGGGCTCAGATAAGAAAAGAAGAAAGTGGGGTAAAAGAGAAGAAAACATTTATCAGCAGCCAGCTTTGGCCAACAAAACACATCCCAAGCAGGGTTTCTGAAGGTAGAGGCTCAGCTCCTACTAAGCCTTGTGTGATTAAGGGGTGGCAGTGATGTTAGTGCGTGGGGCTTCTGAGGGCTACAATCAGGGCAGCAATAGCAAGATAGCAGCCACAGAGATGGAATGATTTTAGCAAATCCTGTTGGCATTGTGAAGACTCAGAAATTTCTGGTTTTTGTCATGAAAGGGAGTCATTTATACCTACCTTTTTAGACTTTCAAAACTAATTTTCTTTAAAACAGCTGTTTCTGGTGGTCAGATGAACTCAAATGTAATGTAGTAAGTTTATTTGAAACATAGTAACACATAAAATACTGTTTATAAATCTCCTAATACATTATCTAACATATGACATACTTACAAAGGTTAGTAACTTTTCATTAAAGGATACAGAATAAATTCTGATTCAAGGGTTTCTTTTTTGTGAAAGTAGAAGTAAGAATCTTACTTGGATTCAAATAGTTCTTAATATTAATTTAATTTTTCCAGGCTGAACATTTTATGGAGAATAGATATGTTCAAATAGTGGCATAATACATAAAACAGTTTTCCTCAGCAAAGAAGGGGATAAGGAACATTTTTAGTTTTCTGTTGCTATTGTATGAAATGATCACAAATGTAGTCACTTGAAAGAGCATTCATGTATTACCTCACAATTTTGTGAGCTTGAAGTAGGTACAGCATGAGCTAATGGGATCTTTTGTTTAGAGTCTCACAGAGCCAAAGTCAAGGTATCAGCAGAGATACATTCTGTGCTGACAGCCCTGGTGATGAATCTGCTTTCAAGCTCTTTCAGGTTGTTAGTGGAATGCAGTCCCTGGAGTTATAGGCTGGAAGTCCCTGTTTCCTTTCTGGCTCTCAAAGGGAGATCTCTCTCAGTTCTTTAGCCCACACTCTTCCTGGTATTGCCCCATCTGTCTTCAAACCAGCAAGACTCTCTTGAGTCACCTCTCGCTTCTAGTCTCTCTGACTTTTCCGTCTACTGCAGCGCTCTGACTCCAGCTGGAGTAGTGTTACCACTTTTAAGAGCTCATGTGATTAGAATCACAGTCCAGGATACTCTAAAGTCCTAGTTTAAGGCTTATAGCCTTAATCACATCTGTAAAGTCCCATTGGTCATGTATGTAACATATCACAAGCTTCAGGGATTAGAGTGTGGATATCTTTGGGGGCCATTCTGTCTACCACACTTGGGACTAGTTTTTAGAGAACCTTTGTTTTAGTCGACTTTTTTGCTGCTGTGATTGAAAGATCTGACCAGCACAATTGTGGAGGAGAAAAAGTTTATTTGAGGGTTCACAGGCTCAGAGGTCTTAGTCCATAGAAGGTGGGCTCCATTCCTTGGGGCTTGAGGTAAGGTTGAACATCATGGCGGAAGAGCGTAGCAGAGGGAAGCAGCTTAAATGGTGATCAGAAAGCAGAGAGAGACTCTACTCTTCAGATACAAATATATACCCCATAGCCCTGCCCCCAATGAACTGCTTCCTTTAGCCACACCCCACCTGCCTCGAGTTACCGCCCAGTTTATCCCCTCAGGGATTAATTCACTGATTAGGTTAAGGCTATGACTCAATCATTTATCTCACATGTGAGCTTTTGGGAGACACCACATCTAAACCATAATAATCTCCAATAACAAACTGTGTGTTGCATATCTGAAACCATTTTTAATATCAGGAATTCTCTGCACAGTACAATGTAGCATACAGAAAGATAATTGCCTACGGTACACCAATTATGTCACTAGGACTTGACAACTTCTCACTAAAGCATGTCTTGATGCCTTAAAAAAAATATCCACTAGCCTTATTTTAAAACTAAATCCAGATGTTCTTGAATGTTTTATGACTTAAGAAATTTTTCTCTCTGTTCATGGATAACGTTCTTTCTGTAAAGCTCGTTATGTTCAATGAGTCAACTTATTCCAGTTCAGCAACAGAAATGCTAATGTAGTCATTCTTAAAAAAAAGTGTGTGTGTGTGTGTGTGTGTGTGTGTACATACATACAAACTATGTGTAAAAAAAACAATTCTGAGAAAAGTTCTGAGTTTCTTTCCATTTCCAATTATATTATTGTAATAATATTTAAATAAATAAAATTGAGTCAATTTATTCATTTCTAAAATAATTCTGACATTCTGTAATGATGGTGTCTTTTCATGTTCACATGTATGTGAACCATATTTGTTCTTTTGGTAAGTACTATGTGGTGGCATCATCATCTTTTCAGATTGATTAGAGATAGGTGCAGTTGAGAATCACCAAAATGCCCTTTCTTTTTCTTCCTTTTCTCTGTTGTCTGTCCATTTGTCCTCTTGTTTATATTATCTATCAAATTGCTGATTTTTGTTACATAGATCAGAATTTTATGAAATCAGTGTTTTCTTCACCATGTTGTCACTTTAGGATTTTTCTTTTAGACCAAAATTCTCTATTAAGAAGCAGGTTTAACACTTTAAGCATTCTCTTTTTAAATTTTAAAGTTAGTCTAGAGAGAATACAAGGGAAACATACGAACATAAGTGTAAAAAAATTCATTTTTCATTAAAATTTAGGTAATGAAAGTTGAGAAGAGAGGCGGAGAACAGAAAGAATGTAGTTGTGCTTATTTTCTTGCCTATGTATTATTAAAAATTATAGTGGAAAATAACAAAACTGGAAGTATAAATGGTTCAAAGTGGAAAGTGGGGCTCAGCATCTGAATACTTTGTATTTATATTTTTGTTCCATTAAAATTTCTTGTTTATAGTAAGTGAAATCAAGGTACTTTAATTGACTTTATGGGAAAAGACACTCCTAGTCTACTCTTAGCTCCTTTGTTCTTGGATTTGTTAGGGGGCAGGTAGAAAGTGAGGGAGAAATCCCTGAATATGAAGTATAAACACCAAATAACCTTGAGGCCACAGTCCAAACCAGCACAGAAAATGTCAGCCTTTACCAACCTTTTTTGTATCTTCAGGTGATCTTCTTTTGCTCTCTCTCCCTGTTGTATTACCTTTGAATAGTGTTCATTCATACATCCTTCATATCAATCAATGAACAAATGCTTATTTGAGTACTAATTTGCTTTACACTTTGCATTTTTTCAGTCTCCTTTCCAATTAACAGTGAGATATTTTTTACACTGTCTCATACAACCTGGTAACCCTGTCAAATAGGTCACATTCCTGTGAAGGATGGAGAAACAGAAGTTTGAAAAACTTTCCACAGGTCCAACAATTGGTGTTAGGTGGCAGAATTGGAGATTCAAACACCACCAACTGAATCTGAATTGATCTTTCTTAAAGTGTATTCAACAAATCTTTATGTCAGAATTACCTGAAAGCCTTATTTTCAAAAAGGACTCTGAGCCCAAGTACCCCAAATATGTGAAATAGAATGCATAGTTAAAAAAAAATAAAATAAAACTTGTTCTTTTGTGAACTGCAGCCTCTCAAATATGGATGTGAACCATCTGAAGACCTCGTTAAATGCAGATTCTGATTCAGCAGATCTAGAGTGCAGTATAAGAGTCTTTTCCAACAACCTCCCAGATAGTTTCAGTAGACTATTCTTTGAATAATTAAGAGACAGTTTGCCAAAGAAACTATATAGAGAAAAATCCTTCATAATTATGGAATTAAATTTCAGTGATATTAGATACCTTTTATTTTAATTCTAAGATTTCTCCTTTTAATGGTCAGTGAAAAGTGGCCTTTGGTTCATTGTTTCAAAACTTAAGAGGTACAGAAGAGAAAAGAGTTAAATAAGCTAATAGAATGTTAATTAAAATTGGTATTTTATCTCCAATTTCAGGTAGCATCAACTCAGAAGTTGCTCATGGACATTGAATTGTATAAAGAGGGTTGCAAAAAAGAAAACCACATTATTTTAACTTGATATGAAATGGATGGAACAAACACAGAATTCTTTGACCTACTACTGTGTCAGGCAGGCACCATTAAATTGGACTATATCCATTGCCTTTTGCTAGATAATACTGCCATAACAACTAAAGGTGAATCTCAGTGATTTGCAACAACAAAAAATTGTTTCTCATTTTTGTGCCATATTGGCTAGCTGTTTTGGCCTGGCTCAGTTACAACTAGGTTCTTCATTCTAAAATCCAACTAAGATCATAGCTCCTAAGACAGGCTGTTCTTGAAGCAGCAAGCAAGAAAAAGCAATCAACAAATCATGCAATGGTTCTCCGTGATTCTGTTGGATCATGGAAGTTCCTTAACTTCTATTCCATTGGCTAAAGCTAAGCCTCAAGAGTGGTGTGGAACATTCACTTTGCTCCCATGCAGTCACCACATTTCACACCATGAGAATGTCTATATACTCCTTTCTGGGGAAATACCAATGCCTGGACAATCTGTGGGTTGTTTTTTGTTTTGTGGTGATTGTTACTAGTAATCTCTATTCCTAAATCTGAAATATTGTGATCCTAGAGAAAGCATTGACTGTTTTACATTAGAAGCTTCTGAAGAAGCAAAGCCTGATTTGACTTCAACTTTGACTATTCCCAACACTTGTATAGTATCTAGCATATTATAACTTTTCTGAAAATTTTCAGTGCAGCAGGGTAGATAAAAGCTAGGTTTTCATGAGTTTAAGAAAAAATGCTATAAGTAGAAGTAAAAATTTCAAATATATAGAAGCTTCAAGGAATTTTTCTAAAAAAAAATGGGAAGAGATACACAGGTGGTAGCTGATGAGTGTAGTGAATTCAAGAGAAAAGTTAATCTTATCAAATGCTGATGGAAGTAATCCATCAGAAAACCATATATTTGGGATTTGTGAGAGGGGTGAGACTTCTCCTCCTCCTCTTCTTCCTTCCCCCCCTCCACTCCTCCTCCTCCTCCCAGACTAGAATTGAACTTGCACTTTCTCCTGCCTCCCCACCTGAGGAGCTGGAGTTACTGGCATATGCTAGCATTACCAGCTTCAAATATTACCATTTTAAAGAAGATATCCAACATGTTTTTTATTATTGCTGTAAAGATTATACAAATTTAGAGATAAATAATTGTAGCCAAGTAGAAAGATGATTGAGAATACTACCATGAAATGTGGTATTTTCCATTTTACTTTTCTTATACCTGTAAATGGCTCTATTATTTAAAATAACAAATTAATAATGGTTCATAATATCCCAAAATATGCTTCACACTCAAACATTTTAGCTGATAATTTAGATGGAGTTAACTGAAAAATATCATTTACTATTTATTTCATTTGCAATCTCGAAGGAGAAACATCTCTTAATTTCACCCTCTATGCTCTCAGATACAAAGCACCTTAACTGGAGGAAATTATCCCATTGTTATGTGCAGAATTTTCTGAATGAGCTTGCTTTATAGACAGAAATTCTGAAATGTCTTCATATTTCATAATTTACATTACAATAGATGTGTTTGCAAGAATTTAATGAGCTCAACTAGAAGCATTTGAATGTGTATGGCAAATTGTGGTTTATAAAGTGATGACATGATGTTTCATGAAAGAAGAGTAATTATTTTCTTGGACACCTGGGGAGTTTGTTAGAATTAAAATAACAATGACAGAGCAGGGGACGACAGTGATAGTTAAGACTATTTCATTGTTTTCCCCAAATACCTTTTATGGATAACTCTCTATAGTGATACACTTCTCATAATTTTCATAAAACTTAAGAATTTTTTATTAATTTCTATTTATTTAGATTCTATTTATTAACTTTCTACTTATAAGTTATTTTCAAGTTTTTATTTTATTTTTATTTCTATTTATTTTTTTACTTACCATTCTATTTATTAATGTCCTTTTAACTTCCCATGTTTGAACCAGTTGCATTTGGGTTATATATTGTTTCATTTAATCCTTAACTAACCTATAAGAGAGTTTATACTGTCTTGGTTCTGCATTTTCTGTGTAACTCAGTCCCATCAGCTATTATGCTTTATATTCAAACACAGGCAGAAAGAGTGCCGAGAACTAGTTGATGTTTTGAAATGTTCAGTATAGGTTCTAAAGGAGTTGCCTGAGAATTAGTGAAGAGTGAAATATGAAGCAACAAAGCTACAGCCTGTTCCTGACAAGGGGTTTCTAACAGGTTTGCCTATGTGCCTAAGCATGTACACTTGTGCCTTTAAGTTTTTAATTGAAGGTAGGCCCTGATCATAAAAGGTTACAACCTCAGGGTAGGCTCTGTCATTGGGTATCATTTGCCAGTTTAAGTGTAATTCATGTATTTTGGAACCCCCACCCAAGTTGAAGAGGTAATTGATATCCTTTATGCTTTGTACAATGCACCTTTATGAACCTTCAGAAGAGAAATTTAAAAAATAAACTGAATTGGAGCAAGACCACACAACCAGGTATTTTTTCTTCCTTAACTATGTTGAAAAGAGGTGATTTGGAAAATGAATAACAAGACCTGAGTTTTGCTAACATATAAACAACTTCACTGGTAGGAAGTGGAATTTTGCCTGGAGTAGTTCCCTGATTTGAATTTGGGAAGGCACAGGGATCGAAATACAGAAACTGTTCCTTAGGGGATTTTTTTGGGAAAGCTGAGCTTAATATAGAGTTGAGATAGGTTTCTTGTCTCTCGTGGGCTCTATGATGATAGACAATGACTTCTTGACTAATGAGGAGTTTTTTTTTTTTTAATTTTTAGGAAGAAACTACAGAGGCATAAGTACCTTCTATTTTAATAATCTATTAGAAAAGTGAGTGTCAGATCTGGTCAGTTTAGATTTCAAGATAAGATACAGTGACATGCATATTAAAGTAATTCTCTAAATAAATGGTTTCATCAACAGTGAATCTCATTTAGAGAAAAATCTGTATCTGAGACAATGGATATATATGACATCAAATTCTTAATGTAGATTATTATATCCTGTCTTCTAATATTATAGCAAAATTAAAAACTGCTTGATCTTTTTCTTGAGATTATTCTTGGTGCAGTGAAAAGTGGGCCTTGGAGTACAGTAAGAACAGTCAAAGTGCAGAACCCTCTCTAGGCTGTACACACATATATCTTCTAATGAAAATTTATAAGAAACATTATTTTAAAGATAAACACTGTAGAAAAAGTTTTCCTTGAAATAGTGAGACATTTTTCTTTCTGAACACTAGAAAAAAACTTAGATTTCGGTGTTCTAAATGAGTGACTACACCTGTTGCTGCAGATATATTTCTGTTTAATGCACACTGTTTTAAATAGCAATGGATAATATTTATTCATTGCTTATTTTACATACTGTGTTATATCCCATTGAAATCCTCACTAAGCTCCTATGAGGCTGATGTTATTACCATTTTGGTTTCCAGATGAAAAGTAGAGAGAAAGCTGGTCAGGTCCAAGGTCAAATGTGAAGTAAAAGATGAACCCAAGTCATTAGCTCCAGCAGTCTGATCTCTGACCTAATTCTTTTAACCTCCCAACTATGAATCAATTTTCATGTATGAAGTTTGGAAGACTTCATTTTAAAAAACTAATTCTTGTTCTCTTAAATTTGGGTGATCTGATGGTGCATTTCTTCTTGGAATTAGTGAGTCTGAGTTGAGCAGCAGTCAGTCCTTTAGACAGATTTCAGCAGCATTGTCCCCATTGTTTGTGGTTGTCTGGAGTTGAGATCCTGAAAGGCAACAACAGTCATGTGCTCTTTATTTTGATCATCAACCTGTTCATAGCAACCTTTGTCACTGGGTAGCTAGTTAAATGTGAACAGAGATCGAGTGGGAACTTATCACCAAAATATTTATTTTCCTTCTGATATTGACTTTAATCTTCATAACTATATTATTGTGTGCATTTCTTTTTAGGTGTGTCAAACCCTTCATGGGATGCTTACTTTGACTAATGTGTTAAATCTCTTCTGTAATTGTATAAAGACATCATATTTTAAACAGACATAAATTCTGTCATAAAAGTTTTACATATCATGCTGTGGAAGAATAATCGGCTTCTGTAGTTCAGGTGTGTTATCCTGAAATACATGAGATTTGTGTAACTGAAAACGGGTGGATGGTATTGGATCAATGCTGTGTTATGAGATTGTAAAGTGGGGGATGAAGTTGCTTTTTAGAAAAGTCTTGTATTAAAATAACATTTTCCTAATTGTACAATTGTAGGTATTGTCCATGTTGGATTAGTACATCAGGGAGTTCCACAAGTATGAGGAGGGAATAAGCTTTGTGAGACCTCCAATTCTTTTGAAATCAGTCCTAATTGTCCTCAGGCTCCCTAATTACCCGTGGCAGCCTTAGAGATCAAACTACCTCTAGGTAGGGACTAGGTTTTGTGTGTGTGTGTGTGTGTGTGTGTGTGTGTGTGTGCTTGTGGGAGATGACTGGAATTAAGTCAACAAGTGCTAATGGAATATTAATTCTGAACACTCTTACTACCAGATACAGATGACATAGTAATCCCAAATCTTGCCAAGTTAGAGGTTATAAACAAATGAGAAATGCAGTAGAGTTTAGAACACCTGCAAAACAAAATATATGGCCCCAGACAGCAAAACCATCATTAAACAAAACTAACCAGGGAAAATTTCTAGGAAAACATCTGGGAGCAACACAAAACAGTCCTGCACCTCTTTCTCCATTTCATGGAAGACTCTAAACTTTCTCCCTTTGTTGCAGTATTAATATGATTTTGATAGTTGAAACTAGGCAATAAAAACTGTCCCTTTTTTTGTCTCACTAGGGTATTTAGTTTATCTGCTTCATGTAACTTATAGCATATCTTATGTGCCAATTCTGATTGACTTGGTACTGGAAACACTTCATTATTTTCTGTATATATAATAATTTATTGTATTTTATAATTTTTAGGAGGCTTCATTGTCAGGTATCTTTGGTTATAAGTAACAGAAGTTGTTTCTGGCTGAGTAATGCCAGAAGGAGAAAGAAAAGAAGGAAAAGGGAAAGAAGGAAAGAAGAAGGAAGGAGAAAGGGAAGGAAGAAGAAAGGGAAGGGAAAGTAGAAGAGGAAGGGGAGGGAAAAACAGGTACAGAAAGAGGGGAATTATTTATTAGAAATATACAAGTAGCTAAGTCTCAAAAAAGAAATCTAATAGTTAGATGTCAGAAAAATGGGACCAAGGAATATCCAGGGATGTGAACAGAAACTATGTGAGACTATTAATGAGGTGTTTGCATACAATATGAGTGAACTCCAATTCTTTTCTACCTTAATGGCACTCTGTTCAAAATTCACCTACTCAGTTCTAAGAACTGGAGCAGCCTAGTTTGAATACCTGGCTTGGCCAGCAGGGACAGTACCTTCACAGATGGTCCTCTTGTATAGATAATGGAGATGAACAGGGCTCCAAAGTGGAGGTCTCCTAACACAAAGGGGCAGAAATTCCATGCAAGGTAAACATACACACAATATACCTGCTAGTATTTAATATCCTATCCATTTTAAGTCCACTTACATGTGTGTAATTCAGTCATACCAGAATGAAATTAGTATAGGTTGAGCATTCCTGATCCGATAATTCAAAATCTGAAATGCTCCAGAAGCTGAAACTTTTGGAGCATCAGTGTGATACTACAAGTAGAATATTCCTTATTTTGTTTCATGATCAAAATTATTTCAAATATTGTTCAAAATCACTGTCAGTGTATGTGTATAAAGTACATATGAAACAAGTGAATTTTGAGTTTAGATTTGTGTCCCATTCCCAACATATCTTATTATGTATAAGCAAATATTCCAAAATGCCAAAAAATCCAAGATCCAAAATTCTTATTGTCCCAGGCATTTCAGATAAGGGAGATTCAACCTATGTATGCATTTAAATAAATATGCAGACCCAAATGTATTTATTGCTGTAATTTTGAGCAATTTTTACCCAAAGCATTTTATATTTGGTAAAAGCCTTTTCCAGAAACCTTTCTTTTTCTAATTAAAGAAACCTGTTGAGAGCAAGTGTTTCTGTACAAAAGATAGTAACAATTAAAATTTTGATTCTATTTCAAATTAAAGACTTGGCATATGTGGGCCATGCTTTCTCACCAATTATATCACAGGATTTTTTTTTCACAAGAATCATTCTTAACCTCCTAAAGTAGGGAATACCAAACTTCGTTTAAATTCCATTAAGTTTTTATTAATTATACGAATTCTACGTACACTTAGAATGGACACAATTTATTAACAAAACAAATCTTACTCTTTCAGCAGATGAAACCAATGCCTCTTCACACCCAAAAGTTCTTTATGTTTAAAAAAGAATATTTAATAAATTATGCTAAGTATGCCCTAATGTTATATATCTGAAATATCCTATTTTAATGATGTGTGAACATAATACTACTTTGAAGTGAATTGTACGGTGTGTGTACAGTATATCTGTGTGTGCATGTGCGTGGTTAGTATATATTTATACGTGTGTGTGTGTAATTTAAGGTATGAACCAAACTCTTAACTTATGATCTAAAAGGTTGTATGACTGAATTCTATTTTGTATACAAAATTAAACTAGGTAGATAAAATATTTAGTTAAAATTGCTCTGACTCCTTTAGTTGTATCATTTTGGCTAAAATTTATCTAGTTAAATAATAAAAATGAAGAAGTGGGACACAGGAAATAAAATTTAGACTTCTGTGTCAGGGACATCATGATAAGGGTTAATCACTGCACAGAGAAGTTCTTGATGGTAAAGAATCAGGAAGCAGAATGAGGATCAGAAGCTTTTAGAGGGGATATTGATATCAGAGTAGGATAAAGGTTATTTAAAGTGAAGATGAAACTTTGAAAATGATATTTCAAGAAAATAGACAAGGTGTGGCTTTTTACTGGAGAACATGAACAATTTTTTTCAAACAATATATGCATTGGATGGAGTTGATATGCATTCAACAACAACAGAGAGCTGAAACCTCTAATGAATATTTCTATAAAGTCAAATACCAATGTAAAATGGATTATTTCCTTCAAACTAATAGAATCACAGGATATCGATATTGTTCCCGAGCATTCACATGCAGGGCTATTTTCCAATTGCATCATAATGACTCACTGATTATCCTTCAAGGACAGTCTGCTCTTCCCTATTCTTCAACTTAAACATAAAATATACTTCACATTGGACTTAGTAGAGCTGACAATTTCTGCAGCTGTAGTCATCCTGGCAGTAGTTGACCATTGCATGTAAGGAAAATGCAGCTCAATTGTCACCATTTCTCTTCCCCAAGGTGCCAAGATTAAAGCAAGAATAAATGCCAGCTGGTGTCAAACACTGAGTAGGCACCCTCTGCACATCAGCCAGCTTAGTTCTCATCCTCTTGCAGCTTTGCTGTTGATGGGATGACATTAAGATTCAGGACTTAAACAAATGAAATATAATATGTAGAAACTGTTCAAACATTTATGGCATAATTTTCCTCAAAAGTATTGAATGGGAAGTCAATTTCCATACACTTTAGAACTCTATTCTTGCCTTTTAGTTTCAGTGAGATTTTCCACTGTAAAAATGCTCTAAAATTTTGAAGTTAGACCAGATGGCTTTTGAGAGCTCTTCTGGTTCTAAAATTATGATGACAAGATCCTGTGGAACTTAGAGTTTTTGTTTTCTTTGTGTAAGAGCTGAGCACTCTACAACAATATCTGACACCCTGTATAATCTTTTTCCACTCCTTCCATCTCCAGCCTCACTTCCTAGCAGTTTCCCAGCCTTAACACTTTAGCCACACCCACCTTCACTCTTCCTGGAGTATTCCAGGCTGGTTCTGTCTTGATGTAATGACTTTCTTCCCTCAGATACATGCATGACTGGCACTCAGTTCCCTCAAGTTTCTTTGCAAATCTCACATTGTCTCAGAGGCCTTCCTTCGCCATCCTATTTAAAAGGGCATTTAATCCCTGTTGCCATTTCATTCTCTGCCATCATCTAGCCATACAGCCAAACTCCCTGCTTATTACATTTTAAAAATATTCGTGATTATTATTTGTCTTCCACTTGTAGTGGATAATATGAGTTTCAGGTCCAGATTTTCCTGCTGATCACTCAAAGCAGTGCCTGTTTCCCTGTCTTGGGAGATTTACCTTCAGTCAAACAAAAACCACCTCTCCAGCAAGGCTGAGAATCCCCCAAGACTGCAGGAGGACAAAATTCCAGGCACTATGTCTCAAAGTGCAGCTTATTGTGGTGTAAGTCCAACTTTAAATTTTTTTCTGTAGAATCAGTTTGAAGCCAGTCTCAAGCTGAGAACATATTCTTTCTTAGTTTTTTTTTTTTCTTCTGCCTCCTCCTGTGTCCCCCATACCACTCCTCCTGAGATCCCTTC
Source organism: Glaucomys volans (assembly GCA_020662805.1). Taxonomy (NCBI): domain Eukaryota; kingdom Metazoa; phylum Chordata; class Mammalia; order Rodentia; family Sciuridae; genus Glaucomys; species Glaucomys volans. Next base: position 426,434 of record JAJEJO010002716.1, on the reverse strand, counting down.
ACCGTTGAATTGCTTACAAAAGAATTCATATCTCAGCCTCAGCTGCTATGGAATTTAACCCATTATACTACTCTGGAATATACACTTTCAAAGATTAGATAATTGTCTCCTTTATTCATTATTGTATTCCCAGTACACAAAACAGTGCTTGGACTATGTAAGTACTCAATTAAGAAATTCTGAATGACTGTCTTAGTCATTAGCCTCTAATTATTTTGGGTACAGTAGCATACTAGCTGACTTGAACTCTCATTCTACATCTGGGAGAAGACAGGCATACAAAAAAATAACAAGTGAAAATAAGCCTGCTCACCAGTTTTCCCCTCTTTGCTTGCTAACATCCTAAAATTAAATTATAAACAGATTAATTAGCATACATTTACTATCCACCAATATTAGATCTTCTGCAGTTCTGTGATGATTTAGGCCATAAAGAAACATGATTTGTAGGCAAAATCTTGCCCTATTTTATGTCACCCAAAAGATAAGAAAATTTTCACATTTGTTTTTCTTTTTACATTTTAAATGGTTGAAAAGATCAAATACTATTTTAGGACACATGAAAATTGTATGAAGTACAGATTCAGTGTTGATAAAATTGTACTGAAACTCAACAATAATAATTAATTTAACATATCATCTAAAATTGTTTTTATGCTATAAAAGAGGAGTTGAGTAGTTACAACAAAGAATGTATGGCCCACACAACTTAATGTACTTATTATCTTGCCTACTACATAAAACATTCGCCGATTCCACAGACTGAGACTCCCTTGTCCCACTATCCTTTGGATTCTTATAGCACCATCACTTCAGAAGATGATTTATTCCAACAAGGCCTCTGGTACTGTGCCTTGCCATGTCACAGTTCGCTAACCTCTTTCCTTCAAGACTAACTTTATTCTTTTCTTATGGTTACAAGCTCCAAATTGTCCTACTTATCCAAGGCATCCACAACTCTAAGTACATTTGCTGTCTGACCCAGGAAAACATTCCTAGCACACAAAATGGAATATATGATAACCTACAAAAACCTCCCACTTGGGGCAATTTTCCTGTAATATATCTTCATTACTTAGCAGATATAGGGTCTTACAATCATTAATTCCAAACAAACTATATTTCATCATTCCTTCTAACTTGTCTTTTTTAGATATAGCTTTTGTTTTGTTTCTTCCACAAAAGAAAGAAAACCTCCCTCTCTCTCTCTCTTTCTCTCTCTCTCTTCTCTCTCTCTCTCTTTCTCTGTGTGTGTGTGTGTGTGTGTGTGTGTGTGTGTGTTGGTGATTTCCAACTAAAAGTTAGTTTAGCATCTAGTTGGAGAACTTTTAGGTTAGAAGTAGAATCTCAAACAATCTCCACAAATTATAGCTAATTTTCATGAAAACTGAGGTCATATATTGCATTTCTCTCATTAATGCTATGGGAAAAAATGAAAAACCTGAAAGCACTTAAAATTTGACCTAATTAGATATCTTAATCTGTCCATTTCAATATCTTTCTTCACCAAAGACTTGAACATGATATCATGGAGAAACTGTAATCTTATTTATTATCACCTATGCATCAAATAAGTAATAAATGTCCTCTGTGCAAAACTCAGGGGAAAAAGCAAAAATTTAAGAACATATACCAGATTTAGCTATTACTTTGTAGATACTAACATGTAGCAGAGTCAGTTACTTATGTGATTAATTATTTTAAGAATAATAAAGGAGAAAAGCTGCAAATGAAAATGAACAGTTCAGTCATATCAAATGTGTGTTCCTAGAACTGGAACCCTTTGCAAAAATTGGTTATTTCTACAGCCTTTCTATACTTAGAAGTTACCTAAACATATGGGCCAGGGTTCTTGGTCATCTTGTAAGATTAAAGCCAAGAAACACATTCATTTATTTCACAATTTGACCTCCTCTCACCTGCCAGATGAATATGAAAAGAATAGTTCTTGAATTTTGAAAGAGCATTTTCACTTAACCATTCACTGATCATTGATAGATAATTATATAACATATGTACCATTGCCACTAGGAAGTAGAAAGTGTTGACATGGGATCTTGGCTAAATGCCATAACACAAATTAACATATTACACATATTAACCCAGTCTTTATTTTCATTTTTAAAAATTACTTTAAATTTTTGTTGGTTCATTTTGAAAGTCAAAACCCCTTAGTTGGAATAGAAGTTCAATATCTCCACATAAACTCCACTATATATATTTTTAAATAAGGTCATAATAGAATAGAAATATAATAAAATATAATCCAAAAGACTCTCAATTTCTTCATATTCTATATTCTAACATTTTTCTTGATTCAAACATGATAATCTTTTTCTCATCTTCCAAGCCCCAAAATGTCAACATGCTTCAAGGTTGCTTCTCTTTCTTTTCTTTCTATGTCACTGTGAGGGTAAGCTCATCCAGTCCAGAACATTCAATATATTTCATAAAGTGACAACTGAGAAAGTTTTTATTCTTCCACAAGGAGAACTCACACCAGCAAGTGGTTGCTCAGTAGCTCCACTTTGAAATTGAATAGAGATTTCCAAATAAACAGATCTATAACTTGAACAATTGATTTCTATCAACTTCCAAAAAGTTGCTCACTAAACTGATTTTAATATCTTTTTAATAAATTCCAAATTTTTAGTTGCTTGGGTCAAAATTTGAGGGCATTCTGATTTTAATTTTTTTCTCCCTAAATGTCTAAACCATGTCTTAATCTTCATAGCTCTATCTTTAATACACGAAAATGTATGAAGGAAAGTATGTGTGTGGTGTGTGAATGTGTGCATGTGTGTGCAAACACACCCATCTCTATATAGTTATGTTCTGTTCATATTTCCCATTTCACCTCACTGCCTCTATCTTTACAACCAGAGGCTACATTCCTCTGTTTTCTTCCCTTTTATCACACTGGTCCCTTGGATAGCTTTGAGAAGTCTTCCTAGAATCATCTTTTAGAGATGTGCATAGATAACCTCCTTCACTTTATTTAGGTCTTTGTTCAAAACGTCACCTTTTTAGAGAGTTCTACACCAACCATCTTGTATGAAATGGAATCTCCCATCTGTCACTGTTCATTAAGAGCTCTCATTATAGAAAATCATCAGTCTTCATTCTTCTGTAGAATATAAGTTTCATAAACCAGGGACTTTATTTCATTATCTGCTATTTTCCCAGTGGCTGGCAGTCACAGAAACATGGTAGCCATTTAATCAATAATTTTTGATGGACAAATGAATCAGGCAAACACTGGAGTGGAATTAGACAGCAGGAAATGTCATGGTGGTGACATGGGAACTATGCTATAGGGTAAACACACTGACAAGCCTATAAGACACAACTAACATGCTGGGAATTCCAAAATGTGTTAAGGGTGATTGAAATTGGGTTACTGTGTAACTGTGGTAGCCAGTGTTGCACAGTCAAGGAATGCTGTGACTATTATGTTCATTGTGAACCTGTTACAACTTCAGATTATAGAAGTGCAGAAGAGTATTAATTACATGAAAGGTGTTATAGCATTTTAGTCCTATACAGAAATATTATTGGTAAGGTTTTCTTGGAGATCTATCAATAGAAAGTATTAAGTACTTTATATCAAACTAAGGATCATCTTTAGCCAGTTTAGACAGTGGAAGAAGTCAGTCTGGATATTTTTCCTACCTCTCTTACTCCAAGCTGTGTGGCCTTGGGTAAGTCTCTTAATTTCCTAATGTGTCTGTTTTCTCATCCATCAATCCAAAATATAAATAGAATAAGCTAATACATTTGCTATGAAGTTTAAGTGAATTAATGCACTTAAAACTCTTAATCTAGTCAGCTCTCAATGCAGTTGTTATTATTTATAATGTCTTCTAATAAATTTGTACTAAAATATTAAAGTGTGCTGTAGAAATCACTTAAAAATACTAAGCATGGCTATGCATCACACAGGGAAAATTTTGGCTTACTATAGATTCTCTTATAGACAAAGAAATGCAAAAAAACTGCAAAAAAAAATTAATGATGACATTTCAGACTTTGAGAAGTGGACTCCAGCTCTTGCCTTTAGAACACCGAATTGTTGGTAAAAGGAAGCAACCTTTACATATTGACTAGGTCTCTAATCCCATCATCCCTTCACTTGCAGATGCAGTTTAAAATATCATAATGCTTAGGGAAGGCTTTGGTACTGACAGGATGGCAGCTCCATGATCTGAGCTAGAAACTGCACAATTGGTACAATGATAGTTTTTGTTGTTGTTGTCTGTTTTGTTTTTTGTTGTTTTTGCATTTAATGTAAAAAAAAAAAGAATAATGATGTCCCAATAATTTTTTTTAAAAATCCATTTGTGGTATTGTTAGACCAGAATGAAGGACCTGAGTCATTTAATAAGCCACCAATTATGTCAGCATATTTAAACCTTTAGAGCATGTCTAAGAGTGGGCTGTTCATTAGTCATAACTGAAAACACCAAGTGGTATTGAAATGTACCTATAGACACACAGTCTCTGATACTTATTACTAAACCCCTACTTTAAGTTTTTGAGTCTGTTTAAGAGTCTAGGAGGCCCTGCTTTTACATACAGTCTCGTAAGCCAAAATTTAAGTCAGTTGAAAAGACACTTGAATTTAAGGTGTTTTAGTACTTTTCTTCTATTCAGAAACAACATTATTAGTAAGGTTCCTTTGAGATCTATAAGTAGAAAATATAAACTTTTTATACCAGACTACTCTAATGACACATTGATATAAGACTCAACACATTAAAACTTCCAGTGATTTCTCTGATATTATTTATTGATTTTTGCTAAAGATAAGTGATGATGGTAAGGACAACACTATGTGATACTCAGATTTTGCTCTTTTTTCATTAATGTACTACCTATTGAATTAATGCCTTCTTGGGCAAATTTCTTATACTAAGCATATTAGCACAATAAAATTTATGGTAATTGTTAAAAGTAACAAAAGTTAAAATGTAATACTTTTTGTAAGTATAAAATTTATGAGAATGCTTTTAAAAAGTACCCTATGATAATACCCCCCATTTTTTTGCAAAATAATGAATTGTTATAATTATTCCTTCACATAACTGAAAAACTATTTAAATAATTTGACTTTTCATTATATGAGAAGTATAGGAAATGTTTGAGTACTTATTTTCCCTTTGTTTGAATTGGAGCTTTCCAAGAGGAAATCAATAAGGTGCCTTGTAGCTTTGCTGAAAAAGAATTGCAAATATTCACCCTAATGAAAATACATACATAAATAAATAAATAAATAAATAAATAAATAAAATAAGTGTATTTCATCCCAAATGAGAACATTCAACACAGAGATGGTACACACATGTGCCTTTTAATGGAGCCAAGATAATATGAATTACTAATACGCAAATATTTAAGTAGAAAATGATTCTTATATTCATTCAGAAGGAAATATGTAGATTTGGGAAAATTGTAAATCAAAAGGGTAGAAGTACCCACCAGTTATAAAAGTGTTATGACAACAACATAATAATAACTGCAATAAATTGACTAAATAGGAACTCTAGAAACGACTGAACGTGTACAGGAAAGCTAAGTAAATATGGAATTTGTAATGTGTGAGAAAGTTGGTACTTCATTTCTTTGGGAAAGAGAAGATTAGTGTATGTATTTGTGTGTATGTATGTGTATGTAATACCCAACATCTATTTGAGGAAATAAGTTTTTTTCTATAGCTCCTATAAAAATTAATTATGTGTTGGTTTAATATTTCAATTTGAAATAGTACAACTTTAATAGAGCTTGAAGAAAATTCAAGTGGATGCATGTATTTATTCTTGCATGCACCGTTTACAGACTATTGTAATTTTTGTATTGAATAAATGAAATTAAAAATATTTGATTAAAGATTTAAATATAGGGCTGGTGGGTGGTCTGGTGGGAGTGGACACTTCAGAGCTGTGCGCAGGCAGCAGGAGTTGGACTCTGGATCATGAATGCTAAACTGTTCAGTTCTGGATTGTGCTAGCAAGACCCTTCAAAGGAAGAGCAATGGCCTCAGCAATAGCTTCTCACCTGAATCTGGAGGCCCTCCACGAAGTACTGGAATGCTCCATCTGCATGGAGGCCTTCACAGAAGAGCAGCTGCAGCCCAAGCTCTTGCACTGTGGCCGTATCACCTGCCGCCAGTGCCTGGAGAAGCTACTGGCCAGTAGCATCAATGGGGTCCGCGGTCCCTTTTACAGCAAGATGACCCACAAAACAGCCTGACTCAGCTCACAGACAACCTGACAGTGCTGAAGATCATTGACAGAGCTGGACTCAGGGAGGTTATGGGGCTGCTCATGTACCAGTCCTGTGGGTGGAGGCTGTCCCGGGAGTTCTGCAGGAGCTGTGGTTTGGTGTTATGTGAGCCCTGCTGGAAGGCAGACCACCAACCTCTCAGCCACTGTACACTCCCTGTCAAATAGGCAGCTGAGGAGCAGCGTCTCCAGACTTTGGAGAAAACTTGACCTGTCTGTGGGAGCTTATAGGGGAGCTGCAGCCATGGAAGGTAGCTTTGGAAGGTGTCTCCAAGGACCTTCAGGCAAGGTATAAAGCAATTCTCCAGGAATACAGGGCATGAGGAACACAGGATCCAGGATGAGTTGGCTTGTTCTCAGAAGTTCTTCACAGGCTCTTTGACTGAAGATGAGAAGTGCAGTTGTCAAGTGGTAGAGGAGCAGAGTTATCTGCTTCAGAGGTGCTGGCTGTGTCTCTCTGTGACTACTTTCTGGCCAGGATCATGCAGGCCAATGTAGCCCTTCTGGAGGAGAAAGCTGCTGAGGAGGAGCCAGAGCTCACTGCCAGCTTGCCCCCAGAGCTCACCCTGCAAGATGTGGAGCTCCTTAAGGTAGGTCATGTTGGCCTGCTCCAAACTGAGCAATCTGTTAAGCCCTGTACAGTTAACATGGAAGATTCCTGGGTCATGGAGGCTGCAGCCTCTGCTGCCTCTTCCTCTACATTTAGAGAGATGTACATGATTCCTAAAGAAGTAGATGCAGTCCTAGGGCCTCACCTGCTAAACAGAGGGGTTCTGAGGTGGCCACCAGTATCTAGCAGTGCCTCTTTCTCAACAAGATGGGGGCCAAAGGCAGCACTCCAGGTATGTTCAATCTTCATCAGTCTCTACGTGACCAGTCATGGTGAGGTGCTGGTTGCTGATCCTGGCAACTACCATATATAAGTCTTTACTTGCAAAAGTTTCTGGAAGAGATCTGCCACAGCCCCAGTAGCATTGATAGGTTTATGCTAAGCTTCTTTGGGGCTGAGTTGCTCAATCTCACTCCTCTCTCTGTGACCATGGACTGCCATGGTCTCATTGGTGTGACTGACAGCTAACTACCTCATGATGGCCACTGTGTGACCTCTCAGAGGAGCCAACTGAGCAAAACATGGGGCATTAAAGCCTTGCCATATGGCCAGTTTGTGGTAACTGATGTGGAAGGTGGAAAGCTTTGGTGTTTTACTATTGACTAAAGAGCAGGAGTGGTCAAATACAGCTGCCTCAAAGCACTGTCTACTTCACCTAGGGCTTGGGCCTCAAGCTGGAAAACAGACAGAATAAGCGCCACTTGGAGGGTGGTTTCTCCATCCATTCAGTAGGCCCTGATGGGCAGCTGGGTTGCCAGATTGGCCACTTCTCAGAGAACAAGGATTTCCACTGCATTGCTGGTGTGTGTGGATGCCCCTGGTGACCTCATCATGGCTGATAATAGTCATAAGCAAATTCTCCATTTTCCTCAGGGTGGGGGCTATTATGTCCTTATTCGAGAAGGGCTTACCCATCCAGTGGGCATTGCTTTCACTCCTAAGGGACAGTTATTAGTCTTGGACTGTTGGGATCATTGCATCAAGGTCTACAGCTACCATCTGAGAAGATATTCCACCCCTTAGAGGATGAGAAATACCAGTTTCTTCTGCTCCCAGCCAACTTTTCTTCCCTTAGTCCTTGGTTGTTGGCAGTACTATAGAGTAGACTTGGCCTATGTCCTGATTCCAGCATTTTAAAAGCTTTGTTTTTCAGTGTTTGTTATTCCCCTCTTCATACACTATCCTGCCCCCTACTTAAATTTAGAGCTTTAACAGATACATTTCCCCCAAATAGAATACATGATGGTGTCAGCTGATGTTTGATTAGAAATTAGACACTTCTAAGGCTTCAGTACTGAGAGCCACTTTAGACTTTTGCCCCTGTATTTAAAATTTGCCCACCTGACTCCTTGTTGATTTCTTTGGGTTTTGATGTTCTTCCTTGATCTATTGTTTCCTTCCTATTATAATGTGTGTCATCTGTGACATGTTCTCTTCCACTCTGGTTGCAGTGTGGGTGCATGCGCCAGTGGGATCTGCTCCACATTTTAGTGACATTTCAGACTTTACATCCATGTAGCATGATGTTCTGGGTTTGATCACCTTCATCAGTGTGAAAGCACATTTATTGAGTGCCACCAAGAGAAAGATACACAATCCCTTTGGGAAGCAGTACCTCTTGGCTGGGAATTTGGAATCGGATTCATCTCCATTGCAGATGTGCCAGAGAATGGATTGACCCTGCTTGGTTGGTGTTAAAGATTTCAACCTGGAAATTGCTTGCCCTTTTAAAGGGGCACATGAATTGGAATTATACCACAACATATAAAGACAGGAATAAGCAAACAGAAATGCTAATGTAGTCAGCAAACTTAATACCTTTGGGGTTTATCATTTTTTTTTTTTCTCGTTCCACTGAACTGTGCTGAGTTTTATGAGAAACTACGACACAAGCCAGGGCCACCAACAAGGGAGGTGGACACATCGTTTTCATTACTAAAACAAACACCAAAACTGTTGGATGGTTACTCTGTATTTTTCTCCAGGGAGTATATACTGTTTGACTTCAAGATCTTTTTCCATTCTTCTATCAGGCATTAAATAATTGATAATTACCTTTTAAAAAAAGATTTAATTATAAAAATAAAGCTATAAAATTATAAAGCTTACAATGATATATCCTGTACATGTATAATATATGTGTGTGTATGTCTTTGTGTAATTTTCATAGTCTTGAGAAGCAAGTGGGCATTTTCAAACTTGGTACTAAACTTAACAATCTTGAGAAAACATATTTTGATTATAAAGCAACTAAAAAATACAACAAAAGATGAAATACACATGCAAAACTAGAAATAATATTTATTGGATTTTTTTACTATAAAAATCAAATTGTTATAATATGTGACTGTTGAAAAACAAACTTTCCAATGAGCAAATGGGCACAAGCCATAAAAACTCATTAAAAACTAATTATGTATTTCTCCCCTATTGCATTGGCATCATGGATCATTTTAATACTGCTGAAAGTATTATAAAATGTTGATATAAATAGAAACTGGTAAATACTGTTTGGAGTACTATGTGGGAATGTAATCCATAATTTAAAATATGTATACTTTTATTTGCTTGGAATTTCACTTTCGTTTTTTTCTTTATACCTAAGAAAATAATAAGGCAAATGATTAAATACCTATGTACAAAGATATGACTCAAATTATTGTTTATTAAAAATTTGACAACCTAAATGTCTAATAATAGGGGATCTGGTTTAAAAATACCTAGTGTATTCAAATGGTGGAACAACCTGTAATCATTAAAAAATTTGCCACTTTAAAATCTCTCATGTTTCTGCTAGAAAGAACACCGAGTAGCAAACAGTAAGAAAAATATGATATTAATTTTGTTAAGTATGTTCACATACAAATATGTGTATTCGTATGTGTGTGGTTTGTTTGCATATGTGTGTCATGTGTATGCTAACAATTTGTTAATGTAATTTATTTCTTGTAATGAATGAGCCAAATAAAGTTTCAACTCTCTTGGAACATATGTTCCACAGAGGAAAGTTCAGTTAAAAAAAACTAGGCGTACAAATTAGAAAGATAAATTCAAAGTCGATCTATCACACAAAAAGAAATAATTACTGCCTTAGGAGAAATGATAAGCATTTACAAAGGGGATTCTAGAATGAGGTCTTTGAACTGAGATATAAATGAACAGAAAAAGCCAGTCATGAGAGGACTATGAAGTAAAGCCTTGTAGGAAAAGGTGATAAACAGCAAGGACAAGAACTCTAAAACCAGAATAGACTTGCAGAGCTGAAGCAGAAAGATGGCCTATGATATGGAGGCACCTGATCAATGAGAAAGCAGAGGTTCTGAGCTGTGGACAGTTTGCTAGCCCTGGAAGATCATGAGCATAAAACAATAAAATGAAATGGAAATTATAATCCCAGTGCAGTGTACAAAAGAAGCAGGACTTCATTTCAGAGGCCAAAAAAAAAAAAAAAGAAAAAAGAAATTTATCTTTAAAATTATCTTGCCTTGAAAAGTAGAATTTCAGATAGACTTTCCACATCGCCTTCCTTAAACAACATGGTTTTGTCTTCCCCAACAGTTTAGTTTCACAGAGATTTTGGATTCATTGAATCACAGACAATTGTAAAGCTTTCAAAATTAGCAGAAATGTTCCATTAAGGGCCCAGTGATTATGTTTATTAGTATTTGTGGTCTGATTTGTATTTGGTGAAGAATGCTATTACAGTGTAATCTCATGCATTTTAACAGCTGTGTTATTTCAGATCATTGGAAGAAAGCTGTAAACTGAGTCTCTTATATTAACAGAGATTCCCTAAAAACAGTAGACAGCAGCAATCAATTTTGTTTTAAGGGACTCCACAGAAATTAGTGTAACTGTATAATTAGCTTAATGTTCCTGCATGCCATTGTTGCTTCATATTAACTCAGTTAAATAAATTTCAATTGTAATTTTTCAACAAATAATGATTTTTGTCAAAATAACTTAAGAAAACTTCTTATGTGGTTCATTGATTTTACAAGTAAGTTCTAACTACATTTTTCTTAATTTTACAGAAATTTTTGGATAAGTCCCCAAATCTCTAGTTGGTTCTTTTCAAAACACATTTTAAACATTTTAAGCCACTTTTAATTTGATTTTAAGTTATATTGCCACCCTCTGTATTTTAACACTTCAAACAATTAAAAATAAAGATAATTAAAATTAATATAATTGATGCCACATTTCCACCCAATTTTTATCTTCCACCCAAATTTTATCTTGATATTGTCTAATATACACAACTACTATTAGAAATTAGTAGATTCAAAGAAGGCTATTAGACATGGATTAAAAATATAAGTATTTTTGTATGATAATTTTGTAGGGTTGTGGAAACAAAAGAATAATAGAATCGATAGCTTCATATAAAAATATAATTTTTATATGGCTATGCTATTCTCCTTTAGAAGAGCATGGTACTGTAGAGACTTTTCATGTTTAATTCATATTAACAAAGCTAGCTTCCTTGGATAAAATCACATTTTAAAAAATGCTCAATGCTTTTCTACATGCCTATGATAATACGTGGGTGCTATATAGTACTCATGTTTTGTTTTTTTTTTATTTAAACCACATCATGTTTTAGAGAGTATTTTATTGGATCAGTGTTAGATAATCTCTAATTTTGACTTGATGTTTTTTCATTTCTAGAGAAGAGCATTTGTTTTGAAAACTTTTTTGATCAACTATGTCCAATAGAAATAAAATGTGAGTTCCACATGTACCTATGAATAGAATTTAAAATTTTTAAGAATAAATAGATGACATTCATTATAATAAAACACTTTCTATAGACAACTATGCTGAAAATATCATTTCAAACTGTGTCAGTAGCCACATTTCACATGTTCAGTATCCATCTCCAGCTAGTGGCTCTCAGATTGAACAGTAGAGTTGAGAATACACATTGATCTATGACTCAAAGAGTCCCAGCAGACTACAGTTTCTCTAAAACAGAAACTATGTTTTCAGTTAACAAACAAGGTTAGCAATGTGGAGAAAAGTGAATTGGTTGATTGAACAATTTTGTGTCGTGACCAAAAGAATCAATTGAATCACCTTGTTTGGTCTGGGGTTTTGCAGTTAACCTTCCAGTAAGGAGCTTTTGTCTGTGTGGACAAAGTTTCTTATACCCCAAATACCCATTATATAATTGTACTGAGTTGTTTGCAATCCCCCATTGGGACTGCTTACCATTCCACATTTTCTCAGGCCCATGATTTCAAGCATACACCAGAAAGAAAATTCTTTTCTCTGAAATATGTTTCTCCTTTTCATTGGCAGTCCAAACTCTACTTGTTCTTAATGTATGACCCACATAGCATTAAATCTAACTTAGATTCCACCAAGCAAAATTAGTTGATTTTTCAATAGTGGGGCTTCCACAACATTATGGTTTATGTCATTCATATACCACTTGTAGTGTTATATCCATTTGAAGTTCTTTAATTGTCTCCCTTTCCTCTCCACCTAAGTGAACCATGGATACTCTGTGACTAGGTACTATACTTTATGCATTTTTACCAACTGAACACTAGGTAGAGGCCAGACACTAGACAGGTTTTGAGTAAATATTTTTACATTATATTTCATTTTCTATCACAAAATATTGTTTACTTTGACTTTTAAAAAAGATAACTTACAGGGAAAACTGAGAATTGTGATTGTTTGTAATTTTTACAAATTTCCAAGATGTCTGAACCTTTTATGTACATCCATACAGGCAATTTGATTTGTATTTATGGTGAGATCTGCTACTGTCCCCTATTTCATATGACCTCATTGCAGCTCATGCATTGGAGGGCCATGGATGTTCAAGGTTACTTTCCCCAAAAAGATCCATTTACTATCATTAAGTTTTAGTGAATATTTTACAGCTTTTTTTCCATCAAAAAATCATTATATATGTCCTTTTTATGTTGTTCTGTGTGCTTACACCTTAGTCCCTCAAAAATATTGTAACTTTATAAGGGTAATGACTACTTTGTTTTTATTCCATCCTCCCCATTTTGCCAAGCAGCGTAATGGGCGTAGAATAAGTGTGGGCTCAAGAAGTTCCATTCACAATAGCTAGATTATGGAACCAACCTATATGCTCTTCAATAGATGAATGGATAAAGAAATTGTGATATATATATACGTACACACACACACAGTGGAATATTACTCAGCCATAAAGAAGAATAAAATTATGGCATTTTCAGGTAAATAGGTAGAGTTGGAGAATATCATGCTGAGATAAACCATTCCCAAAAAACTGAAGGCCAAATATTTTCTATGATAAGTGAATGTTGATACATAATGGGGGGGAGTAAGGGAAGAATGGAGGAACTTTGGATTGTGTAGAGGGAAATGAGGGGAGCAGAGAGGGGCAGGAGGAAGGAAAGGTGGTGGAATGAGACAAACATCATTACCCTATGTATGTATGATTACATGAATGGTATGACTCTACATCATTTACAACCAGAGAAATGAAAAGTTATACTCCATTTGTGTACAATGAATCAAAATGCATTCTGCTAAACAGAACAAACAATAAAAAAGAAAGTCTCAATTAACCTACAATATTTCTGCCTAACAATTATGTTTAATATTGAACGTTTACCAAATAGCAAAAGAGTTAAACATTTTTGGGCTATATAATTTATATGCTCCACTTAATTATTTAAAAGCATGTTGAATGTGTCTTTCAATTTTTTAGTCCATTCATTCAGCATATTGGGTGCTTACAAGGTTCAGGATGAGAGAGTAAACATGCATTAGTGAATACAAGAGATATGATTCCACCCTCAGATATTTTATAGTATAATAATATAAACAACAAAAAAGTAACAAAGAGTTTTAAAATAATTGCTCTTAATTCTGTGAAGGAGCAAATGGTTGTGGAACAGAACAAGGAGAGCCTACACAGGTGAAGTGAACAAGGCATGTACAAATGATGATCCTTAGGCTGAGATTTGAAGGGTTAAGAATGCATTGTCATGGAAGAGCAGGGTAAAGAGCATTCTGAGGAGAGGATATACCAGTTTAACAGAACTTGATGCACAGTGGGATTTAAAAGATGGCAGGGAATGGCATGAAAAGAATGAGGAACTGTGGACAAAGCCCAGGATTATGCTGGGATGTATAAGAATGAGAAATTTGGGTTTTATTTAAAGGTATTGAGTAATGGAGAGCAATGATACATATTTATGGTAGGGTAAATATGCAGAAACAAGTAGAAGGGGAGGACATAAGGGCAAATGGAATAATGCAAGGAGTATTTTTTAGGAGTTCCTGTGAAAGAAGAGGTGATTGGACCAGAGCTGTTGCACTGATGTTGAAGAGAAACTACTGTAATTTGGGTTGATTTGGGGAAGGCTTATTGAGGAATAGGATGTGGGACTGAGGAAGGGTGAAAATTTAAAGATGACTAGTATCTTTTCTGCTTTTTCATCTTGGTGGAAGTTGTATTTTTTTTTTTTTTTTTTAAGATTGGCAAGACTATGAGAGAAACCCAATTAGGGGCTGTGAAAAAGAGGCAACTTTTAAACTCATAAAATCTGAGCTGTCTGTGAGATGCCTAATGAAATGTCAGAGGCATACTATTATAAAAACCTGGAGCTCAGAGAATTTTTCTTTTGTAATGTTTTTATTAGTGCATGGTCATTATACATAATAGTGGGATTCATTATGACATTTTCATATATGCACATAGCATAATTTGATCTAATTTACTCCCCAGTATTTTCCCATTCCCAGAAGGGGATTTTTAAAAGTATAATTTCGAGACTTCCTGACAGTCTGTAGTTTTCAAATTTGTATAACTGGATGGAACCCCTAGAGAGAAAGTAGAGAGAAGAGCTGAGGTCTGTGGAGTGGCTCCTGAGGAGCACGATATCTTAGTCTGCTCTTGCTGCCGTAGCAAATTCCCACCAGCGAGGTGGCTTAAACTACAGGTACTTATTGCTAACAGTTCTGGAGTCCAGGAAGTTCAAGGTCAAAGTGCTGACAGGTTTGTTTTTGACAGGAGGAGCCCAAACCCTGGCTTTATAATCACATGGCCCAGAAAAGGAGTTCTGATCTTACATGGACATTGATTTCCTCAACAGGGTGCCACCCTCTTGACCTCATATAAATCTAATTGCCTGCCAAAGGTCCCACATCCCAATCCTTGCTCTTGGGGTTCAGGACTTCACCCTATAAATTGGTGAAACACAAAATTTCAGTTCTAAATGCCCTGTAACAACAGGCATTTAGAATTTTGTTTAAGGAGGAGAATTCAATAAAGTAAGAGAAAAACTCAGAATATGTTACTGGAGATTTCTCCTCCCCAAAATATTTTCAGTGGCTTCTTATGGCACTTATAATAAACCCAGAATTTCTTTTTTTGTTTGTTTGTTCTTTTTAGTTGTAGATGGACACAATACCTTTATTTTTATTTGGTGTTGAGGATTAAACCCACTGCCTCTCACATAAGAGGCAAGTGTTCCACCACTGAGCTACAATCCCAGCCCCTAAACCCAGAGTTCTTACTGTGATCCTAAATCCCAAGGTTTTAGAAAGGAAGGTGTAATAACTCCAGGGAATGCAAGTAACATCTAGTAAAATAGATTTAAGTGATTTGGTCATGTCAACAGATTGGTTTCACTGGAGTAATGAGGTTTGAAACCAGATTGGAGTGGAATAGGCAATGTAGTAGGGGCTGTTAGCAGGGACAGTATCACAAGTTGGCTGTCAATGACAATCAAGAAACTGAGTAATCTCCGGGGAAAGAATGTGAATCAAGGAAAGACAGTGAGGCCAGGAAATGCTTCAGGGTGTTTGTCTATTGAAGGTCCACCTGAAACTTGCAAAATCTGAGCTAGAATGTGGCTCCAATCAAGAGCAGCCACAGTGCCACTGGTGGCAGGGTGGGTTTCGGAAGTTACCTTCTGGATGTTTGCCTGCTGCCCCATTTTCCCTACTGCTCCCAGCAGCCAGCTAGATAGGAAATGCCAGCATGCATTCCATGTGTTTTTCTCACTTTCTCCAGTTACCAGTCTGCTGCTGTTTCTCTCTTTCCTCACTTCTCAACTTGTCTAAATCTAACCTTCCTTGTCTAAAATCTAACTTCTTTCCCCTTTTTGCTTTTTCAATTTCGCAGAACATATACACTTCCCCTTGTGGGGTTAATTACAATAAGATAAAGAGTTCAGGTCAGAGTTTAGCAAAAGGACAATCATGTGACTGTTAAAACCAAGCATAAATAATAAACCTCTGTTCTGTTGGGTTTCTTTTTCTTTTTTTTTTTTTTTTTTGGTGGGGGATGGGGTAGTACCAGGGATTGAACTCAGGAGCACTCAACCACTGAGCCACATCCCTGGCTCTATTTTTTGTATTTTATTTAGAGACAGGGTCTCACTGAGTTGCTTAGTGCCTCACTTTTGCTGAGGCTAGCTTTAAACTTGTGATCCTCCTGTCTAGCCTCCCAAGCTGCTGGGATTTACAGGCATAGGCCACCATGTCTGGCCTCTGTTCAGTTTTAATAAAGATCATGTTACTATTTGTACAACACATTAAAGGAGAGAATAGTAGAATATTATAGCTTGATTGATATTTCCAATCACTGTGCTTCATACACTATTCTAAATTCTTTATGTGAAATGTGTCACTTAAATTTCACAACGACCCATTTAGTCAGCTTTTATATTTATTCTTTTTTTTACAAATGGAGAAAGAGGTTAAGTAACTTAAATTAAGATCATGCATTTAGAAAGTTTCAGAGTCAGGATTTGAACTCAAGCTGTAGGACCCAAATTCTACTGCCCAAAGGAATAGAAATGGTGTGGATGAGTCCTAACAGAGCTCCAGCATCGCATGACACATTCAAGATGTTGTCCTCCTAACTCTCTCCAAATGCTTGAATCAGTTTGACCCCAGTTCTGACATGAGGGTACCACCAGGTTTATACTACCACCTGAAGGGTGATAATAGCAGTAGCTACAGCAAGTACTCTTAGTAATAGGTGACATTTGCTGAATGGTAATTAAATATCAGGCGATGTACCAAGCACCTTCTTTGCATTTCATTTAATCTACCTATTGACCCTGAACCCTGGGTGCCATGGTAGCCCTTACCTCACAGTGAGGGAAATGCCCCAAACAGCAGCCACCAACCTGTATGTAGAAGAGAATACAAATTCACCCCAAAATCCAAGCTACCAGTCAAAAGCTTACACATCTTTACTTGCTTGAAATTTTTATAAAGTTTAACCACTTCTCCATGGTCTGTCTCTATCTTCCAAACATTTACACCCCAATGTAGAGCATGTTGTCAGCAACATTTGTAGAGTACATAAAATTTAAGAAGTCTAAACACTGAGATTTTGTGTTGGAATTTATTTCCACACATTTTTTTTTCATTCAATTTTTTAATCCAAGGTTTGTCTTTCTTTGTTCTCCATTGCCTGTATTAGCATGTTCTTCAGAATATTTCTGTAGTAATTTTTGTTTATCTTTTCCATTTCATTCTATATAAATAGTTAATGTGTAAATTCAGATATAGTGAACAATTTCAGAGTAGAACTAGTATTTTTTATATAATGCTATAACATTGTTAGAATTACATATTCCAGAATCAAATACTTTGAACTTTGCCCAAAATAACACCAATAATCAAAATACCCACCACCTACTCTGGGCAGAAGCTTTTCAGTTTTTGTTTTCTTCTTGAAAGTCATCATTTAATTTCCTACATGCTATGACAAGTTTTATATTTGTAGAAGAAAATATCTTTAAAAAGTACAAGAACAGGAATTTTAAGTTTTCTTAAAATTAAGTTAGTAGAACTTCAAGTAGCAAGTGTAATTTTGAAAGATTTTCATTTACATATCCACTGTCATCTTTATTGTTAGTTGAACTGTAGCCCTAGAGCCTAGCCTCAGAAGCTAACCTCAGAAAGTCCTATCTTCCCAGACCACTGTTTGTAATTCCAGCGGCTTGGGAGGCTGAGGTAGGAGGATTCCAAGTTCAAAGCCAGCCTCAGCAAATTAGTGAGGCTCTGAGCAACTTAGCAAGATCCTGTCTCAAAATTTAAATAAATTAAATAAATTTTTAAAAGGGCTAGGAATGAAGGCTCAGTTGTTAAGCACCCTAGATTTATTCCTTGGTACCAAAAAATAAAGATACATTTCTGTGCAGCAAGGTCAGAATTAGCAAAGGCAAATCATCCTTTTTCTTTTCTTTTCTGTCATCCAGTCCTTACTAAGGGATTAGTGAGACCATAGTGTTAACAGTAATGATATCATACCACATATCATATGGGCCAATAACTTATGGGTCAGTTTCCTCACATATAAAATAATACTAATGCTAATAAATAAATAAATAAATAAATAAATAAATAAATATTACAGGGCTGCTGTGAATATTAATTGATATAATAATTGTACAAATAGATGTACAGTTATAAGGATTAAATTTGCACAGGTTTAGAGAAGTGAGTGTCACTTAGTAAGCTCAAAGAAGTGTTATCTTTTTAAAATGCCTTTTAGTTTTGTTTGCAGAAATTTCAAATCATCCAGTGTTTATTGAGAGTTGTTGAGCATCTTTGGAAAACAATTCTTAACTACAAATTCAGTAACCATTTTATCATCTTACTTTATCAGAATTCATAAAGGATTGATAAAGGATAAAGTATCTTTTTTCAAATACAATGCAAAAAATAAAAATAAAAAGAAGCAAAATTAGACTTTTTTTGACTCATACAATCTAGGTAGAAAATAAAGGGATCCGTAACTTCATATTTCACCTTTCTCTCCCTCCAGAGCACAATGAATTACCCAAAGTTATAGGATCATTTTCATAATGGGGATGTCTATATGTCTAACAACTTCATTATTTCCCCATTTTCTTCTTACTGACAGTCCACTCTCTCCATAAAGACTGCGGGAATGCCCAGATCTTGCCCATCATAGATAAACAAACCTCTTTTGGTAGAAACAGATTTCCAGCCACACACCCTCTGAGTTGGAAACTTTTGAATGGCATGTGGGATCTGCATTTATATTAGCTTTCTGAGTTACTCTTAGGTGCAGAGAAATGTGAAACACATTTACAAAGTAAAATTAGCTGTCCTGGGTGACAGATTAAATGTGATGAGGAAGGAAATGATTCAGGAGTTTCCCAATGTCTGGTCTATGTGACTAATGGTCATACTATTAATTGAGGTATGAAGTGCAGTTGAGAAAAATAGATGAGAATTTTCAATTTTGAATACATTATATTTGAAATGTCTCAATGACAACAAGCCAAGTACTTGATGGAGATTTGGGAATCATTGTCCTATATTACTGCTGGTGGTTATGATTCTATGAGTGGGTGAGACCATCCCAGGTGATTCTAGAGTAGACAGATGAATTAAAGATTGAATTATGAGGAGCACCAACATCTTAGGAGCTAGGGTGAAAAGGAATCCCTTAAATGGCCTAAAGTCAAATGGTCACAGGGACAGGAGCAATTCCAAAATACTCATGGAAGACAGTTTTGTTGGCTAAAATTTCAGGGAGTGAGAAGTCAGCCATGTCATAGTGGTATTAATATTCAGTGAGAATTTTATTTAGCAATTGTCAAGATCATTGTCACCCTGGCAAGATGAAACTTGATAGAATGGTGGAAGCTGAAACAGATTAAGAATTAAATGATAAGTAGTGATATGGGAAAAGGTAAAGGTTCACTACTCCTTCTAAAAGTTGGATTAAAGGGGAAGGACAGGGAATACCTGGAGGATGATTCGGGCTTAAGAAATGTTTACTTAGAGACAATACTGTTATAGGATGGAGAAAAGCCTTAGTGATAAAATCCACCAAAAGGAAACTTTAAGATTTGTGAAATTATCTTAGGATCCAGTATTTTATTTTTCCTTTCATTTTACTATTAACTAAGCTACATCTAGTTCTAATAATAAAGGAAGAAGCTAAATTTTGTAGAAAGCAGAACATTATGATTATTTTTTAATGGTACTAGGGGTTGAACCCAGGGCTTCCCACATGGTAGAAAGTGCTCTACCACTGAGTTGCACCCGGTCCTTTTTTATTTTATTTCAAGATAGTCTCACAAAGTCAGCTATTCTTGAATTTGAGATTCTCCTGCCTCAGGCTCCTGAGTAGCTGGGACTATAGATGTGCACCTCTGGACCTGGCATAAAAACAAAAATATTTCTTCAAAAAGCAATGTTTACATAATCTTAAAATCATTAAAATGCTGAAATAATCTTGATTTATTCATACATTTATCAAAATAATTTTATATATCAATGTCTTTACTCAGTCTTCTTTATGATTTTATCTTTTTATTATTGTTATTTTTTCTGTGTATATAGTACTACAAATCAAACCTAGCATCATAAGTATGTGAGGCAACTCCTCAATGAGTGAGCTTTACATTCCCAGCCAATACTATCAAACTTTTATATTGCCATTGAAATAAATTTTAGGTCAGTGTTTGAGTGATCCTTTTTTTATCTTTTACTAGAGTTTGAGGACATCAGTAGATTATCTGTGTTTTAAAAATGATTTATGCCCTTTTTACCATCCTTTAGTAGTTTCTTACAATTTCAGGAACATTCTCTTTACAAGTCTTCCTGTGGTCTTAGAATAGTAAGATTTTTGGACCTGATTCTATGCATCTGTTGATAGTGGTGTGGTAGATCAGCTGATCTAAAGGCTTTAATGAATTAGGAGAAGTAAGTCTGCTTTCAAATATTCTTGTGGATAGGAAATATCTTAGTGCCCTTTCACTATATATATATGATCATATATATATGATCTTGTATTGAAATACATTTTACCACATGTAGTTATAATTGTCATAGAACATGTAATGGTTAAGTCTTATCCAGTCTACTCAAAACCAGTACTTCAAAATAAAAAAGGAATGAAACTTTTGGTTTCCATTGTGTGTATGTGTATGTGTGTGTGTGTGTGTGTGTGTGTGTGTGAGAGAGAGAGAGAGAGAGAGAGAGAGAGGGACCAGACTAGTAAATTGAAATTAATAACATCTTTAAATGCACATCTGATGTCCATCTCTCCATAGGCATAATAAATGACCAAAATTTATACAAATTAATTTTCATGAAAGGAGTTGCTTCAAACTGTGAATAAACTATTTCCTCAGGGTCCTAATTCTTCAAATTCTTTCCTCTGATCCTACCAAAACCATTCCATGTAAATCTTTTTTAGAAACAAAATCTTTCAATTTGCTGGTTTACTAAATCAGAAATTGTCAGAGTAAGTCTTAGACTCTGTATTTTTGCCATCTTTGTGATTTACTTTTGGAATAGTGATACCCATAGTAACATTCATGTAAATATATTTTACATGACTTCTTTATAGGTCAACAGATGCATCTGAAAATAATTTTTCTGATCACATTGGTTATAGTATTCCTGTATTCAGTGTCTAAACACCATATCAAACGTTTTTTAAAAATTGTATTATACATTTCAAAATTTCTAACAAAGTTAATTTCAAATGTTTTCACCACAAAAAATAAGTATTTGAGGTAGCATGCTAATTTACTTGATTTAATTATTCCACATATTTTCATACTTCATAACATCACATTGGTACCCCACAAGTATATATTATTGTAAATTATTAATTTATAATAAAATTTTTCAAAATTAAAAATGTCATCTTTTTCCTTGATTGATCATTTTAATCTGATTTGAGCTGATAGAGTATATCCATGCAGACATTCAGTTGTATTTATTGAGTGTCTATCTAAGGCAGATATTGATTAATCCAGATGCCTGGAAAGAGCAGTGACCAGAACAAAGGCTTGGTTTAGAAGAAAGATATGGAACAGAGGGAGAGAGACATGTGGGAGCGTTTGAACATTTTGGAAAAGTTCTACTGACTGAATTTTCTGTTTGCCTAACAGAACCTATGCTTCCTTGTAGTTTCTGGGTTTATATTATTACTAAAAATGAAAATTGTCCTTTTCTGGGTAACACAAATCTAAATTCAAGCATTTGGATTTTCAGCAAAAGTGGCCAATGCATCTCTTTCATAATTATAAATATGATCTATTTAATTTCTTTGGCTCTTCCTTCCCTTTACTTCCCCAGATTAATTGGATATACCACTCCAGTATGTGCTGAGAGTTTCTGAAAAAAAAAAATTGTAAATGGAATAAGAAATTTTATTTAGTGAGGCAATTTTTAAATAATGTACCATAATTTTTTGTAACTTATACAGCACAACATTTAATAAGTAGAATAGCTTTAAAACCTTAAAAATAATTTACTAAGAATTACATCACTTGAAGAGTACACACTTTCTGATGAGAACTCACAATTTAAAGACGGGGAAGATGTCTTCCTTGGTGTTTAATTCATTATACAATCAAAGCATTATTATTAAAAAAAATTCAGAAATACAGAGGATCCACATGTTTTATAAGCCCACCATTTCTCTATTAAGCATGGTCTAGCTACGATCCATTTCAACAACAAAAAGATTCTGGGTACATCATAAACCCAAATTTAGAAATAAAATTCTTTTGCTTTCACATGAAAAAAAAATCTTGTTTCTCAGTAGAAGAAAAGTCAAGGTCAAAAGGTAGAACACTATTTCCTTTTAAAGTGTATGAAACTTAAGGACAAAAGAATATCTTTTTATCTAGTGAAGAAAAACATAGCAGGAGATCACATAGGACAGGGCTAATTGGATTCCGTTTTAATAGGTTAACGTCTTTACTGCCTATCTTCAAATAGGTGTCCAAAATAATCTTTAATTCCTCTACTGATGGAAGAATTCATGACATAGCTAACAAAATGCTTGATCAAAAACCTTCTCTGAACAAATAAAAACAATAATAAGTTTTACAAATAAAATGTTTTTCTGAGATTAGTACGTACAAGAAGACTTAGTTAGGTACCCACTAACTATAAAAATAATCAAGATCTGTTGACCTTGGCTCATGTCCCTGCTTCATAAAGCAAGGCCAAGTTGTTTCATGGGTTTGTAAGCCAAATGCAAGTTTGTAACTCAAATCTGTAAGGTATAAATATGCAAATATGCAATATTTCAGTCTTTTTCCTTAGCATTCATTCAGTCACAATGTCTTCTGATGAAATTATGCTAACACATCCTTCATAATTGGTTGATGACAGTGAGGAGCCTGCACTCACAGACCCCACAGACAAATCAACAGATCCAGATTTTTCTTCTTTCTAGTAAGCAAATCAGAATTTAAATAAAACACATCAAACAATATTGCAATGGTTTCTACTGCTGCAAATATTGCTACTCATGCTACTACCAGGTAACTTTTATTTGCATTTGCTATTCGTACACATTTATTCTCCCAATAACCATCTGAGGTTAGTACTATTATTATGTAAATTTGTTCACTCATTCATTCATTCATTCATTTATTATTCATTCATCCTGGGGATTGAATCCAAGGGCACTCTACCACTGAACTATATCCTCAGCCCTTTATATTTTCAATTTTTGAGACAGGTCTGGCTAACTTACCAAGGCTGTC
The DNA here is from genome assembly GCA_020662805.1 of Glaucomys volans. Taxonomy (NCBI): domain Eukaryota; kingdom Metazoa; phylum Chordata; class Mammalia; order Rodentia; family Sciuridae; genus Glaucomys; species Glaucomys volans. Next base: position 403,011 of record JAJEJO010002716.1, on the reverse strand, counting down.
CTTGAAATCATGATCCTTCTGACTCAGTCTCCCAAGTAGCTGGGAGCATTCACCACTATGCTCTGCCATTATGTAAGTTTTATATGTGGGAAATCAGAGCACAGAACTAACAAATTCAAAGTTATACATCTGGACTGCAATAGAGTCCTGGACTATGAATCCTAGCTCCAAAGTACATATTCTTGATTAAGCCCCCTATATTAATATGAGCACTAAAATACTTGACACAAAATCATAGTATGTTGATATGAATTTAGCTTCTTTACTGATTTCTTGATTGCAAAGTTCTGCATAAATTAGGCTTTCAGTTTTGGGGACCCTTCCTGTAAAGACAATTACCTAATATAGTACTGGGAATTACAGAAGGAGGTCACAGATTTGCCTAAGGAAATTAGAGTTGGGAAATACAAAATGCAAAACTATTTAGAAGAAACTAATTGGTGTGTAGTGGTGATCATTTGAGCAGAATCATTTGAGCATAAGGATAAGTTTCTAAGGAAAAATACATTTTAGTGTTTTGACTAATGGTTTTCTAAGCAAAGTGAGGTTGAATCTTTTGTTTATAATGAGGGGAATTCTTCCCGTGCTCCCTGAAAAGGAGATTTAAACTGCCCTATTTATTCTAAAGCACTTGGTAGAATGAATTGGATAGATATTTTCATTATGTGGTCAGACATTGCCTAAGGAGTGTTTTTAATCTCTGATATGAAGTATCTCAGGTTTTAACAAAAGTATGAGTCATCTGCAGGGACTATGTATTTAGTAGCTAAACACTGCAGGATTCTTTAAATATTCTTGTCCATTTGACCAAGCTAGTCATACATAATTAAAAATAAGTTGCTTTTTCAAAATAGTATTCCACATTCTTGCTTGCTTTGGGATATCAGAATTGAGCCTAGCAATTATTAAAATAAAATCTATTTTTTCTTAGAAATTTAACGTATAGGATTGGCCGGGAAAATGGAAATCTGTCCAGAAGTAGATAAATTATAATTCACATGTACTGCCTTTTGTGATTCACATTGCTAATTATTAACAACAATACAAGGAATCAATCAATACCCCACAGTGTTTTTTCCCCAACACTCATTACCCTATGTATATGTATGATTACATGAATGGTATAAATCTATATCATACACAACCATAGAAATGAAAAGTTGTACCCCATTTGTGTACAATAAATCAAAATTTAGCCTGTAAAAATAAATAAATAAATAAATAAATAAATAAATGATAAAAAAGTAGAAAATACCCCAGCGTATCTGTAAAAAAAAAGAAATATAATTGCAGTTGTGCAATTAGAAATGCTAGAGCATTATTTCTTTTATTGATTAATTGATAGAAAATGATTCATCATTTGCAATATTTTTATTTTTTAGTGAGTACTTATGTGGTAAATGTACAAAATTGAACAATTGGTTAGAAACGTATGAATATTGACTTTAATATTATTAACCTATTCCTGTATAAGCAATCATCTCAAAATTTACTGTCTTAAAACAGTAACATTTATTATTTCATGATATCTGTGGGGAAGATTTTGACACAGCTTAGCTGTGTCCTCAGACTCAAGGGCTCTAAAGGCTGTAATCAAAGTGCCAGAGAAGGCTGAAGTCCTTGCAGTCTCAAAGGCATGTGGATGGGATGGAGTAGTTTCTAAATTCATTTAACCTGAGCTTCCTAAGACATGAGACAGTTTCTTACCACATAAATCTCCCCATAGGGAAACTCAGCAGCTTAGCATGTGGCAGCTTCCTCCCCAAGAGAGAAGGTGTTGTGGGGTCTGGGTTGGGGGAGACTGCTAGAGAGAGTCTTTTAAACCTACTCTCAGAAAAGAAATCGGATTCCTTTTGCCATATTTTAACTAGGTCTAGTCTACCATAAAGGGGAGGGAATTACAGAAGGGCATGAATACCAGGGGAGAATTAGGATAAATAGGAACCAATGTTTAATATTCCTAGTACAGTTTTGGTATTCTATATGATATTATAAAATAAGATGTTTCTCCTTCTCCTCCTCCTCCTCCTCCACCTCCTCCTCCTTCTTCTCTCCCTTCCCCCAACTCCCTCTCTCTCCCTCCCTCCCCCATAATTTCTTCCTTATGGAATGCTCCCTATGTGTTACCCTGCTCAAAAGTAGTTATTGTCTTCTTAATTTAAAAAAATTTAAAAATTTAAAAAAAGAAAGTAGTTATTGTCTTCTTTCTACAGCTGATCAAAACTTACTTTTAGCTATTAGCCATCAATAGATTCTTGTTGAATTAATATTATTTTATGTGCAAGAGTTTTGACCAGTGTATTCTGAATAATAAGAATGAGTAATAATGTACTTCCTGCCAATGAGTTGGCAGTAGAGGTGCTTAACATGGAGTAGAATCTGCTGAAATGATTCATTTAGTATTGGTGAGTAATTCCAATTATGCATTATATTGTAATTGTTCCTGAGGTTTCAAGGCTTGGAACACCAAAAGATATATGATAAGAGAATTATAGGTACTGAGAGGAAATAATTTTTTGGTAGAGTCCTTAAGAAGATCTTGCAAATATCATACAGAAAAAGCCTAATCCAAACATCTTTCCATGGTTTGGGATTTTTTAAAAAATCATTGTATTTATTGAGCACCTGTAGAACACAGAGAAGTGTGTGCAAATCTCTGCTAAGGGACTTCGAATTTATACAGAAATAAGTAAAACACGTAGAGTGATAATATGAGGTAATATGTGCACGAAAATAAATACAATGGAAATTCAGTAGATGAAGAGGTCACTCCTGATTGGACTGATCCAAATATTTTCATTTTGTTTGGAATCTGAGGTCCTATTACAGTTCCTGTGATTCAGGCCAAAACTGCTTTAGTGCACATTTTTAATTTTCCTGTAGTAGGTTAAATAATGGATCCCTCAAATGATTATAATTCCTAGGACTGTTACTTTATATGGTAAAAGGATTGTTCCAGGCATGATTAAATTAAGATCTTGATATAGAGACAATCTTCTGGATTACATGGATGGCTCTAATATAATCATAAGGGTCATTATAAGAGAAAGGTAAGGGAGTTGGAGTTAGAAAAAGTGGATGTGAAGATAGAATGAAAGGTTGGAGTGATGCTCTTTGAAGATGGATGATATGGCCATGAGCCATGGCATGCAAGTGTTCCATAGGAACTAGAAAATAAAGAAAAAGACTTCTCCCCTGAAAACTTAAGAAAGAGCATAGTCCTGTCAGCACTTGGATGTTTATTACCCTTTTGACTTCCAGAACTGTAAAAGAAAAGATGTGTGTTGTGTACAGTTAAAAATTTGTGGTAATTTGTTATAGCAGCAATAGGAAATTAAATAGTCCTCATTTTCTGGGATTCTTGTAATCCACTGTAGGCATTGGATTTTAGATCTGACAGTTCTTTTAGTTCTCTGGAGTCAACCACTTTTCGGGATGTGTTCCCTCCTGTGTAGTCAAAATCCATCCTCGGGAATACATGTATGTGTGTGTGTGTGCATGTCTTGATGTTAGAACTTGGGAGACAGAAATGGGTTTTAGTGTCCAGGGATGCCAGACATCCTGAAAGCAAAGGTATCAAAGATACCATATTATACATGAAGTAGTTTCCTGCTAAATAAGCCAATAAAACTCCCATTAGGAGAGCTGCTAATCAGTTCTGGCAGAACCTGCTTAATAATATTTTGCATGGCCTGGTGTTGCTCCTTGCTTGAGGATGTGTGGATGCTTTTCACCAAAGCATTATTCCTGGCCTTTGGGCCAAAGATAAAATTGAGAAAGAATCCATTTGAATATTGGGTTATATGTAGCTATTGTACCACACATTCAGGATTCACAGTCCAATTTAGGGCATGCTGGAGGCAAACGAGTGAAGACTTATATACCATTAAAATGTGGCTGCAGAGAGACCTTGCTTTAAGTGGTACTGTGTTAATTGAAACCAATCATATCAGAACCAGAGGAACCATGTCTTTGTTTTATATAATAACCATGGAGCCATACAAAGTAAAGACAGTTCTTATATTCCTATTTCAGTTAAAATTGTATGTCCAAAGTGAAGACTGCATTTTCTGTCTGATTTATTTCAAGCAAGAGAAATATCCAAACATTTCACTGCTGACCATCCCCCAAAGTTAGCATACGATGCCCTTTACAGTTCTTACTTGCCTGTATAGTGCAGTTGAATACCATCAGTAATATATGGGAAAAAGAATAACTAATTAAAATATGTTTCATAAATATTGAAGAGGGAAAATATGGATATAAAGTATTCTGAATTAATCTCAGTAAAGAATATTATGAACTTTGAAATTTGGTTTTGTTTGTTTATTGGGAGACTAAGTCTTTGGATGAATAGTGGAAAGGAAGGTTGTGGAGCACGTCCTGCCTAGAGAACATTTTGTCATTGATGCTAAGTCTCTAGCATCATGCTATATCTATCCTAAAACTCCTACATTATACTATTGTCTCAATTAGTTTAACAGGATAACATCAATCAATGTATTTTATGTTCTGATTTCGGTTTCATTTCTGTTCATTTAATAGGATTTCAAAAAATGTGATATTGATACTACAAACATTCATTCCTATCAGAATCCTGGTAGCAGGGATTGAAATAGAGTTTCCCCGAAAAAACAAAACATAACAAAACAGGGAAACCAGATGTTCCATCCCTGTTTCTTTTTACCATGCTGATTATCACTCATCACTTCAAAAACTGAACTAAGGAAAGGGAGATGAATTGTAAATGTACTTCTTATGATCTAGAACTTGGTGAATTTTTCCCCAAGAAAATAGCAATGGAAAAGAATTTTTCTGCATATCCTTTGGGTTCAAATTTGATCTCCTATAGAAAATTTTACAAATCTGATTTTGGATACTTCTCAAAGCTCCCACCTCTCCTTCTGGCTCTATCCAATTTCTCTATGGATATCTGCAAAATTAAAATATGAAATGAAATATTTAATATTTGTCTGAAAATACCATGCCAAACTTTTCTAAAAGTGCAAACTTAATGAATTATTAAATCATGTCATCTGCTTTTTCCCAGGTTCTCATGGCTACCTTAAAAGTACTTTCATTAATTGGCCTGATACCTAAATCTAGTAGGGGAGAAATACATTTAGGTAAATATTTATAGTATCTATTATTAGTATTATTAGAAATATCAATTTAATACTTACATATATACATATTCCACAAATTACTTGTCTTGTTCTTGCTTCCACTTCATAAAATATTCTGCCTTGTGGTTATTTATTAATCAAAAAGATAAATTGTTTTAAGATCTCAGTCAGTGGAATTGCAGTTCTGAATAGTTGGAAATAAAGAAGCATTTTATTCTTTCCTTACACAAAAATCACCTCAGATAGGCTTGCTTATCTCCAGGTTTTGTTTTTTAAACCCAGTATTTTAGACTACTATTTACTGATTTGAAAACAAAACCTGATTTTTTAAAAATTAAAGTTCAGAGTATTTATCATAATTATTTATATTTTTGTCAGGGAAAGACCCAAACATCATGTAATTGAGGGTTTAAATATAAATTAATATCACAGACATTGAGCCTCTGATTCTCAGCCAGCAAAGGTTGATAAATAAATCTATAAAATGTGCATCTGGGATTGTAACATTGTTATCCTCTTTAAGTTTTCATTCCTTCCTCTTAGTTGCTATAGCACATTTCTAACATGCTTCAAGCTGCCCACATGGTATATAAATATATGATATCAAATAACACAGAGTGAAAGAGGAATGCATTTATCATGGAGTCTAGCTCTTACTTTTTAGCCAAAAAAATGCTAAATTTTTGTAGAAAGAACAAAAATCACATATTTGAAAATGGCATTGGTGAAAATTTTATAAAAACCAAAGCCATAGAAATGTATAACATTATAAGGCTAGCTAGATAAGTAGGATCAATCCTAGAATCCCTTTCCTTTCAGGAAAAATACACTCTAGAAATCTAAAGGAGATTTATACCAAATATTAATCTCTATCTGCTTTTCCTGTATTCATGTGCATATCTGTTTCAACATATCTTTATATAATCTGCGTCTATGGCGTATTATGACTTTACATGTGTAATCTAGCCTGTGTCTGTATATTATTCCATGGATAATATTAACTACTATTAATTGTTTACTATAAGCTCCCAAAAATAACCTTCCATAAATCATCAAATTAATGTTAATTATTATGAATATTATACTTAGTCATCCAAGACTTCTTAAATTAGGTGCTAGGACATAGATGGATTTATTTTGTATAAGGGATATCAACTAATTTGCTCAAGATGATGCAGCTAGTAAGTAAAGAAGCCTAAATTGCAGTTGTTCTTTTGGTTACTAAGCTCTGTGTTCTTATACATGTGTGGCATTTTGCAGACTTGAAGTAGAATTGGAGGGCACTTCCAGGGTTCTTTGGGACTATAATATCAGCTGTGCTACTAAAAATATCTTAACATCAATTTTACTGTCTAGAAGTCCAATTTCTTCAGTAAGATAAAAGATAATAAGTTTCTCATTGGCTGGTTCACACTAACCAAACCAACATACAACCAGAATGCACACCTGTTAACATGGGATAAAGCACAGATCAAAGTCATTCCAAGAACTAATGTCAGACAATCAGTTCATCCTTCCCTTTCAAAAGCTCTTTGCAGGGTAAATTGAACATTAATTTATCTGATTTCTTTAACATTTATTCATTGGGCTTTGTGACAATTGCTGGGTATACAAGATGAGAAGCACAGTGCAGAGGTGATCTAGAACTCAAATGAATGACAAAGTCAGATGAATAAAATGGCAAATATAAAATGAGTTATTCATAACTATGGTACAGTTAAGTGATAGGTGCTGTGGAAGCTTCAGTAGAACCACTTTCTTTGCCTAAGAGATTGAAACCCCTGAGAATAGGTCATATCTGGGCTGAGTATCCAAGGATGAATGACATTTACTCAGAAGGCAGGGATATATTCTAGAGGGAAGACTGTGGAGCAGAAGAATGGAAGCAAGAGATTGCTTGTCACAAGAAAGTGCAAGCTTCATTATGATAGGAGTGCAGGTTTCTTCTTGGAAATTGGTGAAAAATGAGGTGAGAAAATTAGCCCAGGATGGTATTATGAAAAGCCCCATATACAAAGGTATTTACTGGCTTTTCTTCCTAAGAATGGCAAGCTTCCTTAAGAGTTTTGACCACAAAAGTAACCTGATTATATTTACATTTATGATACTTTGGTTTGGAGCAGCAGTTCTCAAACCTTAGTTTGAGCTCTTGCAGGGTCTGTTAAACCTAGTTTCTGATTCAGTAGGCCTGGACTAGACCCAAAGAAACTGCATTTGTAGAAAGTTTTCAGGTGATGCGGGTGCTAAGGTTCCCAGGCCACACTTTGGAAATGACTGCTCTGGAGATGAGATGATATGACAATGAGAGAAACAAAAGGAACTCAACAAAGACACTGTTTTGTAGAAAGCCAGGGGTGAGGGAAAAATAAAATGAAGCTTTGAACTGAGGAAGTGATGTGTGGATAGAGGGGATTGAATTGAGCTTGAGCAGATATTGAGAAGGATTAGCTACATTGGTATATGGATAGACAGTGAGGGAAGACTATTGATCTCACAAAATCCAACTGGATAACTACTTATTAGAAAGATCCACTGAGATAAGAAATTAGATAGGAGGCAGTTTGCATAGAAATGGCATAAGAGAGATGATGTGTTATTCAGGCATGCTACGTTCGAGATAAGAAGAATGAATTCATGTGTAAAAGTTGGGAAAGGAACAGATTGAAACCAAGTTCATAAAAGATTTCTTTATCACCCCCCATGGAAAGTAATAAATAAGAAGCTGCACAAAAAACTCATAAAGAAAAGTGTTCCAAAATGGCACTCCTTGGAAAAGGGAGAACCAAAATTTCTGGTGCTTCTTTTTGAAGTTTTTTATTTTAATTGTTATAATTAGTTATATAAGACAGTAGAATGCATTTATGCATTTTGATAGATCATACATAAAATAAGCATGTATTCTCATTTTTTCTGATTATACATATTGCAGGATCACATCAGTCATGTAGTCATACATGTACATGAGGTAAAATGTCTGTTTCACTCTACTATCATTCCTTCCCCCACACCCTTTCCTTTCCCTTCACTCTGCTCTACCTAATATAAAGTAACTATTCTTCTCTATCACCCACCCTTATTGTGAATTAACTTCCGCATATCAGAGAATACATTTGACCTTTGGTTTTTTGGGATTGGCTTATTTTACTTAGCATGATATTTTCTAACTCTATCCATTTACCAGCAAATGCCAGAATTTTATTCTTTTTAAAAGCTGAGTAATATCCCATCGTGTGTGTGTGTGTGTGTGTGTGTGTGTGTGTATCTCATTTTCTATATCCATTCATCTGTCGAAGGACGTCTAGGTTGGTTCCATAGTTTAACTATTGTGAATTGAGTTGCTGTGAACATTGATGTGACTGTGTCACTGTAGTGTGTTGATTTTAATTACTTGGGGTATTAAAAAAGCCTATTAGAATGATTCACTATTCACCTATTAGAATAGATTCACTTCTGATACAATTGTGTATTTGATACATATATTTCCTACTTAGATTTGAATTTGGAGAAAATACTTTGATATTAAAAACAGAGCCAAAATCTTTGGAATATTACTTTTTATTTATGTATTTATTTATTTTTGCTAAATTATGTAATTAACTCATATCCAGAGAATATGATATCCAATCAAGTGTAGTCTTTCTCCCATCAGAGACTGTCAGTCTCTCCTCAGAAATATTCTGCTTGCAATTTGATTCAGTCATTCTTCAAACACTAAACAAATATTTATGTTTTTTCCCTAGTCTGTGGCATGGCAAGGGGTTCTCCCCATTATTTTTCTTCACACTTCAAATTCTTAAAGTGAGCATAGTTATTAAAAATCACTGCATCTAGAGTCAGCCAGTTTGGGTTTGAACACTGTGTAACTTTTGTCAAGTCATTAATACCTTTAAAGACCCAGTTTCACCATCTTCAAAAAGATGGAAATAATAATAGCTAAGGGAGCAAAGACACTCTTTAATGGAACAATAGAGTTCTTAACATGGAACCTGATAGAGTAAATGCGTGACAAAGGTTAATTTTTATATTACCCAACCAAGTTCCTGGGCAAATTTGCCCTGTATGCATTCAAAAACAAAATAAAATTTTGGGAGTGTCAAATACTCAAACTTATTTTCGTTCTATAAAATTTACCTCTATAATTCCCATTATCAATTGAACACTTCATTTCTCAGAATCTTTCCACATTTGTTCACATGCTCTGCACATTGACAAGCTCTTAGGCTGAAAAACACTTAGAAGTCAGTCATAGCCTTTGGATTCCAAACACCAAATTCAGTGGTGCCTTATGCTTATTATACAATATGTTGACTAAATTGTCACTAGTTCTGACTCCCAGCTCAACTCTGAATACTATGGAAGCTTTTGACATTGATTTATCATGGTAGGTTCCTGCAAATAGCACAATGCCTTCATCACATGAAGGGAATTAATTGTATGGGCTAAAGGAAAATTCAGAAAATTAATATCTTCAAAGTAAAGGGAAAAAATGGAATTTCCCTTTTTAATTTTAAAGGATGACTAAATAGAATTCCTTTTGGCTTCTATAAGATTTATAAAATTGGCATATGTGTTTTTCTTCTCTGCCTCCCAGGAAATTTACCCTGTAAAGTTGCCAAGGAAACACTAACAGCTTCAGCCTGGTAGAAGAGGAAGATGCCTCATTAACAAACTCAGCTTTATTATTTGGATGCTTGCCTTGAGGAGCTGGTGTTCTGTAGAAAGATTGTTTCCATTAAGCATTATGTGAAAAACTGAATGATGTTTTTAAAGGAAATTTTGTGTTCTGTTACTCATTCCCAGTGCTGTGAATCTACATACTATGTGATATTCCATAAAAATAAACGTTATTGATTTTTAATTTAATATACTTAAAGCACTTAATTATGCTAGACATACACGTTAGGGACATTTTTCAAGCATTGATTTATTCATTGTATGATAATTAGAGAATCAGGACTTTAATCTGAAGTATTGACAGTATTCTACCAGAAGATAAATTTAATGTATTGTGTATTGTCTATTAAGTCATTTTGTATTTTTTCCCTTCCTATGAACTAGAAACCCTGGGATATATAGAAATGTATTGCTTGAAGATGAGATCATGCAGAATTTAAGACTTTTCTCTTTAGAAGTTTGTCTCATTAGTGGATGTGAGATGGAATGGAAAAGTTAGGGGTTATGACACTTGAGCTTCAAAGTTCCTTTCAGTATTCACCAGCTATATGATCTCAAGCAAATCATTATTGTCTTCATTTGGGCATTTTATAAAGATTTGTTGTACAAACACTAATGCCTTCAAAGTGATGCATTTATACATGAAATAACTTCATAATGTATACCCTGAGCCTCAGCATTTTTATGTATTAAATGAGAATTGCATCCTTTATTTATTCATTCACTCATTCATCCATTCAACAGGTCTTGAACCCACTGTGTCGCAAGCTTTGCTACAGGAGGAGACCTCTTTCTGGCCTTTAGCAACATTGTTCTTGTACCTTACTGTGTTAGGTGTGGGGATGTTACATTTTTACCAAGTCCTGTGCTTCACCATTCCTACAGATCCAGTAAACTATTCAAAACTCTATAAATTATCCTTTTATTAAACACTCTTCTATGAAGTCTTTGAGTTTGCAAATTTTTCTAGGTGGAAATTTTACTGATTTAGACAGTTAAGGAAGGTTGTACTCATGTTTTGATATTTAAGCTGAGATCCAAATAAAGTTAAGTGAGTTACTAAACCAGAAAGATAATTAGGGAATGTGTACCATAAGCAATGTTAAAAAGTATATTCAAAGGCTCTGAAATACCAGACATATTTACACTAATTTTTGAATAAAAACACGGCCAATGTGACTGGGATGGCACAAGAGAGGGAGAATTATAAGAAATGGGATCAGAGAAATGGCTGAAAACAGGATCACACAGGGTATGGCAGGGCAAAGTAATAAGTTGTATTCTTTAAGATTGATGGGAAACCATTGAAGAGTTTTGGACAAGAGAGTAAACACATATAATTTATATTTTAATAACTCTGACTATATGGAGAGTACATGATGGAGGAGGAGAAAAGAACAGATTCATAAACAACACAGAGTAATTTCTTTAGTTTAAGGGAGAGATCTTATTGATATAGACTAAGGGACTAGGATAGTAAGAGTGGAGGTAGAGTAAAATGGAAACTATATTTTAATGAGAGTTACAGTGGAAGAAGCTGAAAACTTCAGGGTTAAACAACTAAGTGACAATGCCATTTGATAAGACGGAGATTACTGGGACAGGAGACTAATTTGGAGAAGATGAGGTCAAAATAAGGTCTGACATCACATTAACTTAATGAAGTTTTAGATGACTAAAATGCATCCAGGTGGAGATTGGAGTAAGCAGTATGGATCCCAGAGAGTAAGTTGAAGCTGAAGATAGAAATTCAAAATTCATCAACATGTGTAGTATGTAGAACCATAATACTAAATGAAAGCTTATAGAGGAAGAAAGTAAATGGAAACCAAGAGAAAAAGCATGTTTCAAGGAGAATGTAGAGATCAACCCTGTAGAGCATACTTCTGTGGGATGATGAAAAAATACTGGCGAATAGATTTAAACAATAAGATGTGTCACAGTGAGGTCATGGCAACAACAGATACATCAAGAGAAAAACGGTAGATAAGGGAACTATTGAGGAATTTTCTAATACAGAGGATAAGATAAATGATTAATTTTGATATTGTGAATATGATAAATTTTATTAACTTTTTAAAATATTTTAAAGACTGAATCAAATTCTAAATACAACAATTCAATAAAAATGATTATTTTACTACTTTATATTAATTCCACTGACATTGATGCAGTTTTGGGTCAATTGCTTAATTACTTTTTATTCTAAAATACTTTTAATTCTAATATACTTTTTATTGAAGTATGATAACTTTCCCTAAAGAATCCCTAAATGATCTCTGAATTGCAAATATGCATGCTTTAGTTTGCTAGGCATGCAATAACAAAATACCACAGAGTTGGTGGCTTAATAAACAGAGCTATATTTTCCCATAGTTCTGGAAACAGGAATTCCAAGATCAAGGTGTTGGCAAATTTGATTTCTTCTGAGTTCTCTTTCCTTTGTTGTGTCTCCCACATTGCTTGTGTCTTCTCCGCTTCTTATAAGGAAATAAGCCATGCTGGATTAGTCACTTTAATTACCTCGTCAAAGGCCTTGTTTCCAAATATGATTATGTATCAAGGTAGTGGGGGTTGGAACTTAACCTTGAAATGAGGGAAACATAATTTAAGCCATTGCAATATATAAATATGCAGTTGTAAAATACTCATAATTGTTATCAATTATTGCAATGTTTTAGGTATTATCTTGTTATATGAAATGATTTTGAGCAGCTTACCTTTAACTTTAAATTTTAGTATCATATTTGCAGATAAGCAAGGTCTTGAGGTACAGGTGATGTAGATTCAATTGACTATGTTTCATTTTCTTCATTTTTATTGTATTTGATACCTAAACCATTTTTATCATCTTTTCCTTTGCCATTACTGGTTGATCATAGTCTTTAGGGATTAAGAATAAGAATGCAGTGATATCCCTGAGAAAGACTTTAAATCCTATCATTCTGCTTTTTCCTACCACTACACAGAGGAAGAAGGATCTACAATAGTTGAACCAAATGACTTACTTACACTAAAAAAAAAACTATGATTGACCCCTATAGTTTCATCATTTGAATATATGTCAAAGGAAAATATGTTAAGTCCTAGAGCAGGGGATCATGAGGAGGAGGTGCATTTGGGCAGGGCAAAGTGGAGTTTAATCTTAAGCAGTGTGGAGATGATACCACGTCTCAGGTTGCTCTCCAATTCCATTCTATTTAGAGCTCTGACACTAATCGCCCCATTGTTGCAATTCAGTCTTCCCAAGCCCTAAGACTTCTGATTCATGGGCCAGAATTCCATCCCAGAAAAGAGCTTTCTAATGTTAAAGAAACCAACTCTATAGCTTGTGTCAAAGACTGCCTAATAACTTCACTTAGGTATTCCATAACTTAGAAAGGGAAAGGAAGTTTTGTTCATAAATTTTTACAGAAATAAAGTTGATTGTGTAATTAATACATCCTGTTTGTTTGTTTTCTGTGTAGATGTTAGCAACTCCCTTCCTGGAGGATATATGTTACTGGTATAGAGCCCTGAGCAATAACATGGTGTAGGTACTGGGTTAGCTTGCCATTCTTCTGTAGATCCAAGTGGTAAGAAGACAATGAGTCCAAATGGCAAAAGGAAATACACCATGGTTTCAGCTTCCCAAACCCTAGAAGGGTCCACACTAGACAAATACAGTATGTAGGGCAGTAAATTTAAGGAGGTTCTCACTATTAGGATCATGCAAGGTACTTCAGGATGTCTGACTCCTTAAATTTTGCACCTGCCTATCTCATTCAAATTCTGGCTCTGGTTTCCAAACCCACAGGACAACAATAAACTGGATGAACCAGATAACAGGAAATAAGAGAAGTAGGCTTCTCTGTTAAGGAGGAGCCAATTCCATACTGTGTCTAAGTGGGCTTATTTAGTGTAGATGGAACCAGAATGGGAAGGTGTGAGGTGGGCAGCAGCATGCCTCTTTAGTGCCTACAAGGCAGAAGAAAAACAGCTATTTGGAAGACCCTCTTAAGACTACCTCCCTTGTCATGTACTGGGAGGCCCACAGGACACCAAATCCAGACTTAGGCCATCTCATGGTTTAGTCTAGCTTACAAAGTCAATATGGACATGTCAAAGGTCACCAGGGTACAGGGTGAAGCTGTTCCTCTAGTAATGGTATTGAGAAGCAAGGGTGTGGAGTCTTATAAACATTTTTCTAATCTAACTTCTTAAAATCTACATGCTACTATTAGGTATATTATCTAGCCTCCTAAGTAGAAAAGAAATAACTATCTTATAAAGAAGTTAGGGTTAATGCATACAAAGCATTTATGACTGGCACATAGTAAATATTCAGTAAGTAGTAGTTATTTTATTTGCTATTAGATGTAAATGATGGACTATAAACAGTACATATATAAATAAATGTTTGTTTTGAATGCTTTAATCAAACATTATGATAGTAATTTTTAAAACTTTCTAGGAAATCAATGTTTTTACTATTTGATATCCTTTCTATTGTGCATAGAAAAATACATTTAAGTAACACTGTAGGCATTGTCAAAGATTTCACTTTTATAGATAAAATATTCCATAACCATCAAGAAGATTAACTTATTTTTAGTTACCATTTAAGAGTTATAAAATAAAGCAATGCATATTTTCAGAGTTCCTCAAAAGATTTGTTTATTTTACCCATTTTCTTGTTATGCATTCATGCATACTTGTTCGTTATTCACATCTGAAAAAATTCTTTTTGCATCAAATGATAAGCCATGTTTGGCTTGGGCTTCTATCCAAGTAGGACACTCTTGCTCAGGTTTACCAAAATAGAACATAAGCTCAAAAATTGTTTTATAATTGAATGAGTAAAGGGGATAGAGTGTACATTTATGAACTCTTTAAAACCATAAAGTCATGGTCTATATTAAATGCAACATTTTAAAAGCAACACATATCAACACCTTTTTTCACTTATCATTGAAATTCTTTTTTTTCTCAAGAGCATAATTAATATGAAAAGTTTAAAATTTTTAAAAATCTGAAAATGGGTACACTTATCTGTTATAGCAAAGAATATTCATGATAGAACTTTTAAAAAATTACAAATTGAATCAACTAAATTATTATTGCCTTTTCTGCAAAAAATGTAATTCTCCAATGTATTTCCAAACTCCAAGCCAGCAGTCTTTGAACAGACAGGTGTGGATTTGTTTTGTTTTTATGTATGTGTGTGATGTGTTTATTTATTTGTTTTGTTTTTCCACTGTGGTAGATGAAAAGTGGCTTAAAAGTTAAATCAGTTACATTAAAAATGTGGGATATATTTGGCACTGAGGACTTAGATAGACCAAATTATAAACCATGCTTGAATGACTATATCAAAATGAACCCCAATTCCATGTATAACTTTAATTCACTAATAGAAATATATTTAAAAACTAGCAAGATTTTATTTTAAAACATGAAATTCTAGTTTCTTCTGAAAAATCAAATGATTGGCATGCCTAACACCACAGCCATATAACTGATAAGATTTAGTTATACTTGTCCCTATAAACAGGAAACAGCCTCTACGCTTATCATAGTATTACCCATTTCCCCACTTAGGATCACCTTGACAACTGCAATCATTACTCAGGCATGACCTTCTGTGATTACTGATTAAGATTAGAAATTGATCTTTGTAGCAGAACAGCTAATCTTTATCTCCTTGTATCCTCTCTCTATATAGTAATAGAGTAGATCATAGATAATTTAAAAGTTTTGTAAGTGAGGCATTTTCCATGAGCTTTATGTTCTTATGCTGATTACAGGTAAATTTTCTTATTTCTCTTCTGCCCTCACTTTGACTTTTTAAAGATGTAATATCTATTTTCCTGTGTTGGGCCATTTTATTTGCATATTTCCAGAATAATTAACCCATATTATATATATATGTATATATACACATATATACATATAATTATATATATAGTGTGTGTATATATACATATATACAGATTGTAGAGATTGGAAAAAATACATAGATCTTTTGATATAAGCTATTTGTGTAGTACTAATAGTATGTCAGATCGTAAAAGAGTAAAAGTAACTGAACTGCCCTAACTTTGCAACTGAAGACGAAGACGCTATTATGCTCTGGGACTGGGGAATGCTCCATGCTATTGAGTAGCCATTTTACAATCACACCTTTCCCCTTTTCAGGATATCGAATCTCTAACAGGAGGGCTGACTGGTTCTAAGGGGGCTGATCCACCGGTAAGTTAGATTCTTCTTTAAATTTAAGTTTCTATGAATTGAATCATGTATATACCAGATCATCAGATGACTATCATTTACTGTATATAGGTGATTTTGAAATATCACTGTTGTAGTAATTAATACAAAAATGTGAACTTGTTTTGAACTATGGTCTGGTGTTCTAAAATGCTGTAGTTACTCATAAAATCCATCTCCATTTATTGGCATTGAAACATGGATAAAAACTTCACTAGAATATTTTAATAATTTATGTTCTACTAATGGGACACTACAGCTAGAAAGTTTACCATTCCAGATATGAGTATAGAATTTGGTTGCACTATATTTTCTGTTTATAAAAATTATGTCTATGCTATAAATGTCATTTATTCTTGTTACTGTTATTTCCTATTTAACCCAGAAATCTAAAAAATTAGAGGTAATTTTTTTATCTAATTTTTAAAGATTACTTTAAAGCAGTTAGAGGAGCTTGATGTTCTAGTATTGGAACATCTTGGTCTTTGCTGTGATTTCTTATTTTAGAAAACATTGATCAAAATGACATTCCTGTAATATCAGGAGAGATACAAATATGAATTCAAAGTGTATAACTAAAGTAATAAGACAGATTTAATCTATTTTAACAAATAGTCAATGCATAAATTCTTATCACTGTTTGCCTTTCACTTAACATAGTGAAATTTAATGAGAAACACATAAAACCCAATGTTATCAGTTTTTAGATATGCTTCACATAGGCACGTAGGTGAAATACATAAATCCATTAAAACACCAGTGAAGTATAAAAAAGACAACATCTAATTGTAATTCTTTCTTTTCTGTTTCACTCTCATGTTGTTTTAGTTAGGTTTTTCATAGCTGTGACCAAAAGACCTAAGAATGACTTAGAGGAGGAAAAGTTTACTTTGGCTTTATGTATTCAGAGGTTCAGTACATGTTTGGCCAATTTCACAGCTCTGGACCTAAGGTGAAGCAGAACAGCATAGCAGAAGGGCATGATAGGGGAAAGCAGCTCAGAACATGGCAACCAAGAAGCAGAGAGCAAGTTCTGCTCACCCAAAACAAAATATAAACCCTAAGTCATGTCCTCAGTGATCTACTTCCTCCAGTCATACCCCACCCACCTACAGTTACTATCCAATCAATTCATATAAGTGATTAGGTTACAATTTTCATAATCTAACCATTTCACCTATGAATACTTTCATACTATCTCACATATGAGCTTTTGATGGACACCTTGTATTTAAACCATAACACATGTAATGGCATTGCTTAATCTTCATCAAGTTGTTCCTATGAAATAGCCAAATAACAAATTGTAGTTCTTTCCTTTTTTTTAATTTTTGTCATCTGTATTTACATAGGAAAATGTATTGGCTACAGACAACTACTTATATTTATACACTGAATCTGTTACGTTGCAGCATAAAAAAGATGAAATATAAGTCAATCCAGAAAGTATATTGACAGGACCAGTCTTGTATTAAAGTATTGTAGGTACTGCTTATGTGATGTAATTTCAGGCTGCTACCTTTTCACTATGGCTGCTTGCAATATTCTCTTTATATCTGAAGATTGAATCCATCTCTGTGAAATACTTCCTTCATCTGTTCACTGATTCCTTAAAGAATTCTACAATTAGAGATTAGTTTTTATGAGAAGGATTTGTTCTGGTACAAAATTAAACTGAACCCTTCTCTTCTACAATTGGTAACAAAAATATTATTCATTATTTGCATATTAAATTAATTTATTATATCCTTTAAGAGAGCATATTTCCAAACAGGGAAAATTGAATAGACCTGGAGTCTATTTGTTGAAAGAAACCCTTTGCAAAGGGAAGAAAGTCTCAGGAAGGAAAGGTGGTTGTTCTGAAGGCAACTTTCCTCAACTTCCTTCCCCAGAGGTAAAAGTAAATAATCATTAGGCATGTGATGTTCTGCATGAGGTATGCAACTTTCCTAACATTAGGTTTCCACTTTAAACTGTGTGTATGTATATGTGTATATGTATATATTTATATGTACATATACATATATATATAGAGAAACTACATATGTACACATATATATAGATATATATATGTATACGCTCAATTTATATTTAGACACAATTTATAATATTGTGAAGATATGTGTTCCTTGGTCATGCTCCACCGTAATAATAGATATTTTATGTGCTTGCATTTTCTGAAGTTCAATGCTTATACTTATGTGTAACTTTTTGTCAAGTGGGAAATATGAGAATTTTAGGGTATGTAACAGGTTAGGCAATCTGAGGGCTCATTATTATGCAATAATTTGGTGCCTCCCATTGTTGGTTATCTGGATCACATTGCTGGAAGCAATGTAATAAAGTCATTTTATTTAGCTATCTCTAAGTCTTTTTTTAAAAGCTCTTTAAGTATGAAAGTAAAATGGTCAAATTTGTCAGGATTACTTAAGTCATATGAGTTTTAAATGAAGCTTTTGCATTCAATTACAAGTTAGAAAACAGAGTCAGGTTAAATTAACTTTAAAATGTCCTTATTAGATCATCAAAATACTATTGTCCATTTCTAAACTATGTATTTTATATAACTGCAATGTACAACAAAAGCATTCTATCATGAAAGTTGCATTGGTAAGAAATTCAAGGTCCTTTAATTTTTATTCATTGAACAGAATATATAAAATGTTGAATGAATGTTCTCTCTCAAGAATGCATAGCATATAGTAATTTCTTTAACAGTATAATATAAAACTCAGAGATCTTGAAATAAAAATGGTACATTTTAAGAACTGAAAATTTTGATCTGGGTACACATAAGTATTATTTCTGAAGCATTAGGAAAGAAAGTGAAGATTTATTATTTCAAATTGTAAGGCATATATAAAAGGTTGTGTCAAATATGCAAATATCATGAAAAATTTGCATATTTTATAAGAAGAAATTTGAGGAACTCCAGGAACATTTATTTTTAGCAATAAATGTTAAATAGGTTTTTCAAAAATTCAAGAAGTCTCAGTTTCAATGCTAATAATGATAAAACTGCTCACTAATGATTTTCAGTGACAATTCAAGAAGTTTTACAATGGATTTCTTGTGAAAAATATTTTAAGAGGCATGTTTTCTTTTTTGAGTTCAGAAACTGGAAATTAATTGCTGCAGCCAATAGAGCTTGCAGATCATTCTTATTTATTTATTGATTGATTGATTGATTGTACTAGGGATTGAACCCAGAGGGTCTTTACCACATCCACAGCCCTTTTAATATTTTATTTAGAGACAAGGTCTCACTCACTGAGTTGCTTAGGGAAACCCTAGACGGCTAAGGCTGGCTTTGAACTCATGATCCTCCTGACTCAGCCTCCTGAGCCACTGGGATTGCGAGTGTAATCTCTAAACAATACAGTGTAACAATATTGATATAGCTATTACACTGTATTAGGTATTATAAGAAATGATATAAAGTATATGAGAAGTTGTGTGTAGGTTTTATGCAGAGGTATGTTATTTTATGTAAGAACTTGAGCATGCACAGATTTTGGTATCCATGAGAGAAACAATCTCCCATGGATACTGAGAGATGTCTGTTTACCACTTTGCCACAGTTTCAATGTTTTTAATATTAGCAGTATTCATATGTGAAAAACTGTGGAACTATTAGGAATTAGCATGTTCCAGGTAAGCCAATTGTCAGCCAATCCTAGAAAGTCCAGGATAGGGTATAAGCATCTCAGCTTCAGATGACCAGGAGAATTCTGGAAATTGAGGAACTCGGGTACAATCCATGAATCCTATTGCACATATGCAATGGGAACAAGGTGTGCAGTTCAGTGTGGAACCAGAGTGTGAGGTGTTACTACCCTCTGTTGAGTCCAGGACTTGCTGTCTAAGAGGTGTTGACCAGATCTGGCCTGGCACCCAGATTCCTCCTAGACTGTGACTTATGAGATCTATAGGTGTGATTTAGTAGATCAGGATGGCCGAAAAAAGATAAGCTTAGTGATGCAGATTTCAGCAGAATAAAACACACAATGAAGGGTATTTCATTTTGTAATTTGGCTTAAGAAAATATTCTCATCATTAATGTCCTATTTGTTGTGCTATCATTTCTGATATCTTTTAAAGGTCAATGTAGAAAAAAACTAATAAAGGGTAATATGGGTCAAACTTTAGACTACATGAAATACATTCCAGAAAATATTTCATTAGAACATATATTGGTCAAATGTAGAGACATTTTATTCTTTCACACAGTGATATTGGAGTTTAGGTTAAGTTCATCTTATGGCCCCACCTAGAAATTAAAGCAAGAATTCCATTGAGGTTATTCAGTTTCCCCCTTTAAAAAAATTTGTTTGCTTGTTTCCTATTTTTATGACCTTAGAAAATAAGACCTATAAATTTGCTGACTGTAGAACTTACTTTTTTAAATTGCTCTAAGTTTCTTTTTCCAAATGTTAAAGATTCTTTTTATTTCTAGAGTGGGATTATAAGTGAATCCCCATCTGATTCATCCTTAGGCTTGATATGCACACTGTCCTGAACATTCTTTAGCTCTATTAATTTTTCCCCCACTGAGGAGCCAGAATTGTACATTCTGTATTTTTGTACTTTCTGTTCTTATTTTATAGCTTCTTGATTGCTCTTGGCAATTCAGGTAAACACACCACAAATTTTTTGAAAAACATTCAGTTTCCTGAGGGTACTATTTAGGCCAGGTTTTATATAATATGACATATATATATATATATATATATATATATATATATATATATATATATATTTGCAAATTGTAAATGGGCTTAAAACTTTTAAAAAATCTCCCAAACTGATTTTAATTTGATTATTCAAAAACTGCTAATGTTCTACTGGCTTCAAAAGATAAGAAATAAAATGCTGTGAATCTGAATTGTGATCTAATTTAATTACTTCTAACTTAATCTTAAGTCTCTTATTTCCTTTTGTCCTTTCATTTGCTTATTACAATTCAGTGTATATCTGTGTGGATATCATATGCTAGGCATTTGGGTTAGAGATGTATAGTTAGTATTTCACTTCAAAATCTTACAATATAGTGAGATAGACAGTTTGGTAAAAAACCAATTACAGTGTCATGTAGGAACCAAGTGAAATGAAAGCAAGTAAGATCACATAATCCAACTGACAGAAACACAAAGAGCTGGAAAATTCAGGAAAATGAAAAGAATGAAATGTATCTTGAAATCTTTGGGATGAGTGGAATTTTGCCTAGTGAAGGGGCAGGGCATGGTAGTTTAAGCAGAGGAAACTGCATCTCCATAGGTCAAAAATAAAATATAACATCATGTGAGTGGAATGTGAAAAAAGCTGGGAATGGGAGAAGTGGTGAAATAAAGTTTGTGAGAAAAGGAGCAAATTCATGGAAGGAATTTGTATTCTATACTAAGGACTATAAGGAAAGATTAAAACTTTAAATAGGAACATTACTTAATCAGATCTTTCCTTTAGAAACATTTTCTTTTCTGTAGTTCAGGAATGAATTACAGAAAAGTCTACAGCAAGGAGATAAATGAATTTTTTTTTTACTACTCCAAAGGAGAATGTCAAAAATTATAATGGTGACATTTTTGTTTATTAAGCCAGATTCTTAAAAAAAAATTCTCATTTTCTCTCTCATTTTTATTTATTTATTTTTTATTTATTTTTTATTTTTATTTATTTTATTTTATTTTTTTTTTGTATTGGGGCAAGTACCAGGGATTGCACTCTGGGGCACTTGACCACTGAGCCACACTCCCAGCCCTATTTTGTATTTTATTTAGAGACAGGGTTTCACTGAATTGCTACTGCCTCAATTTTGCTGAAGCTGTCTTTAAACTCATAAGCCTTCCGCCTCAGGCTCCGAACTTTGGGATTACAGGCACGCGCCAATGCACCCAGCTCACATGTTTTTTTAAAAAGTTGATCAGAATTTATAAAATTGATTATTAGAGGTTGGAAAGGGTTGGCAAAGGGGGGGTCTAAGTGAGAGGTTGGATAACTTGCACTCAATTAGATAGAAGTAATCAGTTCTAATACTCTGTAGCACATGATACAAGAGTTCATTATAATTTGTTATATCTTTTATGACTATTTAGAAGAGAAGAGCTTGAAGGCTTCAAACACAAAATGATGATTAAATAGAAATGTCCTTGATTTGATTGGTATAAATTGTACACATGTGTTGAAATAGCACACTGTACTCCACAAATATGTACAATTATTATGTTAATAAAAATTTTGAGAATAGTTGCTGGGTGTGGGGGCACATCCCTGTAATCCCACCATCTCAGGAGGCTGAAGCAGGAGGATGGAGAGTTCAAAACCAGCTTCAGCAAAAGTGAGATGCTAAGTAATTCAGTGAGACCCTTTCTCTAAACAAAATACAAACTAGGGCTGGGGATGTGGCTCACTGGTTGAGCGCCCCTGAGTTCAATCCCCAGTATCCCCCCATCTCCCCAAAATAAATTCAGAATAGTTGAAGAAACAAAACTAGGTAAGGGCAATATTTCGGGAGAAATATAAGTTAAAATTTAAAAAAAAAACAGCCAATGGTTCATATGAGTCAACAGAGTGACAATGAGACTAGAGAGGGGGACTGATTCTTGAGACAATAAGGATGGAGTAAACGCATGAGAATAATAGTAATCTGGAGGGAGGAAAAGGAGGCCTAAGGGTAAGTCAATTCTGACATTTGAAATTTCTGCTTTGGCAACTGAGTGCATGGAAGGACCATTTATAGTGTCAGGAAACCCATGACTTGGAGCATTTTTGGAGGGGAAATGAATTTCATTATTAATACATTAAATTGAGACAACTGAGTTAAGACTAAATTAATTTAAAGGTGAGGTTGAATTTTAAACCAATGATTTGGACATGTAGAAGAACTTCCTGAAGCTACTAGAGTATGTGAAATCATTTCCTGCCTCCACAAAAAAGATACATTTACAGAGATAAGAGAGTTCAGAATAAAACTCTGAGGATGAAAAATATTTAAGATAAAGGAAAAGGGAAATGTCAGGGAAAAATATGCCTGGGAAGGGACCAAGCATAGCTGGTACATGAAAATAATACCAGCAAGGCAAAGAATCATAAATGCCAGGTTAAGAGTGGATTAAAAGACCTATAAGAAGTTTTGTGATGTCAAGAGTTCAAGAAAAACTATAGTGTCCAGTATATATAGCAAGAAGTTAAAAGGTGATCGAGGTTAGAACAATTTTAGTGGGGTAATTTGGGTGAAATCAAGTTTCCAATGGAAATGTAAATGGAAGACAAATAATTGAATTCAGTGGCTATAGACAGCTATTCCAAAGAGCTTAGCTATGACAGAAGTGAGAGGGGGGAAGAGCCAATACAGGATGTGAGGTGGACAGATGATTCAGGAGCAAAAATTATAATGTGTTGTGTTATCACCTAGGTGCTTGATTTAAGCATTTCATAACCAAAATATTCCTAGTCATTACGAAGACCCAGGGTGTGGTCATTGGCATGGTGAAGAAGTACAGTAAGAAAGAAGCTGTGGGAACTGATGACAGCAAGAAATTGAGAAGTTTCTTGGATGTTGGATGCATCCTTTATCTGGGCCATTGAATCCTTTTCTACCTGTATTTGCTCCCTTGATGATCCTATTTAAAAACTTATGTCCCATGCAGAAAATAGTAACTGAAAAATGTTAGTAATAGTAACTGAAAAACCTCTAGACTAGATCACACTGTTGAACTTCAGACTTGTGTATCCAGTTAATACTTGACCTATCCAGCAGAGGGAAACCACTCCCCTTGTGGTAGGAAGGAAGCAGAGAGAGAGGGTCCAAGGAAGGGTCACAGGGAAGAAACACCCTTCCAGGACTGCCCCCCCCATTCCACCCCCATGACTCACCTTCTCCAGCCATGTCCCACCTGCCTACAGTTCCTACCTATTTAATCTCTTCAAACTGGAATGGACTAATTAGGTCATGCCTTGCATCATCTAATCATCTCACCTCTGAATATTCCTGCATTAGCAGGAGCTTTTAGGAGACATTTCATATCCAGACCATAACAGACACGTATGACTGCTCAATCAGATGTTTTCTTCCTAGCTGTTAATTTGGAAGATGGATGCCTGGTTTGAGCTATCCTAATGAAGAAGGGTAGTACTAAGGGTTGTCTTTCCACCTAGAATGTGGTATGTCAATCACATGAGTTTTCCATGGATCAGATTGATGAAACAGAAAGATAATAAAACCATTTCCAAGATGACTCCTTGATAGGATTATGGGAACCAAGATGTGAGACTTTCTGTGAAGGGCAGAAACTGGGAATGTGAGTCATATGGGAGGGAGGAGGCAAATGGTTAGCCAGAGAGAAAGTAGCAAATTGCCTATGCCAATAAACTGTGTTAGGATAACTGCTGAATATGGGAAGCCTTTCTGAGATCTCTTAGCATGTTCTATAACTGATGAGTAATGTAAGAGGAAATATTTGAGAAATGATTTCTTCATTATCCTCAATTATTTGAAAATCTAAGTATAATGAAACAATTTTGTTAGAAGCTTTTCTTTTAATTTATGATTAATTTCTAACTAATCTATTGAATATATATTTAAAGAAAAAAATTTGAAGGAAAATGGGTATGAATTAAATACAACAGGATAAGCAAAATAAATTAGAAAACTATGGTTATTACAAAAATACTTTTCTTTGAAATTTTGGTTCATTGTACACAAATGGAGTACAACTATCATTTTTCTGGTTGTACACAAAGTAGAATCATATAATTTGCATATTCATACATATACTTAAGGTAATGATGTTTGTTTTATTCTATTATCTTTCCTTCCCCGCCCCCTCCCCACCCCTCATTATCCTCTATACAATCCATCCTTTCTCCATTCTTCCCTTACCTCCCCCAACCCCCGTTATGTGTTAAATTTTATTAATAATAATAAAATACTTAGAAATATATATGTATATAATGTATTTTTTAGTGTATTGGTTGTATAATTTAAAATTCAATATGAATTATTATAATTCAACTAGCTTTGTCCGCCAAAATAGTTATCACAGTTTTGTCTAAAATGGTAATTTCATTTCAACCACAGAAATTATAAATATTTATATTTTGTTGGTTCTCCTTTATTTTCTTTTTATTCCTCCCTTCCTTTCTTTTTTTTTTTTTTTTGGTACTAGGGATTGAACTCAGGGGCACTCCACCACTGAACCACATCCCTAGCTCTGTTTTGTATTTTTTTAGAGACTGGGTCTCACTGAGTTGCTTAGGGCCTCCCTAAGTTGCTGAGGCTGGCTTTGAACTTGTGATCCTCCTGCCTCAGCCTCCCAAGTGCTGGGATTACAGGCGTGCACCACCATGCCCTGCTCTTTTTTATTTCCATTTATTTTTACTATATATAGATTTTATATATGCTCACATATATTCATCTTTAATATATACATATAAAAATTTATCAAAATCTATAAATATGTATGTATATATTTACATGTGTCTTTCTACAGAAAATAGAACAGATTTTTTTAGTTATCTTGAGTTACTGATGAAACAGTCTGATCTCTAATTAGACTATTTTATCTGTCACAATAAAGTAGAGCTATTTTTATTTTTTTATAATTTGAGATGTTTATCTGAAATAAGAAGAGATTGATGAATGCAGCTTTATACATATAATTACTCATTAAAATGTGAAAACCATGAGTAAGGATAAAAGTTTATTGACAAAACAATTTTGTAATGCCCACTGTGCACTTACTACTATTTTAGGAACTTTAGAAAAAAATAAGACATCATTGCAGTGCTACAGACTTTGGACACTCTAATTTGCTAGAAATTATTTCTTTTAAAAATATAAGTGTAAAAAGTGATATGTAGATATATGATTAGCTTTGTGCTCCATGGAAATAATAATCATATTTGGGGGGGTATTTACTGGAAGACTTTTTTTCAGAGGTAAACACTGAGCTAGATCTTACAGAGTAATTTGCCTTAAAGTCTTTCTTCTGGATGGAAGTAAATCAAGGACTTTACTTTCCTTGGTCTTTAGAAGAATTTCAATTCTACAGAGTTTAGCAATTAGCAGAGCTTGCTGCTACAACTTGCTTACAGTACATCAGTTTGAATTTAGTTGCCAAACTTATTAAGAATATAAAATTAAAACTGGTTGCTAGATATCTTTCTTGAAATTATTTTTGGATGTCTTTTCTGAGGGAGTACCAGACACCCTCAATGTGACAGTGATTCTAACAGCTAAACACCTCTTCACCCTCAATGGAATTAAGCTACTGGTAGATGTTTGGCTTACTAGTCCTATAAGGAGTCATGATTGTGATCAGTGGGTTTTCTAAGAAAAGGGGCCAGAGATCAGTCTTTAGGATAGCATGTACATATGGGCTACTGCCGTTGCTTCTCCAGGTATCTTGATAAGGTGATGTTCTATCTCCTTTGGCAAGAGGAGAAAGGAACGAGTGTTATGAAAATTTGCCCCTGCCAGTAGGAGTCAGTAAGGTTTGACCAAGTGAGAAGAGAAGACTGCTCTGTCTTGGGATTCTCTCCTTTTCTCTCCCTGGGTCTCTAGGGGCTGGTAGACACCATTAGCCCTAGCTTGGGAACCTTTGTTTTTGTGTAAAGGACACTTATGTGGAAGGAAAAGAGCCTGTTCTAGTTACTCTTCTGCAAGGAGATAATCTTTCTCAAATGCCTACAGTCAAAGAATATGAATCAGCCAAGTGTATATGCTTGAAATTGCATGCATATTCTTTTTACAAAATAACTAACATTAATTATAGCCACTGCAGACACTTTAAAGAGAAACCTAATTGTGTATTCATAATAAATTGAAATTTAGATTCTGCAGAATTCTTAATTAAAATTAAAATATACATTGACTCAAAAATGCCACATAAGAGAAATATTCCATAAAGATTTTATGATAAGCTATTAAATTACTTTTCAAAGGGATATTTTAGACCTTTGAAGTGCATTTAGAAGATTAGAAGTGTTATAGAAAGAGTAGAAGAGTTAAAGTATTTAAAATCAATGCCTTACAGAGTTCACCAGGGTCCTTTGAAAGTTATTAAACCATGTACATAAATTATCAAAAGGTTCTTATACATTACTTACAGGAAATTTTATATTTTAAGTAGAGCATGGAGAGAAGTTTTGTGTAAATTTTTATTTACTCTCGAGTTTTTCCTTCCTTTCATCCCATATTAAAATGGGGATTTCACATGCATTAACATTTTCTTCTATTAACAACTCTTTTTTCAAAATTTTTTTAAAAATCATCCTGGTATGCCTATCTAGAAATACTAGATTCATTTCATTAGATTGACATTCTCCAAAAGACCATTAATTTAAATAAATGTTGATATTCCAATCAATATCATTTTCCTAAATCTTAAACAAGAGCATGTAAGTAATTACATTAAATATAAGTAGAAAAATAGTCAATCCAGATACATCTGTGAGAATGATTTTTTAAAAAAAATGTGTATGTTCACAAAAGATATACAAATTGAGAATAAAGATTGAAATTACATGATAGAAAAGATACACCATGATATTTAACTAAAAAGTCTGTGCAATATGTTAATATCAGAAATCATAGTCTTTAAGAAAAGATTATGAAATATAAGAAGAGAGATATTTCAGTATAAAAATTTGTATACTAGGAAGATAGTATTCTCGAATCAAACAGCAATCATTTACGTATAAAAAATAAAATTTAATAATAATAATAAACAAAAAACCTCAGTCATGGTGGAAACATTTTAACATATTTTTCTCAGTACCCAATTCAACAGCATGATGAAATCTGTAAAGATAATGATAATTTGAGCAATATTATAACTTGTCCTCAGTGATATATCTGTATGGACATCTGTATTTATTTCCCAAGAATGACCAAATGTGAACCATACAAAGAGACTCAATAAATTTTAAATAATTGAAATAATGCAGATTATATTTTCTTTCAATTGTTGCATTCAGCAAGAAATTAGTACTAAAAGACAAAAGTATTTCAATTGATAATTAAAAAGCACTAAAGTTTTTAGAAAGGAACAGAAATACTTACAATTAACTCATTAGAGCAGAATTCAAAATGAAGTAATACAGTCTGTGAATTCAATATCAAGATATTTCATTTTGACATGTAGAAGGTAACTAAACCCACTTAGAAATTTATACCATTAAAATATAAACAGCAGAAAAAAATAAAGAGTAAAAATCACTGGTATAAGTATTCATCTGAAGCACCTAGAGGGGAAAAGAGCAAATAAAACCTACAGTATATAGAAACAGGAAAACAATGAGGTTAGTGGCAAAAATTACCGTAAATATTTCATATAGAGTACAAATAAAGCCCAAAACTAATCTTTTGAAAAATTAGTGACATTGTTAACTTTCTAGAAAGTCATCAAATAAACCAGTGCGACAGTGTAAATAAACACAAGCAGAGAGAAGACTTGGAGCATAGACTCAGTGTAAGGACCTGGGTTAGATCTTCAACACGGGGGTAGGAGGTGGGGCACCATGATAGCAAAATTGAACAGTGTGTATTCTACAGACAATGAAAGATAATTGAGTGCAATTTATGCTGATGAATTTTAAATGTAGATTGTAAATGAAATGGACAATTCCTAGAGAAACAGCTTTAACTCGAGTTAACACAAGAAAATAAAGAAATATGCAAATAGTAGTTTACATAAATAAAGAAAATCTACAAATGAATGAAGAAAAACACAAAGAATACATAAAAGTAAATTTTAATTAATCTTCAATTAAAAACTTTTTCAAAGAAAACTCCTGAGCCTGATGGTTTCTTCAGTGAATTCTACAATTTGTTAAGGAATGAATTATACCAACTGTTAAAACATCTAAAATACAATTAAAATAAGCACTTCCAGATTGTTTTATGAGGTGTATTAGTCTTCTAGTGCTGTTTAAAAATTGCTTCTATCCTAATGGCTTAAAGCAACACACTTACTTCAATTTCTTGGGTCAGGAGTCTGGGGCTAAGTTAGCTGGTCCTTTGTAATGTTTAACTGCAATCAAGGTATGCAACAGGTTTGGCTGCTTTTTTATCTACAGCTTGAAATTCTTTTCTGAGCTCATATGATTGTTATTATATATTCCCTTCTATCTCTCTTTTTTTTCTCTCTCTCTCTGTATGTGTATATATCTTACAGGACTCACCTCCCACTACCTTTGCCATATTTATTTAGTTAGAAACAAGATATGGGTCTTATAGTCAAAAGGAGGCTATTATAGGCAGAATGAACGTGGGCCTCACCCTGATGTCTGTTTGGCTTATAAGACTAGATTTGAAACAAGACTGATATGAAGATTATAAAGGAAACTAAAAGCCAATTTTCCATGAATGTGGTTATAAAAAAATCCTCAATAAAATTTTAGTAAATTGAATGAAGCAATAAAAAAGGATATGCCATGAAGACCTAATTGAGTTGTTCCAGAAATATAAGGCCTAAATACTAATTACATAGAAAGACACATTAGGATAATGATTTAAAGAATAATTCTGTGTTGTTTTTATTAACTTTGAAAAACTTCAATTTTATAGACAAACAGAATGATTACATCATTAATGATAGCCACTTTGGGTATTCTATAAGTGCACTTTTGAAAACTGATGTCTTCAACTTGTTACTTGTAATTATGTTTTATTTCACTTTTGTTAATATTGTGATTAATAGTTCTTACTCTAAAAATAGTTTCCATTATAAAAAAGCCTTTATTCAGTATTGCTTTCAGAAAAAGTAACCAGTATGAAACTAAAGAGTATAGTTGATGTCCTGGGTCACATGGAACGATTCTCTTCCCTTTTGTATGGTATTCTTCATTTGCTTATCTAAACCAAATGTTGCTGGCTGCCAAAAGGTACGTGTGAAGAATTCTATGTTCTAGTACTTGGTAAGTTTAATTCCAAAATCTTCAATGTATTAACTCAAGTCCACATATTTTATTGCTATTAAAATAATTTTAAATATTTATTTGAATGTGATGGAATTCCATTTTCAAGATACTATTGTAAGAAAGATAGCTGTAGATACTCTAAAGGAAATTTCACTTATATTAGTGTTGGAGATGTGCCAAGTATTCATAGACCCACATCTAAATCTCTTATCTCGTATCAAGGTTGAATTTTACAGGAATAGATCAGAAAGATGATTTCCTTCATTTTCCCTCTTTAAGATGCTATTGCCTTTGGCACACACATATTTTTTTTTTTGGAAGCCCTAAAAAATAGTCCTGTTTTGTTGATTCTCTCGGAGGACTCTATAATCCTTACACTGAAATTTATAGACTGAAAAAGTTTATATTTCATTTTTTTTAATTTACTTATTGATAGATTGAACACAAATGGAGTACAGCTGTTGTTTCACTGTTTGTACACAAAGTAGAGTCACACCATCTGTGCTTTCATGCATGTACACAGGGCAATGGTATCTGTCACACACTCTGTTATTAATTTTACCCCCCAACCGCCCCCACCCCTCCCTTCCCTCTAT
>JAJEJO010002716.1:158757-364683 GCA_020662805.1 Glaucomys volans | reverse complement strand
TTGATTGTTTCCACTGCTGAATAAAGGAAAGCTTGGGGATCCATTCGAGGTCTGCTTCCTTCCCAGTTATCTGTCCTTTCATTATTATGTAGGAACCATGTTGGTTATTTTGCTTATACCAGGCCAAGCAAATATTGAAACAATTTTGAGTAGAAGTATTGCATAAAGAATTTAGTTAGCTTTTTGGTCATTGTGGAAAAAAACCTGACAAGAACAATGTAGAGGAGGAAAAGTTTATTTGGGCTCACAGTTTCAGAGGTTTAGTCCATGATCAGCTGATTCCTTAACTCTGCCCTGAGGTAAGGCAGGACATCATGGCAGAAGGGCAAGGTGCACATCAGGACATGGCAACCAGGAAACAGAGAGCTACACTTAACAAGGACAAAATATAAACCCCAAAGGCACACCCTCCAGTAACCTACTTCTTCAGCCATACCCTACATGCCTATACTAACATCCAGTTAATCCATATCAGTGAATTACTCAACCAATTACAGCTCTTACAATCTAATCATTTCACCTTTGATCATTTTTGTATGTCTAAGATGTGAGTTTTGGGGAATACCTCATATCTAAACCATAACAAGGTAAGGGGCTTTCAGGAAAATTTATAAATGTTATATCAGAAGGAAAAAGAGGGCACTGGGGAACAAAGGCCTGTTGCCTTGTAGTCATGGATACAACTAATTTATTTTTATATTAAAGAGAGATTCATGAATTTAATGATTGACTTCAAGACGTAGTTCTTAATATCTTGGGAAAATTTTAACTCTCTGGCTTTTCTGTGTCTTTAGTCTTTATGCTGTTGTTTACCATTTAAAATGGAATAAAGGTAGAATTCTGAATTTAATTGCCAATAACATTTTTGTAATTCCACAAATAAAGTTCACATTGCTTTTGTTAGCTCATGTGCAATAAGCTTCAGTAACATTCTGTTTTTAATTTCATAGCCAGCTCATATGGTATAACTTTTTTTGAAAAGTGTCCATATTTAAAATCTAAAAGAGTAAAGGAGGATCTGAACTTATAGCTAATCCTAAATTTGGTTCCCTCGCAAAATTGGCCTGCTCTTCCCCACCTATCCCATTTTTAGATTCATAGAAATACAGAACTTGAAAATGCCTTGCAGACTATATAACTGCTTACCTTCATTTACAAATAAGAAATCAAGGCTGGGAAAGGACAAATCACCTCACTGTGTCACAATGTGTTAGTGGCAGAAATGGAACTAAGATCAATGGTTTGTGTTGCCTGATAAAAATTGAAATTTCTCTTCGAATTTAATTACAAGGGATTTCTATTCTCCAAAGGCAATAATAGACTCTAGTTTCATTAGAGCAAAGGAAAAAAAACAGAGAATATTTATTAAATACTGTGGTTAAGTCAGATAAGAATGAAGTATAAGAAATGACCATAGAGTTTAATACCAATTTTATTACTGATTAATACTTTGGTTTTAGACAAACTACTTATATTCACAGAATATCAGTTTTCTTATCAGTAAAATTAAACCTGCATTTCTCTGTTGTGTGAGGATTTGTGATAATCCTTTTATGACTATAATTAAGACGCTGAGCTGTTTGTAGCCTTAGGTCATAACAGCATTGAAGTAACACAATTGTGAAGCATCACCTGAAAAACTGGCCTTGAGAAGAAGAATAGAGTAGAGGGACAAGGGAGAGAGAGTAAGGAGAAAAGACAGGAAGAAAATAGCACTTTCAAGTTCTAGTCATGTAGTACAACACTGATACATTGACCTTCAACTACTCACTCAAAATTTTTTTTTTAAAATGGTTTTGAACATTACTTGCTGCAGCAAGAATAAAATCTCTCATCCTAATAAATCACTTTTCTCCTTCTCTCTTGGTTTCTGTCCATGTCATTTCTTTCCTTTCTCTTCCACCTGCTCAGGGATCTTTTCACCTTCAGATACCCCTTCTCCTCCAGCAACCTCTTCCTTCTCATTAACTCCTTTTTCTCCACTTCCATGTATCCCTCTGTGAAAACCCTTTTATGGAACTGTATTACCTTCATAGTCTGCATCTAAACCTCTTCTACATTGCCTGACTTCTCATACTAGTATGTTATGTCTCTTGCAGGAATTTTTCAGCTATGATTCTCTCCTTTGTTTTATAAGAAATAATTTCCACCCTGCCTTGTCTTTGAAAAGAGTATCTTAAACATTATATTTAGATCTGTAATAATTGAATCCAGTGACCTAATTTCATTCTTCACTTCTCCTGCCCTTTCTGCATGTGTTGGTGCTCTCTCTGCCTTGAAAGGTTCCTCTTCTTTCTCCCACCTTACCATGGAAGAATTACTTGTCCATATCACTTTCTTGCCCAAATGACTTTCTGTATATGTTTACATTTTTACAGTGGTCCGGAATATCAGAACTTCCACCACCTAAGTCTAAACTCTGTGACTCCATACTCCCTGTCTCTTTAATCTTTAATCTTTCACATACAATGAAACACAGAAAAAATATTGATTATTTGAGAAATATTACAGTTTCCAAACATGTACCCCTGCCCACCCCCTAACCTCAGCAGCCATTTCTGAACACCAGATTTAGTTTACCCTTCCTCAAGTATACATTTGACTTCATTCTCCTGCCCAAGAAATTTCACTATCTCCTGTGTCTTACAGGACTTATGTTCACACTTATGTGAATTTGCTTCTTGTGCATCAGGAGTTGTATTTGAAAGCCACAAGGAAATGAAAAAGAAAAATAATCAAAATTAGTTTTGAAAACCCCTTAGAAAGAAGTCATGTTAAAGAGTAATAACAAATTATGTCCAATCCATCCAATGTACTTATTTAAAATTTTGTCTTGGTGCAATATGTAGAGAATAAAATCCACATTTTAAAAGTAAATTGTGAGATTAGTTTTTTAAAGATATATGTAGTCATTTAGTCACCACAGTTAATATATCACCCTAACCATAATCCTTTCCCTTAGACCACTATATAATCCACTAACACCTGCAATTTTTACAATTAATTTCATCAGCAAGACCTTTATTTTCACCATAGCATTCCTATGAATTTGAGCATACTATCCAGGCTTCCAATGTGATCAACTCATACATTTATTATGAAAAAATTTTTCTACCCCATCCTTACCTCTCTGCATATGACGTATCTCAATACCTGTTATCCTATCAAGCATACTTTCACAAGCATTAAAAAACTGTCTGATAAAAGAATTATTTTGATAGAGTAAATTACAGGGGTTTAAACCCTACTATTTCTAGAACCAGAAGATTTGAACCTAATCCTAAGAATTGAAAACTCTTTGTGCTACCAAGTATACCATGTTTTACTAGTAAAGTCAGCCAAATAAGCTATCAGGCCCATATCCTGAAAATGTTGGTTTATACCCTTCCCACTCTAATTAACCCCTTCACTTCCTCTATCATGGTGTCCACTCTGTTCTCAGGGACAGTAAAAACCCTTTTCAGTTCCTGCTGGCTACTCTCCTAAATCACACTACAAATAAGCAAGCTTGCTGGTATCCGTGTACTTTAAATTGACTCTAAAAATTTTCCTGGGCCCCTTGGAAGTTGAACCCCTTCCTGCCACTCATGTCATAGAAACTGCTGATTTGCTTTCTGTAATGGCAGTTTTGAGACTTCTGAATCTCACATTCATAGAACCACATAGTATAACTTCTCTCAGTATAATGTTTTTCAGATTCTTCTATATTTTTGTGTGTATCAGTAGTGTAAAATAGTTCCTTATTGTTGGTGAACAGTGTTCTATAAAATGAATATTTCATAGTCTTTCTAGTAACTAATTAAAAGACATTAGGGCCATTTCTAGTGTTTAGCTATTATGAACAAACATCCTACGACTATTCAAATATGTTTCTGTATCTTCTCAGTGGACACCTA
This sequence comes from Glaucomys volans, assembly GCA_020662805.1. Classification (NCBI taxonomy): domain Eukaryota; kingdom Metazoa; phylum Chordata; class Mammalia; order Rodentia; family Sciuridae; genus Glaucomys; species Glaucomys volans. The sequence continues at coordinate 360,787 of JAJEJO010002716.1, read as the reverse complement.
AAATTAAGATTTTTGGGTTGTCTTTTAAATGTATATTTGATTTTATAAGGTACCAGGGCACTGTTTGCCAAAGGGGCATATGATTTGCATCACTAATGTGTGAGAAATCCAAATTGTTCCATATCTCGATCAACCCTTGGTATTGTCTTTCCTTTTGATTTTAGCTGTTCTAGTGGAAATGTCCTAATATCTATTCAGATCATAGTCTTTATTTCTTGATAAGTAATGATATTAAGCAGATGGTTATGTTCTTACTGGCCCTCTGAATGCATATGAAAACTCTTTTTCCTCTGAGAGTTTTCAGAGGAAATGAAGAAACAAGTTCATACCAGAATGTGTTTTATAAATATTTTCTGAATCTGTTGCTTGTCTTTTTATTTATTCTAACTCTGTATTTCAAGAGCAATTTTAATTTTGATGATGTCCAATTTAGCTTTTTTTCCTTTATAATTTTTGCTTTGGGATTCTATTAATTTTTACCTAAATAATATGACAAAGATTTTGCCCTACCTTTTCTTTTAGAATCTTTATGTATTTGGTTCTGACATTTAGGCATGTGATTTGGGCATGAATGGTTAATTTGTATGAGCAGTATTTTCATGTTCTCTTCTCATCTGCTTCCGTTGTTCAGTTCCATTTCTTTAGTAGAGTACCATTCTTCTCTTAAATTTCTCCTTTATCAAAATCAGCTGACCACATATGCACTGGTCTGTCTTAGATCTATAAGTCTGTCTTTTTTACCATTATCGGAGTTTTGATTACTAGTTTTATTATAGTCTTTGAAGGGTCTACACTTTTGTTCTTATTTTTCAAATTGTTTCATCTATTCTCAGTCCTTCACATTTCTGAATAAATTTTAAGATCAGCTTGTAAGTTTCTTGAAAAACATAAAGGTAAGCAGAAAAAATACATTCTGAGGTTTAATTGAATCTTCACATCAATTTTGGGAGAACTGATAACAGTATTAAGTCTTCTGATCTATGAACATGGAACATCCTCTGATTTATGTACTTTAAAAGTTTTCTCAGAATTGCTTTAATATTATAATTTTCAGTTTTTCATTGGTAGTACATAGAATTACATTGATGTTTCCATATTGGTTTCCTGTCTTGCAATCTTACCATAAAGACTTCTTCTCAGTTCTAGTAAAGTTTCTGTGTAAATGAGTGCTAAGCTATGGGGTTTTCTTCTTATTGTTACCTTTTGGATATGGAATGTCTCCCCCAGAATCCTGTTACTGCAGGAATGATCGGAGGAGAAATGGTTAGGTTATGAAAGTTGTAACCTGATTGTTCTTTCCTAATTTGAATGGATTGACTGGTAACTATAGACATGTGGAATGTTATTGGAAGAGGTAGGTCACTAGGATGTGGCCCCCGGTGGGTACATCTTCTCTGTGGCTCTTTCCCCCTTCTCTTGATCTCTCTCTTCCCTGAAATTACAATGAAATAGGCATCTTTCCTCCACCAAGCCCTTCTGCCATGATGTGCTGCCTCACTTACGGCTTGGAGCAACGGAGCCAACCTCTGTGGGCTATGACTTCTGAAACTGTGGGCCCAAAATAAACTTTTCCTCCACCAAGTTGTTTTTGTTTGGTATTTTGGTCACAGCAATGAAAAGCTGACTAAAACAGTTGTTGTTTCATGGTATTTTAGTAATGCTTCTCTTTCAAGTAGAAGAGGTTCTTTCCTATCTGTAGCTTGCCAGTGGCTATTTTTATGAATTGATTTAAATTTTAGTAGGTTACTTTTCTGCCTTTTTCTTGAGAAAATGTGTTATTTCTCTTTTCTATTAAATTGTATTTATTTATTTATTTATTTCAATTGCTGAATTAACCTTACTTCTATACTAAAACACTTTGGGTCATGAGGTATTTTAATATCAATCTAATCCTAGATAAAGATATTTTCTAATTTATAGAATCTTAGAGATTATGTTTTTCTTTTCATTAAAGTTGTCACTCACTGTTTTCTGGCTTGCATAGTTTCTAACAGGAAGTCCCTATTAAGTTTTAGTTATTGTTCCTCTGTATATATGTCTTTTGCCTCCTGATGATACCTTCAAGATTTTTTCTGTGTCTTTGGGTTTTAGTAGAATTTCCCTATGATTTGCCAATTTGTTTTTCCTCATTTCTCTTTCATCAAGTTCTCTGCACTTTTTGAACAGTTTGTTTCATTTTTTTTAAAAAGTATATGTGTATGAAATTGATATGCCTTGCAGCTTTTGTATGTTCCACAATCCTTTACTCTTGTTTTCTCATTCTTCTTTCTTTCTGTGTTTCAGTGTGAATAACTTCAGTGATCTTCAAGTTTGCTGATTCGCTTTTCAACTGTATCTAGTTTGCTTCTAAACCCACCAAGGGAATTTTTATCTCTGATACTCTGCCTTTTTATTTCTAGCATTTCCAATCCATTCTTTAACTTATTTTATGCCAAAATAATCCCATTTGTTTATACATGCTCTTCATTGTTATTTTTTACCAGCCCCTTCTACATATCAATAATAGTTATTCATTTTGTTGTTTATGCTGGGACATTTTCTCTTTCTTTTGTTCTTTCTTTCTTTCTTTCTTTCTTTCTTTCTTTCTTTCTTTCTTTCTTTCTTTTTGTTGTGCAATTGTGGAAGTAGTTGCTACATGCCAAGAATTGTGTGAAACACAATAAAACACAAGCTCAGAAGAGACTTAGATAAAGTTTATAAATGTTTATCAATCAGGTCGTTAATTTGGATGTTGAGTCAGTAGCTTGTAATGGAGGTCCATTTATGTTTTAGTGTCACTGTAGATAACTTTTCATACAATATGGACTTAAAATTCCTCTGTTTCCTGCCTCTATGCTGTATATTGTATGCATATTGGAATTTCAGATAGTTTGTCTAAGGGGTCCTGTTCTACCTTCAGCTTACAGAGAACTCTGGATGCCGGTGTTACAATAGGGAGTGGTGAGGGCTTTTCTTTGCCTTCTTATGCCTTTGCTAATAATAGATTGTTGTTCTTGCAACTTGTTACAAGGCTCATGACAGGAACAAGGGGAAAGGCAGTTTGGGACTTAGTCTTACTCTTCCAACTAGAGTCTTAAGCTGGCTTTATGCACCAAACTTCAGAATTTGGCCTTCATTTCCCTGCCTCTTCACTTCATACTCAAGTTGTCTGCCCTTCTAGCAAGGACTAAATAATGACCTCTGCCTTGAATTAGTTTTCACAAGCTAGTTTCCTGCCCTTCTCCTACAGCAATTGACTTCTTTGTTTCACAGCATATTGCTGGGTTTGAGCAGGTGTCTATTCCTCTCTTAGTGGCAGATGGGTTTTCCTACTGTCAAGTATTGGTTCAGAGAGGGAAGCTTCTAAACCTCTATCAGTGGCAGCTGATCTTGACCTGGTAGTAAGGGATGAGAAGGTTCACTTTACCTTTACTACCATCAGACACTGTTCTTCAGAGACTTATGCAAGTATTACTCTTCCTCCTCCTCCTCCTCCTTTTTCTTCTTTGTCCTCTTTTTTCTGGCAGGCAGATGGCTCTTCTTATCAAAGCAGGGCCAAATGTCGGATTCTAGAAGGGTCCTCTGCCTTCCCTTGGAGACAGATGTATTTTCTCTTTTCATTTCCATTCCCAGGCAGCAGCTGAGCCCAACACATAAAAGGACTGGTGGTCAAGCAGGTGCAGACTTCCCTTGGGCATGGAATGTTTAGGAATTCTGACCTACTGTGACAGCCCATGCTAGGTCTTTAAGATTTGTTAAATATTCGTAGCCCTTGCTTTCCTTCTTGATAGCTGCTTCAGTAAGTGGATCTTCTCTTTCCTCATAGGAACTTGTCCACTTATCAATCCTTGAAATTTGGCTTATTGACCTTCATTGAGTTCTGAGTTCTCTGATTATTAAAGAAAAATGATATGTTTTTGTGTGTGTGTGTATGTGTTTTTTTAAGATTGCCTGGCTTCTTGTTGTTAGAATGAGAACAATATTCCCATAACACTAGGTAGAAATAGAAATCCTCATCCAATTTATTTTTTTCTAGTACTGAAACATATTATTCTTACTGTGATTGGTTATCAGAAAAACTACTTGACTTGGACTGAGCGGTGACATAAACAAAGAATATAAAATCTTGAACACTGTGATGGGCCTCAGCAGGGTCAGATGTAGCACTTTGATAGTTTTGAGGGAACTAAGCATACCAAAGTAGTACATTCAAGACTCTTACCCTACAGTCAGAAAATAGTATCTTTGAAAGATATGAAGGGCAAAATTGCTGTCATGATGTAACTTTTATTCCTTTGCTTTTTTAACTGTCTCCTGTTTTTACCTATTTCCCTTTTTGTTTTCTCTCAACAATAGGTGTATTCAAGATAAAATGTGCTTAATATATGACTTATTTGCCCTTAGCTTAATATTAAAGAATTTTATATAATGTTTCCATGTTATATTTTGGCTTCCTTCTATTTCCAGAAAAATATTTCTGTTCTGGCCACATTTATCTTCTGACTTTCCCTCCCTCCATGTTTTTGCTTATGTCTGTAATGAATTTTCCTATTCAGAATTTAACCCTAAGTACTTTAAAGCCATCTATATTTTCAGTACCTAAAAATGCTACCCAAATGTATTTATACATTAGCATTTTAAAAAATAAAATCAAATGAAAGTAAATTTTAAATAATAAATGCTTTTTCACTGCTCATTTGGTGATTTACAATATTCGGAAGGCTACATTATGCCATTGAATACTATGCAAATATGAAACAAAACTGCTTCCTGTTGCATTTCTTAAATAAAGAGCACCACCTTGTGGGGCATGTGCTTAACCATATTGTATGAAATGGAAAATATATAAGAATTATAATAATTTGTTCTAAAATATTTGTAATTTATGCTTTATTAATCTGTTTTTCTAGAAAGCATTATTTTTTTAATAAAAAAAGAAAAAGACAAAAATCTTGGAAATTTTGTCAATTTTTGTATTTCATGAACCAATAAAAATCCTTTGCAAAATTTTCATTGCTAATGATTACTTTTATGTAAATATTAGTTCCCTTAGTGCTAAAAGCATTAAATAATAAATAGCATTGTAAGAAACTATTGATAAGATCTAATCAAAACAGGTTTACCTTAAAAATAAGAAATCCATAGTTCAGGGAATGAACTTAGGATGATCACCAACTTACACATAACCCATGTAAATACCACTTCTGTTTGCCTGAGTGATTTTTTTTTTTTATCAATTTTCAGATATGAGTATATAGCAATTCTTCATTAAGCAATGCTGGATAATGGATTACTTAACAAAACAGATTTTTTTATCTTAATGAATAATGAAGAATAGCACAGCACTGTACATAAAATAATTATTTTTCTAGAACCTTTCTATGATGTATTATTCTTATTTTAAATACGAATAATTCATCTAATCTTTCATGAAATTTAATTGGAAAAAAATGACATCATTGTAGGTTAAAGTGTTACTGACTTCTATTAAAAACTTTACATTTGACATTGTTTCATCTCAGTTTGCTTTCAAAGATTATACTGAAGTTTGTTGATATGGCCTTTCAAATAGGTAGGTCAGAGCTGGAAACTAGTCCTCTTCTCAAATATAAAAAAAAAAAAAACAAAGATTTTTGTCAATCTATGTAATTATATTGTGGAATTATATTTTCATTAATCATTCCAATTAAAATTTTAAGTATCAATTCACCTTACTACTTTCAAATATAAAGTTATAATATTATTCAATGTTTAAATTGAATAATAATTTTTTGTTATTTTTGGAGATTATTTATTGTTCAAAAATGTAATTTTGTTAAGTTGGGTTTTTTTCCCACTCTATCCTAAAATGGCTGAGTTATTAAATCTTTGTGCAGTTGTTTTCTTTTTAGGTTGAGCATTGATCTTCAGTTTTGTTGTGTTTACATATAGGATTTCTAAGATGGACAGAAACCCACCAATGATTACAAAAAGCACAGGATGGAAATAAAGATTTTATAACTTATAGGCCTTGGGGATATGTGGATACAAACAGGCCACACTCACAGATGTCAAGAAGCACAAGGAAAGGGAAAGAGAGGACCAGTAGGCCTGTGCCTTTGTTGGGTCTAGTATGTTATCCAAACAGGTTTCTGTGGGGAGGTTTAATTGGGGGATTCAAAAAAGCAGGCAGGATCTCCAGGAGGTCATACTGTGACTGAGAGGTGGTCACAGTAGCGCATCTGCACAGTCCACATGGAGTGTGAGGGTCAGTGAAGCCAGACTAATAGGCTGTGCGTATCTGTCTCAAAGGAGGGTGGTCACCAGGAGGTGGCTAGATGAGGCACACGTCTAGATTGAGCACACTGAGGAACTGGGAAAAGGTGTAGAACTGGAAACTACATCAAAGACTTCTGATAGGAGGACATCTGACATATTCAAAAGAGTTGCTGAGGCAACATAAAATTATATGAATTCACACGTGGACTCTATGATTTTGAATCTGTCCTTTGTTCCTTATTTATCTAGTGTTGAATAATCTATGCAATTTGTAAATGTTCTTTTGTGTTTTCATATACAGTAACAGCAGTGAACTATAAGAGATCAATTATAATGATTGAATCTTTCATTAGTACCCATTTCAGCTGACTCCAAATCCAGTTATTCAATTTGATAAGAAACCATCTCACTGCCTCATCACTCAACTTGCATGTCCTTATCTCGTTTTCCAAGAGCCTTAGCCCAGATAATTATTCTAGCCAGGATTGTTGCAGTATTTCTCTCTCTTTTTTTATTATGGAATGTAATTAAAATACATCTTACACGTCTAGCTATTTTTATTCACAATTTACTACATCTAATACAAGTATGCCAGAGTGTGAAACCAGGAAGTGTAGACTTGTGGACTTTGCATGATTTCCAGAATTCAGCATATGGAGAAATTCAAAGAACTTTAATTCATAGAAATCATAGAACTTCAGGGAAGAGAGATGATATATAAGTTATTTTGAATAAATTTTAAGCCATAATCCCTTTACTCTTTTAACCAAATGGAATAAAGTATTAAATGATAATATGTAGCATATTTATGGCAATATTTCAAACAATTAGGATATGTATGTCCTAAGAATGAAGTATATCTTAATATCATAGTGTTTGGAATATGGGAGGAGTTGAATATATGTGCAGTTCTTATTAACATCAACATTATCAGATCCCCAGAAATGTATTGTCAGATTCCTAGAAATGTATTGTCAGAAGTAGAACGACAAGTACTGAATAGATGTAAAAATTGAAGCCTGAGAGACAAAATAAAATCTTATATAATTCAATTATTCTAAAATTGGAGCTAGTCTGTTTTTGTACTTCTTTGCTGTACCCCTTCAACTTTTAATTATGTAAGTTTGTGCAAATCTTGCTATGAGATTTGTCATGTAACATATATATATATATAATATTTATTAGATAACATGTAATATTTATTAAAATCATCTCCAATATTTGATATTGCAAGCCTAGTGTAATTGCAACATCATTGTATACTAGGATAAAATATTTCATTGAATTTAACCAATAACATCTCACTGTAAGAAAATAATACAAAAGTGTGAAACATATTATGCTAGCATAAAAGCAGGAGAATAATAAGAAGGTCAGTTTGGCTAGAATAGAGTCTTCATAAATAAATAAACCACATTTTCATGTCTAATAGGACATTCTCTAACATAGTATTAGACAGTTGGGTTCTTTGTCTCGCAAATTCAAGGAATGAAATCCACAAACCCAAGGGTAAGACAAAGTAAGAGGATTTATTGAAGTAATAGGAAGAAAGCAGAACTCCTGAGAGGGAGGGGTCCCAGGAGAGGGGTGCCCATGGGTGTCTGTTGTCTAGGGATTTTGAAGGCATATCTGATGGCCAGTGCAGGAAATCCCTGGAATGATGGATGCCAGCATAGGCCAATCAAGCTCAGCAAGTTCTGACTTCAATAAGTCAATCAGCAGTGCACAATTTCAATCCCTTATTTATATAATTAAGGGGATGGCTCTTGCCTGGTGATTTTTAACACATCTATTAGAAAAAGGAACCATTTCAGGTTGAGGTCTGCTTGTGGTCAGCTATTGCCAGGGGTAAGGGCAGGGGTAACTGAAGAAGGTCTATAGTTGCAGCTGTGAGGAATAGACGCAGGTACTCTAACTCAGAAGGCACTGGGGTTAATGTTGGCAGAGAGTAGCGATCACAGGGTTTCTTTCAGACTCACTATCTTCTTTCAAGTTGGCATGATGTACCCCTCCCCTCCTTTTCATCTTCATGGCCCTCATCCTAGCTGCCTTTGGGAAATCTATCTTCCTGCCTCAGTTCCACACATAGGGGTTCAAAACAATAATCAGTTATTTAACCATTTATTCTATAAAGTGGCAATTTAGGGTGAGCTCTCCATGGCAGTTCTGCTTTTGCATATGATTATGGTCAGTCACTGGGTTTAAGGGAGCTGACTTTTCTAATGTGGTTCAGCTGGGACTCTTCATGTGGTCTCCAATCCTCCAGAAGGCTGGGCCAGATGTGTTCTTTAGGTAATTGTGCCAGATGCTTCAAGATTGAGAACAGAAGCATGAAACTCTCTTGTGGTTTACATTCAGAACTCCTACAAATTTCAAGCCAACCCAGAGTCAACTATCCTTTATTTGGTGATAGGCAGATTTGCAAAGAAATTGTGTTCACTTTTATGGTCTACCATAGCCAGAATGGTGGCTATGGAAATGGAGGTGGAACACTGTGAGATGAAAATCAATGGGATGTGGAGTCTGTGAAATAAGTGTAAAAGGGAGAAAAGTCAAGTAAAATTACTTGCACTAGGTGACTTAGTCAATATATATGAACATAATTCATGTGATTAAATATTTCGGTGAAATTGATTAGAATAAATATCCATTTAATTTTACCACAGATGCCCTTCCCTAAAAACTAGCCTTACATAATAAGGCATTTAGTTTATTTAAAATATCTATATTTCCTCATTTGCCAAAAACTGGATATAATATTGCCACCTCATTGTATCATACAAGGATTAAAAGAAATCCTTCAATGAAATCCATAACCATGTACTTGATACAGTAAGGGTTACAAAATGCCACGAAATTATTATTCCTAGTATCATGTTTTTCTTAGCAATATTATAAGTAATGTCCTGGTTAAAACAAAAACACATCTCAGAAGGAGAAACTCACTTGCAAGTAATTCTGCAGCCAAGCACAATGACCCGCACCCATGGCCCCAGCCGCTCATGAGGCTGAAACAGAAGGATTACTTGAGTCCGGGAATTGGGGCCATACTTGGCAACATAGGTCGATCCCATTTCTTTATTTTATTTTATTTTTCAAGTAATTTTGTTCGGGATAAACTTTTATTGCATTGTGAATAGAAATGGGAGCTGGTGTACTGGAAATTTGAAACTGGGTATTTAAATGGAAATCAGAAATAGATATTCCTATGAGTGAGAAAATAGTTGAAATCATGCAACAAAAGGAAATCTGGAGCAAAAAATCTGTGCAAGAAAAAGAACAGGCAGCCGAAATTAAATATTTAAGAGTTTAGAAGATTAGATTATGATTAATTTGGTAAATTTGATCATATATGTAGTAGAATAAGATAGTGTTTGCTGTGATTTGCTTCCTTGGCAGGAAGTGCTCAGTCTGCTTCCAGTCATTACCATTACCATCAACTGTGAGAATACTGTTCCTCTGTAAAGACTTATGTCATGTATCCTCTGCTTTCTATGTTAGATGATCTCAGCCAAAGTACAGTATAGGAAAATAGTAACAGCTCAAGAAATCATTTAATTGAATAAGAAGAAGGAAAATGTATAATATGAATTACTTCAATATTTTAGGATAGTCCATGTAATGCATAGACATTAAATTTAGACTCACACATGTATATGTAAATGTGTATTTATGGAAAATCACATTCATGTTTAATGGGCTCCAACCAACAAAGTTTCCCATAGACTCAAATATTTTTTAAAAGACAGTATTTTTCTCCATACGTGAGTGTAAACTTAGCATTATCAGGTACCAGTGGTAATAGTTAGCTGCAGTTGACAGAAGAAATTTTGACCTCATCTAATTCCTTCAGAAGCAAACATTAATTTTATTAAGGTACTTGTCTAGCTTCTTAAAAGGTGATGCTTTCCCAGATGACTCACCATAGGGCAAAGTGTTGTCCAGATTATCAACAACTTTGGCCTCATATATATAATTTAGTATTATCAGTGTAAACCGTCTTCAGTGAAATATAATTTTTCAGTTATATTCAACAGGTATTTATTTAGCATATATTGTATGAAAGATACTCTTGTTCATCAATTAAGAGAACATTCATAACCTTTGTGTAAAACATGCTAATCTCAATTTCCTTTATTTAACCCCTGCCCCCAGAAGTTTTGGCATTGGTAGAACCTGTTGTGACCGTATAATATATTACATTATTTATTGCTGAGTTTAGGAAAACTAAAATTGTTGACTGGGGAGACAATTTTGTAAGTGTGGTTAAAGGAAATGTGTGTTTGAGTCATGCTGGAGGTGGGAAGGAATGTAGGTGGTTGTATTTTATTTTTCTGTGCCGTGGGTGTTATTTTGATATGTTGGGGATATTTCAAGGTTTGGGAGTGAATGTTCTATTGTAGTTTCTATTATTTTCTTTTGTCAGGGATGTGCTGAACGTTGTTTTTCTTGCAGATGGTATTTGGAAATTTGATCCAGAGGAACATGTTTTCAGAGAAAAAGTTGGGTGGTGGGGGGATGGAGGCTAGTTAAACATACTCCTACACCACTCATCTGGTAGTTGTTATTGCCTTTCTAGTCTTATTTTATTTCTCCATGAGGTAAATACTGAGTGATGAACAGGTTGTTGCTTTTCATATTTGCCAATTCCCATAGTAACAAGTATTTCCCTCAAAGGAAGAAAAAGAATATTGACAGGGCACTAAAGAAGAAATATGCAGAGATTTGAAAATATATTAAAGTGAGAGATAAATTTAAAACAGGAAAAAATCTAGAACAAAATGGAAATTGCTGTTTTATTTTGCCATATTAATTATGAAACTGTAAGAAATACCTATATGGAGACCTGAATTTGTGAAATCACCATCATTCTGCATAGACCTTCTGTGGATGAAATCAATTAAACAAACATTGCTCCAAGATCTATGTTTAGCATCTACTTGTCTGTCTCCATAAAAATCTTTCAATCTCGTGACTTTAAGTATAGCTGCAAATGTTGTTTATCACTTTAAAATAAATGTATCTCTCAGTATTTAGATATTTGTATTATTTATAACATGTTTTTTTCTGAGTTCAAGATCTCCCTTGCTTGGATGTCACATGGGACCTCAAAGTGCAACTTCAGTATTACCCTCATTTTTCTCCTTTATTCTATATTTTAGAAAATGATTCTGCCATCCAGATAGATACTCTAGTTCAAAATTTGGATATCATTCTTGAATTTTCCCTTTCTCCAGAACTATTATCATTGCCAACTTCCATTAATTCCATCTCCAAAATACATCTCAGGTCCAAATACTGTCTCCCTTTGCATTGTTACAATGCTGGGCCACTGCCATCTCTCAACTGGATCTCTGCAACAGCCTTCTTGTTAGATTCCTTACACACAGTGTCATTCCCTCAAATTAGTCCCTAAATTCTCTATCAGGTGTCCTTCGACATGTATATCCCCTCACAGCATAGCTGCAGTGGTGTGCTGTAGGAAGTGAATTAGAAGCATAAGGAGCTGGATTTCCAAAGCTGAGCTCTAGAGCATGATGCTGTCACTCGTTATGACAAGATCCAGGTACGGCCCTGGGCATGGGTACCAAAGATGTAGTGACACCTATGAGGAGACCGAGAAGCTCAAAAAGGAAGCTCTTAAATGAATGTCCTGAGGAGATTTTTCAAGGCATAATGAGTGGCAATAGTAAGAAAGATGGAAAGAAGAAAGTTATCCAGGAGTTAAAGTCAGTAATAAATGATAAAATGGGCCATGGAGGAAAGGTGTAAGGGTGGGAGAATTAGATGATAATGAAGAACGAATAGTGACTGATGCATACAGATGGAATGACCTTCAGAGAAGATATCTGAACCAAGAATTAGGAAAAATCTTTTGGAGAGAAAGGAGGATGTGGCTTTTCTTCCTTGGGGAGTAAGCAAGAGAATGACTCACAGAGCAAACACTATATTTTTGTATCTCACTTAGAATCTGTATTTGTATCTTCTAAAGAGAAGCATGTCCATTTTCTTTGTGTGTCCTAGAAGCTGGATAGTTTGTATCTGCCTATGCCTCCTTGTGGGAGGGGAAGTCATAGCTTATGGTACATGGGACTTGGGTAGGACAGAGTATAACTATGTCTACAATTCTCTATTTTCCCCATTAGCCTTTAAGCTCCGAGGCAACTGGAACCAATTTTGTTTCAGTTATCATTGTTAAACATCTTTCTTGGTGTATAATAAGTACTCAGTGTAAATTGACGAACAAATGTTATCATTTAATGATTTCTAGTCTTTGATGGCTCACTGTCTAACTAAAGAAATAGACTTGTAAGCAAGTGCTGAAGTTCCCATACAGGAAGTTTTAAAAGGCAAGTTTAGATAAAGTTGACTCCACATGCATCAAGAAGATGCAAGATTGCAGCTGGATTTAGAGATGGCTATAGCTTGGGCTAGATAAGGAAGAATCCAGTTCTGCCAGGTGAAGGGAAGTAATGTTTAGGAAAGGGAAGAACAATCCAGAGCAATGATATAGCATGGGTGAAGGCACAGAGGAAATGAATTATATGATGTGTCCTTAAGAAGCAAGCCTTCTGACAGGGAAGGTTTAGAGGGAGAGAGTGCTTGACAGCCTGAGAGGTCTTATTAAATCTCATTCTAAGGATTTTATACTTGTATTATGTATTATATTATCTTTGAAGGGTGTCTTCTTTACTGATTTTTTTATTAACAGAGTGATATTTAATACCATCAGATTTGTGTTTGAGGACTATTAACTGGTGGCAGTATAGAGATTAATTTCTAGAGGAGAGACTAGAGGTATGAATAGGGTCTGAAGCTATAATAGCTAACCAGTTACAGTATTATTTTGTAACTTATTTACAGTTTCTTTTTCACATTTAACAGTAAGCATCACTTTCAGCAGAAACAGGAAGGAAGAGTAAAGGACAAAGAAATTTGAGCAGCTGCAGAGGCTAATGGTAAAATTATTTTGCCTAAGTAAATGTGAATACAAAACACCTTTATTTTTAAAATTCAAACATTTCAGGTGTGTGTGGGGGGCAGATTGCGTTTTCTAAAAATCACCATAATAGTAGCTTCTATTCCACGTGTTCTTAAAATGTGACTATGGTAGTACTACCAATAAGTCTATTTTTCTTTTCCTCAAATCCAAAAGGATTGTGACTTTGGCAGAAATGATGCTATGTGACTTCCACAGTGAGGTCATGAAAAGCAATGTAGCTTTCACTTGGCTCTATTCACGGAAGGAGCTCAAACTAGCACATTCAAAGAAGCTGCTTGAACAAGTCAGGCATGACTGTCCCAGCTGACAGCACAGCTGGAGTCCCTGCTGATGGCCAGCACCAACCACTGGGCATTTGAATACAAACACATCCAGATGATTTCAGCTGCCAGCTGTGAGGTCATTTCATGGCTTTCATCTGAGGTTGCAGAGATCATTGACAAGATAAGCCATCCTCACCGTAACCCTTCAAAATTCTTGCCCCAAAGAATCCATAATTCTAACAAATCCATTGTTTTTTGCCATTACAGTTTTATACAACAATATTAAATGGAACACTAAATGTACGTATATATTCCTTTTAAAGAATAATTTGTGTATCGATGAGTGAGAGCTTTTTCTTTTTTTTTTTTAATGAATGCTAGGACTCAATAAGTCTATATCCTATAATGGAAAGAGTTTCAAAGACCCAGAAAACATTCCCACCTAAATTGTGCCCTCTCTGACTCACATTTGGATGATGAACAGTAAAAATTCTAGAAGAAAAGGGGTCATTTCAATAGATTTTTTTCATTCAAATTTTATTTGAATAAAACCCAAATATTCTCATCATCTTTCCCATTGCCTGGAATCAAATAATATGAACTAAACAGGCAGCAACAAAATTCAAATGTTGTATTACATTCAGAGGGTTCAAGCGAGATGTTTTAAACTAAAATCTCACAGTACCTCCTAATAGCAATGAAGATGAATTGGAGATTAAAGCTATTATGTATTGTTATTTGGCAAAGACAACATATAAAACAAATTTTAAAGTATATATTTCCCATAGTATTAGGAATAATATTGGAAAATATCAAAAAAGGAAACTTTTACCTCAGAAAGGAAGAACAAACAAGGAAGAGTCAAAAATATGAATAAATGGCATAGAAAATTTTAAAATTGTGTTTAATGGTTGAAATAAAATTATTATACTGTATAATGAGATTTTCAAAACTAATTATGATAATTCAAGTAATGCCTCTGAAAATTGTGTTGTAATGTGCAGCATTATTTCTTCCAGGAAAAGTATTTCACTTTTCATCATAAGAAGTCAATGCAAAAGCTTTGCTCTGGGGGAAGGAACTGATTTTTACCGTGGTGAATTATTGTGCAAGCTATGAAAATATCAGAATTGAAGGACAGACTTTCCATCTATGTGGAATAGCAAAGCTACAACTGCATGAGGCCACTTCATCAGTTCGCACAAAGGCTACAGATATGCCATTTGCTCTAAAGAACACAAAATGGAAAAGCTTCAACCGTTTTTCATTCCACTAAAAAAGCTTCCAGAAATCATTCTGGTTTTATGAAAAGTGAGATTAGTCACTTGCATCAAGAGCATTCAAAGAAAGAATGGAGAAGAATTCTTGCCTTATTCACAATTTAATACTCTTAACTCTAGCATTCATATTGCGAGTTAGAAAAAGATGCCAACCTTGGAACCAACCAATAGCACAGGGCAGCCTGTAAGAACAAAACCCACAGTTGCAAAGGTTACAGATATTTCTAAAAGTGAAAGAAGTTTCAACTTTTACTTGGACCCATATTTGGGATTGCAGGGCACGAAAATCTCATTACCAGATAAACTAAACATAACACTTTTACCTGTATTCTAGATCTGCCCTTAAGTATATTTCCACCTCCAAATATTGTCGAAGTATTTTTCAGAGTCTTGAAAACCTGTTTTTGTCATTTGGAGCACATTTTTCTTAAGCTCCTAATAAAAATATATGCAACATATTTCCCAAACTTCACAACACCCCACACACAAAACAACAACATTCTCACCTAGAATGTGCCCTCTCTGACTCACATTCGGATGATGAACAATATAGATTCTGGAGGAAAAAGGCCATTTCAATAGATTTGCTATCCTAATGAGGAATTACAACTAATTTTATACTCTCCTATCTCATCTACTTTCTACTTGTTCTCACTGTTTAATTAGCTAAAAGTTTCATTTACATAATATCATGATCCTTATTAAGATTTCCTTCCCTTGATTATAAAAGTCTTTTCTGCCAGGAATGCTCTGTTCTATTTACCACGTCCTTCTCTTCCTGGCAAACTGCTCATTAGCTTTCAAGAACCAATTTAAAAGTCGCCTTTCTGGGTACTTTTTTTTGCTGACCTGCCTAATATAACCATGATCATAGCTTAGTTCCTCTGCCTGAGTCCTCAGATGATATCCAGAACATGCTGGATCACATTGTATTACCATCTTAGCCTGTTTGCTTCCCCACAACACTATCAGCAGCTAAAACTGGAGACAATGAGAAATTTACCACCAAATCTCTAGTATTTAATGCAGTAGCCTGCACATGACTCCAAAACCTGTTTTATTAAATATCCCCCAAGGGGAAGTAAACTTTTTCTATCTAATCACCCTTAATCCATCATGGAGGCTTTTCTTTTTATCTATTAGATAAGAAAGAGAAATGCCAGCTATGATAGAAATGTGTGAGACTGGAACTGTGCTCCTTCCCTATAGCTCTATTAAGATGGAAAGATATTGTCATAAAAATAGCAACAGTCCAGTTATGAAGTCAGACAGAAACCTGACCACAGACACCACGTTAGTAGATATGTGTCCATGATGAAATTTTATAAACCCTGCAAGCCTTATTCTTTCCATTAATGTAGTATGTACCTCAAAAGGATAGGTGTGAATATCAAATGTGATAAACCAAGTCATTATTATAGAGTGATTCACATGGCATAAGCATCATTATATTTTCTAGTGAAGCAGAAACTAAGCTTCAGTTCCAGTTTGATCTCCTATGCCAATGAAAAATCAGCATACCCAGAACTATACAGGATAGAGACCTGGCAGATCACCTGGGTCCAGTGGCTGGGAAAAGAAGGGTGCAGCACCAGAGGGCACCTGTCAACATGTAAGCCACCAGGATGCAGATATTGCCTTTGCAATTAAAAATGGGGCCCCTCACACACATTCTGTCTTGCTTTCCTTTGACTCAGAGATTAAATTTGTGTCTTGTAGATTTCTTTTCTAATCCCTAGTGCAGGTGAAAATTTAATCATATTGTATAATTCCTATTGTCAAAGAAATGTAATAATAAAGCAAGGGAATTGAAAAAGCAAAAAGAACAAGAATGAAGTAGCAAAGAATTTAGTCAAATTAATATCGTTCTTCTAAATTGACTTGATCTCTTTACTACTTCAGCATTTTAACAATTTTAGAGCAATTTACACTTAAGAAATTTTAGATAGGAGGTGATAGTTTTGTGTGGGTGTATGCATATATAATGGAATATATTACATGTTTTTAAATAATGTAGGGATGATGTTTAAAAGAAAGTGAATAATTTCATCTGATAGGGTAACAAAATTAACTTTGCCAAATATTTGTATAATGATTTTGAGTGATATTTGTGATTACTGAAAAAACAACAACTACAGTTTATGCAAAAATTAATATCTTTACTTTTATGTTGAGAAATTTCTTGTGCAAATTACTTGAAATTAGAAAACTCAAACCAATTTCTCACCTCTGCATTTTTTATGAATATTTCCTAGAGTTCTATTTTGATAGGAAGTCTATTTTAGAATGCTGCTATTTATACAATTTAATGTTTATTAAAGTAGACACATATGAAATAAGTGAATGGAAGCAAATGATGTATACTCAAACATATTTGACTTGTATTTGACCAAACATTCCTAATATTAATAAGTTAAATGTACTGAATAGTTACTGTGTGTCAGACACAGCCCCTGGCCAAGCACACAAAAGCCTGGGGTTTTCATGGCTTTGTTGAGGCTTATAGATCTGATTCCTTCTGAGAAATATATGATGAATTCTTCTCCAAGTGTAGGGAAGGGTTTCAGGTGGCAGGGAGGCAAAGGAAGACACGTAACTGCTATTATCACAGTTTAATATTAGCATTATTCTTTAGATTGTGTCATCATCAGCCTTTGGAAGCCTGCTATTGTAGTTTTGATGACTTCCCAATCATTATCTCCATTCTTTCCCAGCTGACTCCCTTCAACAGTTCAAAGCAAAATCATCCAAGTTCAAAAGCTTTGACTCCTGATTGAACTATAGAGATAAAAGCAAATTCTCCCGTCTATAATTATCTCAGACATATTATGAAGTAGAAAAATAGAGCTTTTCTATACAATTACACAATACTTTCTTTAAAAACAAATCATATTGCTGGGCTCAGTCTTGTTCCTACATAAATATTTCTATGAAATTGCTGTAGAATTTTAGACCAATTCCTGAGTAGATAATAATTGTAATGTTACTGGCAATATTGTACTAAAATATATTTCCAATTATTATACTGTATATAAAATTTGGATTAAAGAATTGAATTTTTCAGTGTCATCTGATAGAAAGAAATGTGTTAGCTTAAGAGCCTGGATCTAAACTCTGGATCCTACATAAGCAATAAAATTCTCTCTAGGTCTCATGAAGATGATATTGAGTCCAGTTCTTTTTGGTTAACCTTCTGCTTACCTAACCCAAAGGTCTGATGATGTGTTAAAATGAAGAGAAAAGTATTTACAAGGTTGTGTAAATTATAAAATAAATATATAAAAATACTTAGTAAAAAGGCAAAATTCAAGAGAGATTATAGTGGTTTTCTGGTAATAAATACAGAACATCTAATTATCTATTGTAGAGCCTTAAAACTTAAACTATCATCAGAACCAAGTTGCCACATATTTTCTACAGTGTCTACTACTCAGGATTTATGCTTCTGTAAATACTTTCTTGACAATACTGTTTTACAATAGCTGCAGAATATTTACACGGGATAGAACTGTGTTCAAGAGCAAGGCCTTTATTCCCAACAAGCATTGTTTCCTGCTCTGGCTCTCTATTCTAGTTACAATCTCCAAACACTTTGCCTCATGTTAGGTGAAAGTGATCATATGTTCCTAGTGTGACTTCTGTCATGACAAAATGCTTTAAGTGTCTGACACACAGTAACTATGTGTTCCCTGGACCTGGAAAATCTAATGCATCTGTTCAGGATGGGAACTAAGAGCTAGTGATCCAAGAAGCATCTTCTGTGGGCCATTGTATTAGCTTCTTCCTGCAACTGCAACAATCTACTCTCGATTTAGAACACGGAAACACTAGTTTTAGCATCTCGCTTGTATAAAGGTCAGAAGTCTGATTGTCTCATTGGGCTAAAATCAAGGCGTCAGACCTCTGGCAGGCTCTCAGGGAGCATTGGTTTGTCTGCCTTATCCAGCTGCTAGAGTCACTCCTGTTCTTCCGTGTGTCCCTCTTGCTCTCCCTCCAAACCAGAAGTGTAGCATCTTCAAATTACTCTCTGACCTTTCCCTACCTGCCTCCCTCTTATAAGAACCTTTGTTATTGCATTGGGGCCACTGAATAATCCAGGATAATCTTCCCAGCCCAAGGTCCTTAACTTAATCACATCTGAAAACCTCTTTTGCCATATAAAGCAAGAGATTTACAGGTTCCCGGGATTAGGATGTGAAACTCTTTGGGGAACTATAATTCTGCCTGCCACAGGAATTCTTTCTGGTGGCTCTCAGCAGCAGCAGCATTCATTTCCTATGGGCAGCAAGGGCTTAGGTTCTAGTGGGCACATCTGAAATTCAGCAGAAGCTGGGATCCAGTGGAATTCTGTAACAAGTGTCCTTACTTGATGGCTACTAAATTGAAAGTCTAATGTTTGGTGTCATCTGGCTTACTCCCAAGCCTTCTTTGTATTTTCCACATCAGGCTTCTCAGATATTTTTTTCCTTTTTTTTTAATGGTTCTATGAGGAATTTAGTACTCTTTCTACAAGTTAATTTTTTGTTTAAATTATTCAGAATGCTGAGGATATGGGAGGAAAGGCATGGAGTATAGAAGAGAGTAGATGAGACACGTGACTTTCAAAGATGGGAGATCCAGCAGTCTCCTCCCACTCCCCCCAAAATCCTGAGAGTTTCCAGCTATTTAAAAGTCTAATTATAGGCTTAATAAAGGTAGTGGTGATTAAATCAGTTATTTTTAAGGTTAATGACTTTTCATCTGAAAATAATACTTTTAAATGACTCCTAGATTGTAAGTTTGCTATCTAGTTAAATCATACTATTGAAGCTCATTCAAAGAAATCTAAATTTTATTAAATCAATTATATTATAAAATCAATAAATACATATGTGAAACCTCAGGCAGATCTGTGCTATGTAAACATTTACAAGACTTGTATGACCTAATTTATGTCCATTTCTTACTGTGATAATGACCACAGAATTTGTTTTACCTTTTATTCTTGGCCTATATCCCTTCTGGAAGAGGTAGAAAGGTCAACTAATTTAGTTTGCCCAGGGGAGCCTGCTCAGCATCTCTGCCTTTTTATTTTTTTATTTTTTTCCTTCCATTCTGCTGGCTCTGGGCCACTCCTTGCCATATCAGGATTGAAAATGACAGGAGAATGTAAGCATTAGGTACCATTGGTTCCCTTAGCTCTGAAGAGAACTGCTTCAGAAGCCTGACAGGAGATTGTGACCAGAAGGCAGAAACTTACAGGGGCGGCGGTGAGGGTGAGGGGGGGCATCTACTCAGTAGATATTTTAGCTTGCATTCTAGAAATCAGGTGAAGAAAGTTAAATAAAAGGGGAGCTGTTAATGTGTAATTAAGTTCTTACTAACTGAAAATAGGAGCCATCTAAAATGGATATTTATCAAAATCATATGACTTAAACCCCTCATTTTACAAATGAGGAAACTGGAATACTGGAAACCTTAAATAGGTAGCTCAGGGTTAACTAATGTTTAATAGCTTAAGTGCCTGACTATATTGGTATTATTTCTTAAACCAGATTTAATAATTGAACTATTCAGTTGATCAATTAGGTTAGATAATTAAGAAGGAAATCTTTGGTTATGAATATTACGTGCTAAAATTAATTGTTCTCCTAAACAGTATATTATATAAAATTAGAATTTCATTTTATGACATTAAATAATTGTATTAACTTAATGACTCAATGAATGTCCAAGGTGTAAGCCTAATAATCTTTAAAAAAACCATTCACTTATTGTATTTATTGAATAATTTCATTACAGCCTATACAGAATTTTTAGGAATCAAGATTTTGCTTATAATTAACTCTGAAGACTATCCATAGCGTTGTCATATTGATGTACTACCAAGTGAATATTAAGATAGTGTTTCTTAATAAGCCTTCAAAGCATTTATAGATGGAAAAAAGAAAAGACATCATGGAATATTTTTCCTTTGTTGTCTGTAGCATCATATGTGGCCACTAGAGGGCGACCTATGCAAACAATTCAAACTCCAAGGACCACCTCAGCGTATATGGGTGCTTTTAGATAACTGATGCTGATCTTAAAGCATTAATACATATTATTTCAGAATATATAAAAGGAGTTTGTTTCAACTAATTGAACTTTAATTTTTCTCAAAATTGGAACATCGACTGAAACATTAAGCTCTACATTTTCCTTTAGGTTGTGATATTGACTGCTATGCCGTAGGTACCTCCCCTGTGTGATGC
The DNA here is from genome assembly GCA_020662805.1 of Glaucomys volans. Taxonomy (NCBI): domain Eukaryota; kingdom Metazoa; phylum Chordata; class Mammalia; order Rodentia; family Sciuridae; genus Glaucomys; species Glaucomys volans. The sequence goes on along the minus strand of JAJEJO010002716.1, from coordinate 339,771 downwards.
TGGACACAGATTGCATCTTCCTAGTAATGCTTTCAGGGGGAAAAAAAATTGTAAGGGACCGTCAGTACTCTCCTAGGAGAGTGATGATCCTTCAGGGATTCAAATGACTCTCATTTATTAAAAATTGTCATAGATTTTGATGACCTTTGCCTAATTACTGATAATGGCATTACCTGCTTTCAAACACATCAAATAAGACCTAAGACACAAAAAGAATCTCTTGTGGATTAATTCTTTTTTGTACCAGGGATTGATCTCAAGGGTACAACCAATGAGCCATGTCCCTAACCCTTTTATTTTTTATTTTGAGATAGAATCTCACTAAGCTGCTTAGATCTGCCTAAGTTGCTGAGGCTGGCTGTGACCTGCAGTCCTCCTGCCTCAGCCGACCGAGCCTCTTGGACTACAGGCAGGCAACTCCACACCTGGCTGGATTAAAATTTTTTTGATAGAGAAAATTAGACCAATTCCTAATTTGCATATTTTTCTCTGCCTTAAGGTAATGGATTGCGTTTTGTTTCTAAGAGATTGTTTATCATACTATTATATACTATACTATGATATATATATATAATATATATATGCACTATACTATGATTGTTTATCATACATCATATGATAGATTTGTCATACTATCCTGCATGCTTTAAAAATCCTGCCCTCGCCAACCTCCCACCCAAACAATCCCCAAAATAAAGCATATCATCTAAAATGTAAGTTTTGTTCCCAGGAAAATCATGTGGTTGGGCCCTCTAACTGCATTCCCAGAAGCAGGTGTTCTTTATGATAACATCACCTAATTCCTGCCAAGAACATAATGTTCGGCACACCATTCCAGCTTTATTAATTTCATTATTGTTTGCAGTACTTCACCCATCTTACCAGATAGACTGCAGGTGACTCAAGCTGCTTGAGAGAGAAACTCTATTTATATCTCAACATCATGTTCACTTGGTTAGGCATCCTTTACTTTTTGAGATTATTATGCCATTTTTTTTTTAATTTAATAAGAATGTAAATATAATATTGAATCAAGTATTTCATGGAGTTATATTTTGGGTGGTACCTAAGACAATATAATATGGCTTTAATTTTTGAGATTTTCTAAGTCCAAATATGCTACACTAGTGGAAAAGTATCCCCTTGCTATGGAAAAGCTTGAAAACAGTTTATTTGTCAATTCACAGGGAAAAAATTCTTCTGGTAACTTTAATGCCCCTCTCCCCTTTTAAGCTAGGATGAGTTCTTTATCTTGGGTAATTCAGAAGGATGTGTAAAATAAATTTGCAAATGTGCAAAAGGTAAGGGCTGATAACTTGAAAAGCTATGAATTAAATTTACAAAAGGAGTAATAGACACTAGCTTTATAAATCTTGTTCTGGGGTTGGGGTTGTGGCTCCATGGTAGAGCGCTCACCTAGTATGTGTGAGGCACTGGGTTTGATACTCAACACCACATAAAAAGTAAATAAATAAATCCTGTTCTGGAAACTGGACATTTCCAACAACTTAGGGCTTGTGGTTGGATTTTAGTTTTAAAAATCTGATAATGCTTGCTATTGATAATTACTCTTCCTGTTTCAGAAACTTACACATCATTTTTCTCTTATCAGAAGCATAGCACATAGCACATCCCCACAGGGATTCAAAATAGAAGAAAGGGTAAAATCAGGAAATGATATTAATGTACAGAAAATGCTGGACAATAGTAGAAATAATACAAAAATGAAATCAATAAATATTACCTCTACCTTTAATGCTGGTCATCCTCAAGTAAAATGTGTAAATGTGTTTCAAGACCCCCCTTTACATATATATATATATATACACACACATATATATACATATATACACATATATACACATATATATACATATATACATATATATACATATATATACATATATATACATATGTGTATATACATATACATATACACACATATATATATACATATATATATTTACTTCTATAAAATGCCCAGTGGAGATCACAAGACTACCAGAACACACTAGAGATCAATACAAGTGCTGGATACTCATGATGCCACCACTGTATCAGAATTGGTTGATACATTTAGTTTTGACATTCAGCTTTCATTTCTTTCCAGTCCCACTGAGTTTTCTTGCTTTCCCAGGTGCCATCCAAAGAGTTCAAGGTTTAATAATGATTCCAAGGCCTGTATCTGAAAACAAGTATGAATTTTCTGGTTTGATTTTCTCATTTCAGGACAAAAATGTAGGCTTCAAATTTGTCATTCACTGACCTTTACAAGTACTTAGGACATGTTCTGTCAATTGGATATACAAAAGACAATCTTAACTTATCAATTAATGAGACTGATGATAGACTAGGACCCCAGTTCAAGTATGTGCACGATTTTAGAGATTTGGTACTGAGCTTTGGAATCCAGTTCTCTATATAGGTTACACATTGCTTTCATGAGCATTACAAAAATACATTTCTGATATTCCAGAAACCTCTATTCTTTATATTTAGCATACTTTCATAGTTAGACATATATGTATGTATAAATGTATATTCATACATATATTGTGTATATGTGCTATATAGTCCTTTAAAAATAAACCACAACTTTATTTCATTTTAGTGATCATAGTTATGTTTCACATACTGCCATAAATTTTTATTCAAAGAATTGCATTTTCCTCCTATGGCTCAGGACACCTCCATAGAAGTCAGTGGTTAAGTGTTGAGTAAAATCTAGAGTCAATCAGTAAAGCAAACCAATTAACTTATATGGGCAACACAATCACATCATTGGTACTATGCTATAACTGGCAACTAATGAAGAATCATTCTACATGAAATTATTCTGCAATTTATAAAAATTATTTGTGACTTAACCTCCTTCAATTTGTCAATTGATATCATATCTAACATAGGGAAATGCTTTTTTTATACAGCATGTAATTTAAAAGTAGTTACTCCTATCACAGAAATTCTTAGGGAGACCAAAACTGATTAAAGGAATATGTCACTGTGTAAAATCTGTTGCAGTTTGTGGTCAAATTCAGAAGGACTTATCTTTTTTATTGATTTTTTATTTGCTATAATTAGTTGTACATGATAGTGGAATGCATTTATACATTTTGATAAATCATACATAAATGAAGTGTAATTTCTCAGAATAGTATAGTGAAACAGACATTATTACCTCCTGTGTATATATGACTGTATGACTGATGAGATTCTACAATATGTACAATTAAAAGGGCTTTAAGATATTTTATCAGTATAAAAATCATGTGACCTATGATCATTTTTCTCTTTACCACATACCAATGGCATAGCACATGAAATAGTCTGGGGGAGTAAAAATAGAAGAGAGGGGAAAAATTAGGAAATGATAATAATGTGTATAAAATGCTAACATAACATACAGAATGAGGATTGGCCTGGCACTGAACATAGGAAGATATTAATTAAAGAATAGGGCACACAGGGATTATTAAGCATGCGTCTATCATATAGTTTTCTGAATCTGAAAGTTGACATTTGAGTAATGTAAAGCAAGCACCTGGTCTGTATATTTAGAACTATGTATGGTTGCCAAATAATGTCAGAAGAGTGTATTTGGACATTAAGTGCTTGCAGAAATGAAGATTCACTTTCCAATCACCTGCCTTTTCCATTGCAATGGTGGCTTCCTATTCATCATGTTACATGGAATATTTTCCTTTGGCAAGGAAATGACAGGCAAATTGCAACAACCAATCAATACAGAAAATATGACAGGTGATTCACTATAAAGAATTGTTAGGGCTGGGGATATAGCTCAGTTGGTAGAGTGCCTGCCTTGCAAGCACAAGGCCCTGGGTTCAATCCCCAGCACTGCAAAAAAAAAAAAAAAAAAAAAAAAAAAGAATTGTTAGAGCTGGGTGCAGCAGTGGTACATGCCTGCAATCCCAGTGGCTCAGGAGGCTGAGGCAGGAAGATTGGGAGTTCAAAGCCAGCCTCAGCAATTTATGGAGGCCCTCAGCAACTTGGGGAGACCCTGTCTTTAAATAAAATACAAAAAAAAAAAAGGTTGGTGATGTGACTCAGTGGTTAAATGCCCCTGGGTTTAATCCCTGGTAGGAGAAGAAAAGAACAAGGAGGAGGAGGGAGGAGAGGAGGGGGAGGAGGAGGGAGGAGGGAGGGGGGAGGGGGGAGGAGGGGCAGGAGGAGGAAGAGGAGGAGAATTGTTAGTATAATGTTATGATCAAGAAAATAGTAAATTTGGGGGGCAGCTGTTTAGTAGTGCCTAAAACACAGCCATCTTGTTTGTAAGAGAAAAACAATGTACTAAGTAAACCTTGCCTATTCTTTTTTTTTAAACCCCACTATCACTGTCTTACTTTCTTCACATCTTAGGTGGAAAATGATGTGGTTAACACTACTCTATTCAAAATAGACTTCCTACTCAAAAACTTGATATCTTTAGCTAACACATAATAATTTTCATTTGAAAATTTCCCTGGTGTCCTGATTTAGCTAAATCAAAATGTGATTGTTAAGTATGCTTGTGTAAGTTCTTTTAACTAGAGTGCATTGCCGCCTCATACTCTGCATGTGCCTGTGTCTGTGATTCTTCATAATGATATAAAATCACAATAAGCAATTCCACAAATATTATTCTAACTCCTTCTAGGCATAGAAAGTGTAGCCATGAATCAGGATCCTTCTCCTGAGGCTTCTGATCTCAATTCATAGTTGTAGAAATATCAATTTGTCTGCCACATTTTAGGATTCAGCCATCAATATCTTAGTACTAGTACTAAAGGTTAATAAGTCATTATCCACACTCTAAGATCACTCACAGTGAATTGAAGGAGAGGAATACACAAGTAAGTCTAATGTAAGCAATATAGTGATAAGCCTTCTACTCGAGTTAAAAATAAAAGAATCTGTGATAATAGGAGAGTGAGATATTATTTCACTATGGCTTTATGTTTCAATATGAAATTAATTACTACTGTGTGAATATTCAAATTTCATATTAAATGATAATTACAACATAATAATCACACAAGGATTGATCGTTACTGTGATAAAAAGATTTAGAGTGAAAGATTTTTTCCTTTCTCACCTTATACATATATACTCACACACAACTTTCCTTTTAAGAATCCAAAGTTAATATTAAAAAGGAAAGAAAAAAGTTGAATATTTATGTCTTTTTTATTTATGTCTCTTCTGAGTCACAGTAAAACTGAATTACATCTACCCTTGATTCTTTTTGTTTGGACTCTTTTTTAAGGTTTACCTCCTTTCCTCATTATACTTGCTGATTATTGGCTAGGTGACATTGCAAAAAGTAATTATTTAACTCCTTTAGTTTGTTTTGATCACCACATGTTGTTTCTATTTTAACCAAAAACTACAGACTGCTATCTATAATTGCGAGATAACTAATGCTTTTTTCTAAAATGGAAATATATGTTTGAAGGCCTCCTTCCTATGCAAGCCTGTAATTCGACCATACAAAATAGCTTGTTTAAAGTGGACGTTTGCCTGACCAGTCAGGGATAGTGCTGGTGCTCTAGTCTGTGTATGCTGTTTCATTCATTCAGTGAATATTCACTGAATTGCTACTTTCTTTCCTTTCTTCTTTTTTTTTTTGTTAAAAACAATTGGTTCTTTTTAGTCCTGAGTTGCTGTTTTATGTGAGGCATTGTTCTAAATGCTGAGGTTATGACAACAAGCAAAAACAAACAAACAAAGAACCCAAAAAAATAAAACAAAAAACAAACGAAAAAACCAAAAAAGGAATTAAAAGAATTATTCTTGTACACAGATACCATTGCCCTGTGTACCATGTACAGAATTTCCACAATTCTTCTAGGAAAAAAAAAAATGACTTAATTCCATCCCATTTAAGTCTTTGTGTTTTGCATTGAATTTGTACAAGAAAAGGTCCACAAATCCACGGAGATCAATAAAATATCTATTCATCTTTTGGGTGTCTAACTTTAGGAACAATACCCACAAACCTATAGGATAAAATCCTGGATACACCATAGATGTGGTCTGAAATCATAATGTGGTTTGAGTCTTACACTATAGATGTAAGTCACTTTGTCATCTTAGGGATATCAATTAACTGCTTATATTTTAAACTAGTGATACGTCTTTCAACTTTAAAGAGAAAAATTAATGTTCTGATTCTATTTAGTAGGTAGATGCGGTTAATGACACATTATTTGAAGTCATTAAAATTTCCTAAGATACTCATCATTTTAATAAGCATTTTAATATCACTTATTCCTTTTCATCCACTGTATTAAATTTATTCCATACATTTTGAACATCTTCATTTTCACTGTTTTGAATGCTTCCTGAAACTCTCACATCTCTAAATAAACTGCAGTATTCCTCCTGAGTCCCCACAAGATTGTATTCAATTCACACTTACACTTAGTGCTGGTGGAAGGCTAATCTCCCATTGGATTAAAATAGATAGATATTGGGTGCGATTGTAGGTTCATTATCATGTATGTTCTTCGTTGCAACTGCTTTTTCCCCATGAGAGTTATGAAAAGAAAGACACAGTCATTATCTTGTTTTTCATTCATTTTTAAAAAAAACTTTTAAGCACATTTTCTCCTTACCTTATAGCTAATGTTTTGCTGAAATGGGTAAGCCTCATTGTATACTTTCATTCTTAGGCACAATGGACATTTTCCTAGACCATACCTTTTCTTCCTTTCTTTAAATAAAAATTTCTTTAAAAAATTTCCCCTGATTACTCTCCTTTTGCTGATATCTGAAGTACTAGAGGTTTTGCAACTGAGTATCATAATCTGGGGAGACAAAATACAACTTTGAAATGATGATTCCCTTAGGTCCTTTTTTCTCTGACAACCACAAAGACCTTGCCTGAGTACTTAATGTCAGTTATTTTCATCTCTGAATGGTTTTCCTTTTAAATTTCTGCCAGTGTTTTCAAATCCATGTTTATAGGGTTTACATGGGCTCTGGATTATGTCAAATGACTCACAGAGAGCTTTGGCAGGGACTCTGAATTGGCAGTTTTCTGGTTCTTTCACTTCTGCATCAAACAGAGAAATTCCACGCATATGTCTTATATCTTAGGTTCCACATATAAATTCATTTAAACTGTATTCAGGTTAGGAGAAAAATTGTAAACTACTATTAGGGGGTTACATCAGCATTGTTCTCTTAGCAGCTACCCTGTATCCTTTAGCACTGACATTGAACACTTCTAGATAATTCTGGGTACTGGTGTTGAGCCTTTTATCAAGTTGCAAACACATGTTGTTTATTATAATGTTCCCACTCTGACCTTCCCTTAGAGTCAGAATATGAAAATCACCATGTGGTAATTTGTCACTTCACTGATCTGGCTGATCTGGTTGACCTGGAAAACATCACCTCCTTTTTTTCAGTCCACCTTGTGCACTGTCCGAGTTGCCCAGATAGGGGAGAAATGGGTTATAGTTGGGAGCCTAAAGTGAGCTCCGTCATGGGTGAAAACACCAAGCATGGTATAGGCTTACTGGCCTCTCCTTTTAGCTTCTTTTTTGGGGGTGGTTCCTCATTTCTCTGGAATTTTTAATATTGGGGTATTATAGGGCTCAATCATCAGCTCTCTTTTCTTTCCCTTTCACTAATTTCCATAAGCCTATGAACTGAGGATTCCAAAATTTGTGTCTCTTGCCAGGACTTTCCACTCTTTTGAGAGTGTCCAACTACCTACTTGACACCCACAAATGAATGTTTAATAAATTTCTCAAACAGCATGTTGAAAATTGAATTCCGATCTTCACTCTAAACCAGTTATATCCATAGTCTTCTCCATCTTGGCTTATGACAGGTTTATTCTTTCATTTGCAAAAAAAAAAAAGAAAGAAAGAAAATCTTAAAATTTTCCTCCACACCTACTTCCATCCTATCCAAATCTGTCTTCAGAATACTTTGAGTCCAGCATGCTTCACCACCTTCACACTGCTGCTGCTGTTATTATTCACTTTTATCTGCATAATCTGTTCCCCTCACTTGTTCCCCTTTTCTACTCTAGCCACCCCTCCCCATCTTATATTCTCACCCCTAAAGCAAAAATGATCCTTTAACAATGTTGATCTGTCCCCAGTCATGACACTCTGAATGGAAAAGGTCAACAATGGATTTAAAATTGTAGTTAGACAGTAGTAAGAATTTCTGGTGTCCTCTTGTGACTGAAGATAATAATACACTACATATTTCAAAAATCTAGAAGAATTTTGAATGTTTTCATAATAAAGAAATGACAAATATTTGAGAAGATAGATATGTTTACCATGATTTGACTATAGCACAATGTATACATGTATTAACATCACATGGCACCCCATAATATGTATAATTTATGTGCTCTTATTTATATGCTCTTATGTATCAGTTAAAATAAATTTGCATTTAATATAAATTTATATTACAAGAAAGCAAAACAAAACAATAACAACAACAAAAAATTTCCAGAGCTTTCCCCACACTACTCACTGATCTACTCAGGTCCAGTGTCCATTTAATACTCTGTAAGAGCCAGTGTAATTTGGCTTCTTGCTCTCTGTGATCTTATCACCTGCTACTTGCTTGCTCACATACTTAGTTTGGGTGAAGGATGTCACACTCTTCACACTCTTAAGTATGCTATCATCTTAGCACCTTTGCATTTATTTCTTCTGCCTGTTACACACTCCTTTTGATATCTGGTTGGCTCCATTCTGTACCTCAAGTTTATCCAAGTGGTAATTTATCATTGAGGCCCTTCCTAATTAACTTTTGAGTTCTCTTTTCAATTCTCTTACTCCTTCTCCCTAATATTCTCTCCTCACCCCTCCTAACATGCTGTACAAAGTATGTGTTTATTTTACTGGAAGATAAACTCTATGAAGACAGGATTTATTTATTTTTTTCTGTTATGCCTACAGTTCAGTCCTCTCTGATTCAAATAGCTTTATAAATTTAAATATTTGTTAAATGAACAAATGGCCTCCTGAGTATCCTTTTATTCTTTCCTTGATTTTCTAAACTATGTATTGATTTTACCATATGTATCTCAGTGTCAGGGGAATTTTCACATTTCCCTGCTATTTCCTTGAACTTCTTCATTTCAGATTCACATTGCAGGCTCCATTTTGATAACCTTACATTGTCTCAGCCCCACTCCTACCAGATTCTGTCCTCTACTGATCTGCTTTGTCCATGTGCACTCCTGTTGTATTTCTTCACCAAGGAGTCATTAGTGCAGGTGTCACTGCTAATTTGGGGATAGCATGAGATAATTTGGGCAGAAAAAGGAAGAAAATAGTTTAAAACCAATAGTAGACATCAGTTTATAAGGTTTATGAACTCTTCTCTATCTCAGAACAAACCCCACCCTAAACTTCAATTATTTATTTTTGGTTCTGGATTATAGTTATAGCCTAATTACCAAAGTACAAAAATTGGTCCATTAAAACTTAAGGATTGTGAATGCTTATGTAGACTAATCCATTCTATCATCCCTTCTGGATCCAGAGGGGGAATTTTTGTTTTTAACCATATGGATCTTAATTGTTTGGAGTTTCTACACATCTACTTTTTATTTAAAAATGTAAATTATAGATTTAATTATGAGATATTTTACCTTTGATACATTTCTGTTTTATAATCTTTCAATAAAGAAGTACTTTTTACTTATCTAATCAACTTATCTCTACTAGAAGCTGTTGTCTTTTAAAATGGATAGGTTTATTTTGCTTGTGGCCTTAAGGAAAATGAAATTTAGCATTATAAATATTAAATCTTAACAGCTGAGTACTAAAACAGGGATTTTCTAATGTGTTCACATTTTTTATCTCTCTAGAAGCAGTTGAAAGTTGCCAGGAAAATGTATTTAGCATTTTACTGGGAAAAATAATAAAGATTTTACTCAAATTTCCTGTTCTGGAAAAAAAAAATTATCATTTGGCATTCCCAAGTACGAAGTAACAGATTAATATCTTGCAATAGATTCAAACCAAGTGAAGATATTAATGAGTTCCGTTCACTGTTCAGTGGTACATTTTTAAAAGCAATCCATGTCCAGGTAAAAATTTAAAGGGTGAGGAAAAAAATTCATGATTACATCTTGTGGCATTTGAGTGGACCGTTTTGCTGACCCCTATGACAATTTAAGATTGGAAAGTTACAGTTCTCACATGCATGGGTCACCACTCTTTATTTATCTTGTTCACTAATGACTTAACTGGCATTGCACACAGCAGCAGAGCTCTGAAGAGTGGAAGGTGCTTTTACTAATTTAGATGCTCCTAACCTTTTATCAGAGAGGGGTGACATTCTGCCTCACTCTGAATCCAGAGAAGAATATAGTAAGTAGCACATATAACCAAAGGAATCAAGTTTCTAAGACCATCATTGAACAGTGAATTTATCCAAAAGGAGCAGTATGGTAACTTTCATAAGCAATATTTTCTTTAGTAAAATACAGTATTATTTTATTAACGTGACAACTTGATTGATTGATCATAAGATTTTGTTGGCTTTCTTTTCTTTGGACTATTTTTAAAATTTTTCTTAATTTGTTCCAATTAGTTATACATGACAGTAGAATGCACTTATGCATTTTGATAAATCATACATAATGAAGTATAATTTCTCATTTTTATGATTATACATATTGTACAATCACATCAGTCATGCAGTCATATATGTACATGAGGTAATAATGTCTGTTTCATAAGCAATCTTTTGTCTTAATTTTTATAACAATATAGATTCAGGATTTCTAATAATGAGAGATAACTTTTAAAAATAATTATGTCTGCCATTTGAATTGCTGTATTCTCGGTTCTTAGTAAAAAGCCTAGAACATTATAGGCACTCAATTTATAATTAATAGGTTAATGAATAAATACTCTTATTTTAAAGAAGTTCAGTTTTGGCAGGTCATTGTCATCCAGATAAGAAATGCCATGGGTATCAAAATTAGAATATTTACATATGAAAATTCTTCCCAATGATTTAGAAATACTATGTTGATCATTGCATTTCAGTCTCTTTGCTTTACCCTTTAAATTTGAGAATCATTAACTGAAATGAAAGATTATCTCCACTCATGTATTCAATAATCTTTTATTAACATTTCTATTTCAGACATTGTGCTAAGCAATGAAAATACAACAGTTGATAAAACAGAAAAATATCTGTTCCCTCATAGAATGAACACACACACACACACACACACACACATATGTATATATATATATATATATATATGCATGTATATACATTTATTATATGTAATGCATATAAATATTTATAAATACATGAATACATACATACACATTTATCACATGTGCGTGTGTGCACGCACACACACACACACATAAAGCAGATTAAGGAACGGGGAGTCACTGTATGCCTTTTTACACTGTCTTCAGGTAAGGACTTTCAGAAGCACTGACATTGGTTAGATGTTTACACATTGGAGGGATCCCCCAGGTTGCAGGTTAGAGAACCAGAGGAAAGGTCCAGCCATCAAAAACACTGAGAACAGACTTCACGTGGGACTTAAAATCCCAGTTCACCAGTCCCTTTTCCCTTGCTGTACTTCCTACCCTGTCCACACTGCTTTGCTTTTCTTCACTGCATAAATCACTTTCTAAAACATAATTTAATTTATTGTTAATGTTTGTTTCTATACTTCTGGCCATCGTAGAAACCCTCCATGGAAAGTACTTCTTTATCAGATTATCCCCATGTTTCCTAAATGCATAGAATAGTAACCAACTCAGGGCTGGTGCCATGAAGGAAACTTACAAAGGTGGATAGTTCAATTCTGAATGACTGAGAGGGTGACGATGACATTAAGTGCTTTACATACATTATCTCACTTATTTTCACAGTGTCCTAGTTGGCTAAAATGTACATTAATCCCCACTTTTAAGAGAAGAAAACACAGGCTCAGAGAAGTTGGATCCAGGTTTTATTCATCTAGAAAGTAAAAGTGAGAATGTGGTCTTGAATGAGTTTAACACTAAAGCCCATACTTTTAACTGCTATACTGGGCTGATTATTTAATAATAAGAATAGTATAATCAGAATTCAAAGAAATGTCCAATCTTTGCACCTAATCAGTTCAGTAGAATTCATATTTATTCTGTGTGACTGTGACTGCCAGTGTAGATAATGCTCTCCACATATTGTAATCATGTCACTGATTATGTGCCCTTTTAATATTCAAGGAAGGCATTTGTAATAAGAATTTCTGCATTTGTTATGAAATGTTAATATTTATGTTTCTTTCATTTATTTGTGTGTGGTGAATGTCAAGCACAAGGAAGATAAATTGAAGAAATTAGCCTGTGCCTATAATTTATCATAACATAACAAATTCTTAAATCTCTGTCTTCATGTCTCCATGCCCTCTAATCAGCAAGATTCACAATTATGACTTTTTTTAAAGCATTCTAAGTTTATTGAATAACATTGGAAAGTTATTGTAGCTATTGATTTTTAAAGTAGCCCACAAAATAACAAATTTGTATGATGCCGAGTTCATTAAATTTTGTGCATTTCTAAGAAGATAGAAAAAAACTTGCATAGAAATAAAATATTAATAGTTAGGTGGTGATATTCTGGGAAAATGTTATTGTATTCTTCCTATTCTTCCCATTTTTCTATTTATATTTTTTTCATAAAACCAATGCATCCTTATGATCATAGCCTTATAGGAATCTGTATTTCTAGTTAAGAGGTTGCAATCTGGGATGTTTTTAATAATTTTAATAGTAATTTTTAATTCAGTGTCTCTCTATATATAGAATGAAGTTTTGCTAAGGTTATTCCATTTCTGAGTGATTTTTTTTAACCTTTTTCTTCTTTATCTAGCTATAAGACTTGAGAATATATTCATTCAGTTTCACTAAAAACACAAAAATGATCTCATGACCAGGGCTTAGAAGAGAGCACCAACATTAAAAAAAAAATGGAAAAAGGAAGTAGAAAGATTTCTCAAAGAGGAAATACTAGTTAGCAGATTTTGAGAATAAGGGTATACCAGTGTCTTTCAATCTCATTCATATCATGGCACAAATAGGAACATGACAATGTTTCTACATCACACTGATGTCGATGTCGACAGGGCAGTATTCTCAAGCTACAGATTGAGTTATTCATTTCTCAAAACATTCGGAATTTCATCTCCAGCCTTACTCAGAAGATGTTCTTGCTTTCTAGTTCCTGAGAACATGTATAAAACCCTATTGCCACAATTACCAGCAGGTTGAACCCACTTGCTATGCCTTCCCCATTATCAAAGATGGTAACTACCTACTCTCTAAGCCCATCTCTTCTTTTTTAGATTATATCTACTCTCACCTACTCAAGAACATTGCTCTAGAAATGTTCTTTCTATCCCACTCTCCCTCCTTTCCTTGCCAGCCACTCTTCTTCTATTTCTTTATTTCTTTGCTTTCTTTTCTTTGCTTTGAAAAAGTATGCCAAAGAAGTGGTGTATTAAACACAGTTTCCAATTTCTCTCCTCCTGGTACTTTTTTATATACTCTTCAATCTTTTTTTGTCCCCATCAATTCTCCATTGAATCCAAATGATACATACCTAAATCCAATAACCAGTTCTCAATCGTCAGCTTAATTGACCTCAGTAGCACTTGGTACAGATAATCACTCCTACCTACTTGATTCATGTTAATCACAAGAGTGTCCTGGTCTTTCTCCAATGTCACCAATTGCTCCTATGCATTCTTTGTTGGTCTCCCAGGGCTCATTTTGTTGGAATACATCAGGTCTCTGGTTTGGGTGTCTTCTTGTTTACACCACTTCCTTGCTGACCTCATTCCAGTCTTTTGGTTTTCAATATGTATGCAATTATGGTCTCCATATTTTTATATCCACCTACCTATGTGACATCTCTATTTAGATGACTAACAGAAACCTCAAACTCAACACATTTGCAAAATTTAACATTCGAATTTTTTCTAAACTCTCTTCTCCTGCAGTCTTCCCCCTCTTATTTGGTGGCAATTTATTTTATCCTTCCACTACTTAGGGCCAAAATTTGAGTCTCTTCTCAGGCCAAGGCCTTTAACCTATCCTTGATTCCTTTTTATCTTTCACAACCACATCTGATCCATTTGGAAAATCTGAACAATTCCATATGATTAAAATAAGTTGTTAATCAGATAGTCTCTAAAAATTCTTTTTTATGCATGAAATCAGTTAATCAATAAGGTATTTATTAATCCTTTTTTCATATTCTTCACTGAGTTAAAGCTGATGTCAGATAAAGAAGTAACAAAGATGTAATTTTGCTTTGTACTGTAGCTTTGTAATTGGACTGAATTTCAAATGATCTGACTTTTCCACATGTGAGCTATGTAATCTTAGACAAATTACATGATTCCTTTTAAGACGGCTTCCTTATACATAAGTGAGGAATAAAAATCTCCTCCATTTGAGAATTTTATGCAAGGCAAAACAATGTTTGGAATATATTATCATTCAATAAATGATAACTACTGAGTCATTGTTACTGCTCTTAATACAAAATAAAACAAGATAGTGGTTGGCTTTATCTTCCAAAGAAAATTCTTGCAAAAAGTAAAATTAAGGAGGAAATAATATACTTGCTGCCATGGCAACTGTGGCCATAGAGGTCTTAAAGAGTAAGAAATAAGGTGACCTACAGATTGCATTTAGCTTACTCCCTATTTTTGCTGAATATTATATTATCCTTGTTCTTGTGATCTTCTAATCTTTTTAATTTTAGACAGGATTCTGATTGTAATTTCCATCCAAATTACTTTTATAAATAATCTGTTTGTTATTTCATGCTAGCCATGATAATGTATCTAAAAGGCTCTTGCATAGAATTGGTTACTGTTTCTTCACTTTTTCTTGTCTAAGTTACTCTATTTTCTCTGAGATGGTATAAACAAAGTAGCATACAGTAGAAAGCATTAGAACATTTACTTGATTTTGTTTGAAATTTTGTTTTACCTCATGTGATATTTCTCCCAATGCTCTGTGAGTGTGTACAGGGAGATGATTGTGACTGTGTGTATCCTGGATTGCTTGGATACATGCAGGTGTGCAACGGGATGTGTTCCCATATCTGAAAATAATCTATTGAAATGTCCTAAAAACCATTTAAACTACTAGGCAGTATTTAATAAAATAATGTGGATTGTTAGTTAGAATATCTGCATTTGTATATTCTCTTCATTCATTCGCCAAAATCTTGCCAATT
This sequence comes from Glaucomys volans, assembly GCA_020662805.1. Taxonomy (NCBI): domain Eukaryota; kingdom Metazoa; phylum Chordata; class Mammalia; order Rodentia; family Sciuridae; genus Glaucomys; species Glaucomys volans. The sequence goes on along the minus strand of JAJEJO010002716.1, from coordinate 324,513 downwards.
ATATACAAAGTAGTGCATTCAACTCAAAGTTTAAATGTTAGATATACCAGTTACTAACTACAAAAATCTGAGAATATGACTATTTTTTTCATTCTCAGGATTATTTGATGAATCAAATAAGATAATACTAAAATGCAACTCAGAAGAAGAGAGAAGCCAAAGATCCAGAGGAAGATGATTCAAACTTTTCTAATTTTTATTAGATACCTACTCTATGTCATGCATTGTACTGGTCCTTGGTAGTGATACAGAAGAAGTTCCATAGAATCCAAAATTTTTGCACACCATGGGGGTATATTGCAATTCAAATTTTAGCTAGGAATTTTGCTTTCTGATATCAAAAAATCCAAATTCTACAAGACAGAATTTTTTTGTATCCTGATACAAAAATTCTATCACAGAGTATGATAAATCACATATAGAAACTGGACAGTAAATAAAATAGCAAATACAAGCTTATCCAGAGAAGCATTTTGTTAAGTCACAAATTCCTAATAATTTTACCAATTACTAACCTAAAGCTGCTGAACATTTAAACATTAAAGCTATACTGTATAATTGAGCATGTAGGTTATATCTACGTTTAATTTTAACGTATAATTGTCTGTACATGGTTCTCATGCTATGAAGTAAGCCCCAAATTTTTCAAGCAGCTATTTTTATGTTTATAAATAACATAATTCAAAAATTCCTTCAGGTATTACTATGAAAACTTGAACTGTGTAGACCTCTGGTATCCAGAGTCATATAGGATAAAATAAATTTTGTCCTAGACCCTTAATATGATTTGTATAAAACCTGGCTGATAATGTGTATTTCAAAATATGAGATAAATTTAGAATATAATAAAATTAAGAAGTTTTAAAATTAAAGAGATCTTCTAATCGACTAACATTTGTCCATTAATGGAGCAGAAAACAAAAAAGGAAAAAAAGAGTGAGAAGGAGAAACCACACTAAAACAAAATAAATATCTGAATGCTAAAGATTTATGCAAGTTAACATTTATAATTTAAGTGCAAAGGTCTTCATGGCCTATGAACATGATATACATGTAAACATTTTTAAACATGTAGTTCAAGGAAAGAGAAAACAATGTAAAATATGAGGAATAAAGTATGGAAAGATGCCATTTAAAAATTTCTAATTAAATTCTAATGTGTTGTGGATACACACATGCACATATACATATATGTGCACATGTCTACATACCTACACATAGATTAACTTTATGAGATTGTATAAAAAAAAGACATAATCATCAAGACCCAAATTAATGCCATGTTGAATATTTTTGTCCTAAATATGGAAGAACATAAGTTTTATTTCAATATGCTGGTTTTTTTAACTTGGATACAAATCTTGAATGATCCCCATGGACTCTAAAGAATATCATGATTTTTTGGGATCACTTTCAATAAATGGCTACTTGGTAAAAACTTCTCTTATCTAGGAAGGATGTCTCTTAGATGTTAGTAGTTGCTATTTCTTGGGATCCTCTAATCCAAGATTTTACTGCTGAAATGAATGAGATCTGTTGGATGGAGTTTCTCATTTTTGTGGTACAAAATCTCTCTTTCACTGCTTATTCATTTAACTGTGGTTGTTGTCTTGCATGTCAACAGCTCCTCTGTAATGATTTGCTAGATAAATGCAGGGTGAATGAATGAACCCTACAGCCAATGCAATTGTCAGGTAGTAGAAGACCCAGAAAATAATATAAAAGTAAATTCAGGGTTTTAGCTATCTGTACGGCATTATCTTCATTGCATTTTTTAGAACATGTGATGTAAAGATAAGGGTACAGATATATGTAGAGATAGATAAATATGAAGAGAGAGAGAATATGAGAATGTAGCTAGCAATATACACTTAGCTAGCTTTCATATGCCATCCATATGGATTCACTAGGATGTATTGTCCATCTGGGCTGCAAATTTCACTCCATCTGGAATGACTTATGACTGAATGCTTGCTGACATAATTATTTGTTATCCTATAGTCAGATGGTATAAGTTATACTGATCTTTCCCTCTCTCCCCTTCTCACTTCCCTCTTCTTTACCCTTCCTCCTCCTTGTACTTCCTCCAGTATGTCCTTTTTCCCCCCATTTATCAGAGACTAACAGAAAATGAGCAGCCTTTTCACTGTATTCCTTTAACTCCCCAATTCTTACCACACTAGCAAATTTTTTAACTTTTTACCCAATACTCATAAATGAATGAAACAAAGGTTATATCATATTGCTTGTCTTGAAACAGAATATGTCTCACAACACTTCTTAATCCAAATTATTTTGAAGGGATATAAAAATGTTTGAGCTGAATCTTTATATTGACAGCATATAACATTGCAGGCTGTATTTTCTGATTTTCTATAAATCCCAGCTGATAACATTTCTTTCAGGAGACTTAAGAGTAATTATTCCTTGAGGCAGAAGAATGGCTTCTGTGAGTGGTCTCTGAATCTATTAAAAACAAGTGTCTGGCTTTAGGTCTTTTATGTCATCCATTTTTTAAAAAAGCTTAATTTAGTGATTCTTTCAATGTTTCACTGTCAATTGCTTTCTGTAAAAATTCAAGCATTTCAGATAGCTGGAATTAAACTTTCTAGAGTTTATATTCTTAATTTTATTCTCTTGGTACATCTTGAGGCATTTTTTTTTTTTTTGCAGTCTGTAGCAATTGAAATGAACACATTATTTTCCCTTCATATAGTAGACACCTGAAAACCAATTACTTTTATCATGAGCCAATTAAATATTATTTTGATGAAGTATTTTACTGTACCTTTTTTTACTTTCATGTTAATACTTAAAATACTCTGATACATTGAAAGCAATCAAACTTAGAATGAAGTTTCTTGACAACCTAAAATAATCTTTGAAAGCTATTTGGCAACCTAAATAAAGGTGTCAAAATAAACTAGTCCAGAGTATGAAAATATGCCTCTACCTTTTGTATCTTTTTTTCCAGATAAGAATGTTCTAATTTTACTTGGTTTTATGGGAACATAGTGGTGAACAGGTTAAGTGTCCTTACTAATTTCACCTGAGAAATGTTTTTATATGCAAATCTAGCACAGTTACCTCTTTCACCCTGAGGTACTTTCAGCCAGGTTCTCTAGTCATTTCACACCATTGCATACCTTTTTCAACACTGATCATTCTCTTTGGAAAACCATCAATCCTCTTTTGCCAAGGCCTCTCCAACACAGCATTCAAGTAAGGTTCTTTCCAGATTAACTCATTTGGAATCCCTTGAAGCTAAGTCAATCCTCAATACGTACTCAAGTGCATTACAGTTGTCTTGCTAGTCAACCATCGATTGTTGGTGGAGGTTTTCCCACCAAACTTAAAGCTCTTTAAGGATCAATAGTGTATATTTTATAATAGTGCCCCTAAGGCCTGGAAACAGTACCAGCCAAATTAAAGGTGTTTTTTGAATTATTACTTGATTAATGCACAGTTGAATAAATGAATTTAAAAAACAATTAGTGGATGTTGGGAGAAAAAGAAGAAAAAGGGCAGGTGTTCTGGAATGGGTCACTCCCCCTTTTGTGAAGAGTCATTCTATCCTTGCACAAGTTATTCTCTTCCTTGAATCTCAGATTTCTCATACAAAATTAATATATTTCCAGGACAAAAGATGGTGCATGGATTAAATTAAATTAAATGGCCTACATGCATGTCTGACACACAGGTGCTGTATGTTCTCCCTCCCTCTTAGGTTTTCAGGTGATTTGCCTCCACGAAGTCAGCTCTAATCAATCAGCCCAGGTGAATTTCCTCATGTGCTTAGTTTCTTCAACTCTGATTTGATCTGTGTAATCCTCACAGAGTAAAAATGTTTAAAGTATGTGTTCTTCTTTCCAAGTGGATTAAAAGCCCCTCAAGGAAGATATACCTTTCTGGTTACTGTGAACAGTAATGACCCAAGTCCTGGTTTACCCAGGATAGCATTTTTTTATGTCTGTTGTTCTGGCACAATGATACATGGATTTCCTTTCTCCCTTCATATATTTTCCAGTTTAATTATAAAAGATGAGATCACTAACCAGGGTTATAGGGCTAAATGTACCATTTCCATTAATAAATATGCATTTTTGAAATTAATAAAATACCCTGGCAATCAATTTCTAAATTTAAAAATCAAAACCATCAATCTTTCTTTATAAGTGAATGAAAGTTAGTCCATACAAAAAAGCATATTTCAATTTGAATAATTTCATTTTCTCTGAATATTTGTTCTGGTATATGCTTTGGCTAGATAGTATATATGTCCAAATATTCTGAAGTGAAACTTTTTAAATGCTAAACTATTTTTGAAGTTCGATGTAATCCTAAACTTACAGCTTATGAGGGAAAGAATTATTTTTAATGAACTGAGCATGGCTTACAAATGCTCTAGTTACTTGTACTTTTATCTCATAAACTTTGGAACTTCCTGAAATCTATTCTTTAGATTGGTGGCTTTAGCAATTTGCAGGTTGTGGAGGTTTTATTCTCTGTATTTTCAGCTTAAAGAAAAGGGAGGAGAAGAGTAGGAACAAATGTGAGTGTTTTGCTGATTAGTGCTTCACTTTTTCACTTCTTTAATCTCATTTAATTGAGACAGAAGATTTTGGATGACACATTACTATCCCCTTCCACAGATGAGGAGACTGAGGCTCCGCATGGCACACTGAGCTCACTGTGCACACTTAATTTTTTTGTTTATGTTCTGAGAATATGGTCAAAGTTTTGAGTCTCTAATAAAATCAAAGTTCTGCTAATTTGAAATTATTGGTCATGTCAGTTATAAATAAGGTTTATTTCAATTACTTCAACTATGTTGTTTAAACAGTACTTTTTGTTCAGTCTGTATTTATCAGATCCCTGATATGTATTCGATTTTAAGGATAGATGTTTGATAATTATTTTAAATAAGTGCAAAGACTCTCCAAAGAATACAAGAATAGAAATATTTTAAGCAAATTATTTTCTTCTATCTGTACTCCTTCCTGAAGTGTATAATTCTGTGAACAGTTTTTTGGTTAAGGAGGCATGCATTAAAATCATTCTACCTTACCCTTTCAGAATAGCACATTCCTGATGAATCTTGCTATATTGCATTACCCCAGGGACTCAGAACTTCAAGGGTCAAATTAAGGAACCACTCAAAATATAGGTTTTGATGTTGCGAAAAATATATTTAATAGGTTGCACATCATTTTTCAAGACAGGTATGGTTTCATTTTTAGCTTTCAATAAAGTTGATGATTTAGCAGGGCACAGTGGTATACCCCTGTAATCCCAGCAGCTTGGGAGGCTGAGGCAGGAGGATTGCAAGTTTGAAGTCAGTCTAACAAACTAAGTGAGGCTCTAAGTAACTTAGCAAGACCATGTCTCAAAATAAAAAATGTAAAGGACTGGGAATGTGGCAGTGGTAATGTGCCCCTGAGTTCAATCCCTGGTGTCAAAAGAAAAAAGAAAAGAAAGAATTAATGATTTAATCAAGGTATCCAAATAATGATGGATTATAAAATATTTTTGACTTTAGTGTATAAGGAGAAGTAATTAAAAGGATTTAGTAACACCATTATTTAAAACTATAATAATAGCATAATGTTTTTCCTGTACCATGCACTTATTTCTGTGAACAGTGTTTCTCAACAAATAGATCTATAAAACCGAAAATTAGGACTGTCTCATTATAATGGTATATTTAAATTTATACACAAGCTATTTTGAAAAAAAAATTCAATCATCTCATCAAGACATTCAATTCCAATAACACTTTACTTTTTGTGTTTAATATTTACTGGCATTTTGTTATATTTATTCTATTTTATACTGTGTGTTAATAATATTTGTGAATGCAAATCATTCCAAAACATACATTTTTTAACACTTACAAACTTAAAGTCATGGAAAATTTACAAACTATAATCTTAGTAATGAAACATTTTAAAGCAAACAATATAGAGAGACAGTATAATGTAGTAAGAGAAAATTATGTACAGGGAATGAGGAGGCAAATAATTTTTTCCTACTGCCTCCTGGGTAACTTATACCTATTTCCTCCCCTTCCTACAAAAGATATATGAGGAAGAACCAAGTGTATTATTATTGACCAGAAAGCTTCAATATCACCAGATAAACTAAAATTATTGCTGATGCAAATTCAGAGTACATATGAGATTATTCCAAAAGTATGTGAGATCATGCCAGAATATTTGATTTATTGGCTTTTCTATAATAATAAGGAAGATGGTGAATTTTATGGTCTAAATTATGTCAGAACCAATTTACAGATAAGCATAAAATTGCATGGAGGTCATATTTGCACAGTACTAATCTACTTGGCAAACCTTTTCCCCTAAAGCTTAAGTTCCCCAAAGCTGCAGGTTTGTGTTAGAGACTTTATTTCAATTTCCAGGTCTTTGAAGAGTATGAATTACATGCTTTCACACCACAAGAGGAAATGCAATCCTAACATGGTTCTGGCAGTAGGGTGAACCCAAATTTTTACATATATCACTAATGTCCACAGCTATCATATAAAATTTGGCAATCCATATGTATGAATCTCATGTGGGTTGAGAAATAAGGGAAAATATGAATCTGAAAAATTGAATTTTATTACTGCTTAAATAATTATGGAAAAATACAACACAATTTTTCAGTTTTACCTTCAGTGGTATAGTTATGGTTAAGGAGATTAACAGTCTCAGCAAATCAGATGTGATTTTTTGTAAGAGACAATCATTCTTAAAAGCTATGCAAGTGCTGTAAAAACAAATGGATGGAAGCATATCCAAGGGAAATGGGAGGAAACTGAAGTAAAGGAGCTGCCAATGGCCAAAGCAGGGACAATATAAATCATTATCTGAAGGGTAAAATAAATACATATGCATCTATATTGATATAAATGAATGAATAAAAAATAAATTATTAAAGAAGCAACAATTCTTCTTTACAGTATTCTATTTAACTTAGTAGATACTCTCTCCTTTAATTGTAGGAATTTATTTCATCCTTTTTCCACACTGTTAAAAATTAATATCCAATATTCCAAAGAGAAAGTAGGGAAAGGGAAAAATTGTAAGTGTATAAACTTGACATTACTTAGCCCAAAGATGAAGGTTCAGATCACTATTGATTCTACAGATATCATGTACCACTGATGTGATGTGATATGATGGTATTCTTCCACAGCACCCAGAGCCCTTGTTAAAAAGTGAGGACAAGGTCAGACAAATGTTTGATTAAAACAATAAGATCATTGGATACATGGCCATGACTTCTCAAGACTTGTCAAGGTGATGATATTACAAATTGAAAGCGTAAAGAATCTAAAGTACAAATTAATGATAATTTGTTTTAAGAACTTCTACCACCCTGTTGTAGAATCCAGGTTCAAAGCCTCTGGTTCCTGGTTCTTGGCTATATAGAACTATGTCAACTTAGATACAGTCACAGAGATGCACTTTTGGATCATTCTGTTTTATGTCTTCCTAAAGTCTCCGCCTTTGAACCAAGTGTAAATGGAACATTTATTTTTACCTCTAGAAGTTGTCAAGTCATCTGAATATGATCTTTTATACAGACTGAATAATTTGTTAAAGGCATAGGAAAATGAACATGTTTTGCAAGTAACATTTTTGCAATCAATATTTTTGGAACTTGAGTCAAAAATCCTCAGAGATAGTAATTGCTGTCTGTGTATATTTGTATATGAAATGAATTATTTAAAATAAATTTATGCTGCTTTTTAAGGCATTATTATTGTCAGCTTAATTTTTGAGCTAAAATAGAGAAAGGAGAGATTATGATAACACATATTATATTCTTTAGGTCTTCAGAAAAGTGAAAAGTATTTGCTTTGTATTTGTTAATAGTTCTAGTATTATAGAGACTTACTGAATTGCATACATTGCCCCTCAGTATCCTAGCCAGCTATGACATACTTACATTTATAAATTATAAAAGAATTCTTTTTTAAAAAAACAAGATTTGTAAAAGAATATTACCACCTTATTGTAAAGACTAAGGATTATGAAGAAATTGGAAAGCATGCAGAAATAAGAGTGACAAAACAATAATTTGTAACTGAAAGCAGCTTTAAGCAGTATGTGAACCATGCTTCAGGTTAGTCAGAAGAGGTCCTCTGAATTACACTGTGCATGCTTCCCTGAAATGAAACTGTATGTTATTGGTTAACCAGGATATTTAGCATAATCACTCCGCTAGACTGTGGTGGAGGGAGGTGATTATCACTGAGAACAGATGGGCAGGTCCACAGCACTGCCAGATTCTGCACAAGCTCCATTTATCGTTGGTTCTTGCGTTTTTCCTTCTGTGTTTCAAAATTTTTTTAAACATTGTCTGTTCTAAAGAACTAGCTGCACAAAAGGCCGGTGGCTGATGCCCTTTCAGCTTAGATTTCAAACGTAGAAGAAAGATTCAAAATGCTATCACTGTGTATCTAAGAGGGATGGGGCAGATTTCATTTTACCCTGTAGTCTCCCTCAATGCAAGCACGGATTTATCTGTACGCTAAGCTCTCTGCTCTGCATCTGTAGCTCCTTGTGGATTATATTGTCTCTGTGATCAGAAATGATTTTCTCGGATATGAACACCGTTTCTGGCTCCCCTAAAGTGCATCCTCCTAATGGGACCCGGTTTTACACTTTTCAAGTAAGTGTGCTTTAAATGGCTTCACAACTTAGGAAGTTAATATGTAGTCAAACTTTTAATAATGGGAAATATAAAGAAGGGAAAACTGAAAAGTGTGAAAGTATTGAAGAGGATTATGGAATGGACAATGTGCATGTCAGTTTAATCTGTTTTAAAATATTGAAATAGGCTGTCATTGGATTCTCTGTGAATTCAAACAAAATAATAGTGGACACTTAATTTTTCACAAGGTTTTTTAAAAATCTTTATATTCTTGAAAGTTTTTGAGATGTGTTGTTTCTCCTGATATTATTTATGGCTGTACTGTGTACATTGCAGAGTTATTTCCCTTATTCATCACAGAGAGAGTAAAATTAAAAGACATTTTTATGGAACTTTGCAAACCAAGTCCCCTAGGCTAAGAAAAATGTGTTATATTTCATATGCATAGTTTCAGATAAATCCTGTTATTTAATTTTGTTGCGTGTGCAGTGTACAAGCAATCAATAATACAGGAGTCTTAAGTACCATGTTTAGTATGCTTATCAATTCAAGGTAAAGTAGAAACTCATTAAGATGGAAGATTTTCTGGGTTATCAAAAAGTCAAAATGATTTATAATACAAATATGAATGTGAGTTACAAAGCTGTTACCTACTGAAGGTAATTCAATTGCCTGTGAGTAAATCAGTTATCAATCTAGAAAATGGTTAAGTCTAACCTCAATCAGATCCTACCTCATTTTATCTTTCAATTGCATCTTTCACTGCTAAGGTTTACTTTGTAATACAGTCATATTATCATTACATGAAGAGGAAAATGAACCTCTTCTCTGTATATTTTACATTATGGAGATATAAACAGACTTTCATTTAACTATTTTGGCTGTATAGTCATAGTGTTCTGGAAAAAAATACAAAGACCTAGAGAATTAATAAAGTAAAAGTAGTCAGAATATTTTTAAAGGGTACCCTGAATAAATACACATCAGATTTATAAAATTATCTTGCCTTTGTAAACTGTAAGCAATAAATGTGTTTATTTTCTCTCTCTCTCTCTCTCTCTCTCTCTCTCTCTCTCTCTCTCTCTCTCCCCACTTTCTATACTTCTATTTTTAATCCTGTTGCCTCTCATGTTTTACACTGATGTCTACTGATAGTGCAAGTCTGTGTTGCTCCAGAATATTTTCTCTTCCCCGTGGTGATCTGCTTATTGTGGCAGTGATTTAAAATGCAAGTGCCCTAGGGCTGTTCACAGAATTATTACTTTTTTTCTTCTCCTTATACTGAGATATGAACATTGTTTATAATATCCTGTAGCTGACACTTTGGAGCAGATTTTGACATTAGGTATTCTACTTGAATATCTTAAAGTTTAAGGGTCAGTAATTCCATATGCTTAGTCATGACACAGACTTTTTACAATTCTTTAAAGATCTTGCTGACACCTTTCCTGGCAGGTGATTTTCTTTGAAAACACACTGGTATAAATTTAACCACTCCTTTTTTGGATGGTATAGTAGCATAGTCATGTAAATCCCATAGGATTTCAGGTAAAATATAAATGTTTGCAAACATAAGCTCTATTCTCCAACGTTTTAAATTGTACAACATGATATTTGATTCTGAGGTTTGCAATATCAGGCAATGTCTTTAACTTTGGGTGTCTATTTATTGCTATTGTTTTTGGTTTGGATCAAAGAAGGAGAAAAGACAGTCTTTAAAGCATAAGAAAAGAGTTTATGATAGTTGAGTCATTGCTTTTATGTTCAAAGGAAAAATTAAACAATTGTTTTTCTTGTGTACATTAACCTATTTCAAGAAAGTATATTTTCTTTGGTTAAAACATGGTAAAAAGCAATGAGATGCTGTTAAAGTAACAGACCATTTGTCAAAAAATGTGTCTTGTATAAACGTTTAAATTTTCAAAAGTGGTTCTCATTTTGGAATCGCATAAATGTGCTTCTGAAATGATCCTTCTTCGAGGAGTTGGGATTTTAATGCCTTCTTTCTTAATGTTATTCTAGCACAAGAGTTAACATATGCAAAAACATTTAAGATAGCTCAGCATGAAAAATACTGAATTTTAGCTCCACCTTCTCATTAAGCATCCAAACTACCTGTCATTTGTGCTGAAATTGTATGTTATCAAATTTTAAGAGCAAGATTTAGAATATGTTTGACCTAAGTAGTTCAAAGGTAAAAATGAGAAGCTAAGGATATCTTAAGGACATGATTTTCTTTTCCATTGCATTTTAATTTAGCCAAATACATTCATACATTTACACATATACATGCAAATAATTTTTGTACAGAATATCTAACACTTGATTTAAATTAATTTTCTCATGCGTGATTTCTCACTTCCCTATTACTATATATATTCTAGTGCCTGCATTTACTTTTTATTCAGAGGTGCCTAGGTCTAGATGATGCCAATACCCAGATTGTATTTGATGTTTAATGCATATTTGTCACCCAAAATTAAGTCCTTGAGTAGTTGCCTAGAATGCCTTTTAATTGACCAAAATTAAGACTAATTGCCTATAGGAGAAACATATTACAATATTTATATGTATTATAGTAGTCAATTTATGGCACTATATTATGTACAAATGGGAAACTTATGTTAAAACAAAATTAAATACATGTTTATATATCTAATATATTCATGTATATATATGTAAATACATTAGAATACAGTGAATTTTTCTCAATTTTATGTCCATAAAAATGATATCCTAACATGATTTCACATTTTTTCCTTCACAGTTCTATGTTTGCAAATAAAACCATTTGTCTGCTCTGCCAAACTTCTAGATTCACTTATCATGATTTAAAGTGTGAGCCTTCCCAGAGGTATTGATGAGCCCTCATTTCCTAGAAATTAAATACATTCATCCAGTGGTTGTTCTTATTATGAATTTGCTTGTTTTATTAAATGGAACTCTGGGCAAGCTTTTGTGTAAAACAATAACAAGCAATATATTACTGTCAATAAACAAAGCAAAATTTTCAAACCATTTCTCCCAATCAAAATAATTAATTCTTGGCCAGGGCAATGATCTATATAACCCACAGAAGAACTATTTCTCTTTAGGTTACTTTTCTTTGTCATTCAACTCTAGCATTAATGACATTGTGTGTCAGGCCTGTGTGTAGATGTGGCTAACTCCCTTGCCCCCTAACATTCACTGAAAACTAGAGAAAGACACTTTATCACAAAGTATAAAAACAGAGTGATCTGCCATTTCCATATTTAAAATAATTTACGTATCCCCCCTCATAAAAGGATAAAGTTCATCTCCCTGAGTTGGCATGCAATGTCCTTTGTTATTTGGAACACACACAACATGTTGTTCTACTTCTTCCCCAGGAAATTGTATGCTTATTGCGATTGAATTTGCTTCTTCATTTAACCTGCTCATTGGAAAAATATTGTCTTAAAGACTTATCTCAAAACTAGGTCTTCCACAAACTCTCATTCATTCCTACATGCTGTATTTTTGATCCCCTTTTCCTGCTCAGAACACTATTGATATGGGTATCATACTTTATTATAATTCTTGAAACCATTTTATTAATCTGTGTCTCTAACACAAGGATATGGCAAATATAGCTGGAGTATATTTAAAATGGAAATGATTAAAATATGAAAATTATCACAATACACAAATTATTTTTTTCTAAAAGTGTAGATAGTTAGTGAGGCTTAACTATATATTAACAGGGAATATATAAGGATGTATAAAGGAAATTTTGCTTAACAGTAGGCCTTTGTCTACCACTCAAAGTTGACTTACTCAAAATACAAGTTAGATGAGTGATCAAAGAAAAACTTTAATTTTATTATATTTAAATACATTTATATAGGAGCTAGCCAAAACCTTTTTGAGAATTATTTTCTTTATACCTCTTTGTTATTCTTCATTCATTGGAGTTTTTTCTTATTTTATTAAGAAAATGTAAAAATCTAATTAGTACATATTTTTACACTTGGCAGACAGGGTTAGTACTTGAAATATGTTACAGGAAAGGAACTCTCAATTGCATAAAGAATTTTCACTCAAATGAAATTATTGGTAAATAATATGGAGAAGCAAAGCATATCTTTGTAATCAAACATGGTTGTAGTAATTATGGCTTTTCAGCAAAGAACCAGATTTGTATATTTGATAATTTTCATGCCACCTTAGAGTCCAGCATTATTTTGAAAGTATTATTTGGAGCGAATTGTAGTTTCTATTTATATTTTTGATAATTTTGAAATGCTTTTGAAAATATCTATCAAATATTGGCACATGTGGTCTGAAGAAAAAAAAATTGGGAATGAAGGCAAAGTACTCCTAACCCTATAGAGATCATAAGAAAGACAGACAGACCCCTTGCTTCAGGGTTACATAATAATATGTAGGCAGAGGTCCAAGTTATATGAGAGAATTGAGGAGATGCTTGTCACATAATGGTATGCTTTCATGATTATGAATGCTAGAAATAACACAGTAAGTGTTTCAGGCAGAAGACTAAGCTGCTCACTATTATGTGGGACAAGTAGAGTTTAGTATAACTGAAATATAAATTGAAGACTGGAAATGACTGTAAGAAAAGTGTATAGAATGTAAATAGAAGCACAGCATTGACTGTTATCCTCAGGATTTTGGATTTGAGATCTAAGGATTTTCAGTGAAAAGTGGCAGGTTTGATTTATTGTTTATTTAAAATAGTGGATATTACCATGGTTAGTAATGGGGCTTGAGCAGAAAGAACAGTTCAGTAGCTTTCCAAATAATACAGATGAAGTGTTATGGTTTCCACATTGCACACATGAAAAACATGCTCACAAAAGATGCCCAAAGAGTTATTAATAATGCAGAGATCAAATAATATATTTTCTGTTTTAAACCAGGGTTTTGAAACACAAGTCTGTCATCTTTCCCTTATAAGCTGTTGCCTAAAGTGTTGATTAAAATAGACACAAGTCTATTATGTGTGTGATGATAGACACAAGTCTATCATCTTTCCCTTATAAGCTGTTGCCTAAAGTGTTGATTAAATGCAGTAGCACAAGTCTTTTAAGAGAAATAATTTCTAATCCCAGTGATGTATTATGGCAGAAATTTAAAAAAACTTGACTCCATGACTTCAAAACATTATGATATAGTCACATTGCATTTTTAAATTTAAGACTTCCATTTCATTATATCTTCTCATTTAATTTTAACTGACACAATTTTGTCCTAATTGGAAATAGGTATATTTCTAATAAACTTACGTCCTAGAATCGCAACGAAAGACATAAAGGAAATTGAGGAAAACAATCTATTCCATCTTTAATTTAAGCATTCTCTCTCTCTCTCTCTCTGTCTCTCTCTCTCTCTCTTTCTCTCTCTCTCTCTCTCTCTATATATATATATATAACAGTCAGATCAACTACAGAAATCAATAAATATCCCCTGGGACTCCAGATAGATAATCAATCATAACTCTTCTATTAGCTGAAGTTTCTGCTTAATGGAAATATGCAAGGCTGTGTGTTCCATGAGGACAGGAACTGTGCCCTTCTTTTCATTTTTAAATCACTAGCATGAAAATAGATTGCTCAGCATACAGTCATAATGAGTACATAGAGGTTGTATTAAATCAAAAATTGAAAAAGAAGAACGTCTTACTACATATCATGTGAGTGTTGGTTATATCTTGACTTAGGATAACTTCCCCATAGAAACAAATGGTTATAAAATTACCAGGCTCGAATTCACAGAAGTGTTTTACTTATACCTAGCTAAAATAGCTTCATGTTTCAGGTAATAACTGGAAAGGAGAGAAATTTGAATTGGGAAAATCACTTTGAAGGGCTTTGAGATAAAGCATTTAATTCACTTAGCACAGGGCCTGGTAGTTAGAAAGACCTCAATAAGCAAGCAACCACCACAACAGCAGCAGCACTCGAAGGTGTGGTCCATAGGCCATAGTAGAGGTGACAAAGATGTGACCTAAGAGAAGTTAAGAACAAGGGGAAAGTCTTTAAGAAACACAGTTGAAAGAATTTATGAACTTCGTGATGAATATAGGAGACAAAAAAGGACACAACAAAATTGTAAATTCCAAAGTTCCTAATGAGTAAAAATGAGAAGAACATAGAAAAGGAGCAGGTTTGGAAAACCATTTGCTGAGTTCAGTTTTTGACAGATTGAGTAGACAGTTGGAAACAGGTTTGGCTCTCAGGAGAGGGATCTGCCTCTGAGTAGTAGGTGTAAATGGGGGAGACAGCTGCTTGCATGGTAGGAAAGCTGTGGTAGTAGATGAAACGACCTTGGCAAGAATAAGGAGATTGGGGTGGGGGCGAGGAATGAAACCCTTGGACAAATTGACTTACCCAGTGTTACCATCATTTTGAGTGTATGTGCTTGATTTAATTTGCCATCACATTTTAGAAGTTATTTTCCTTTTCAACCCTCCTTGAGTACTACCCTTGAAGCTAACTAAAGTTAGATGCTCTTGAATTTGTATTTGCTTTATCTTGTAACTACATTCTGGAAGGTTATTCCTCCTGGAATATCATCCCTGAATGTTACTAAGTTAAATCCTCCTTTTCTTATATCATACTTAATGCATGGCTATTTGCATTATTTATCATAGTACATTTAATTTTTTGTGTATCTGTCTTTACAACTAGATTGTGAACTTTGAGAGTGCATATTAATTTATTTTACTTCATCATTCATGTTGTTTATTGATGCCTATACTAATTGTCATATAGAAGATGTCTGTGCTTTTTGAGTGAATTAATGAATTCACTTGTAAATTGGAGACGCCTAAAATTAGTTCTCTTCTATTAATTTATTAAATCATTTGGCACACCTTGTAAAGTGTCCCTATTATACAATTTAACAATGTTAGGTAAAATATTTGTTTTCTGCACTCAAGAAATCTTAGAGTCACCATAAAGAAAATTATCCAAAAATCACAATGGCATATTATTTTGTTCTTTAGAAGACACAGATACGAGCTTTGTCTTTAAAGCTTCCACTCTCATTTTTATTTTAGCTTACAGTTAACCTTCCAACTGCTACCCTATTAGCTTTTTCTTTTATATTTAAAAAATATTTTATAAATAATAAAGATTCTTAGGAAAAAATTCATAAAAATTTCATAAAGAGCATTCTCTTTGGAATTAAACACATGGTTCAAAACTAGGTTCTGCCATTTGGTAGAATGTAGCTATTAACAAGTGAAATGATTTCTCTATTTTCACTTTTCTCAACTATTGGAAAATAATAACAGTACTTAAGATATGAGGTCATCATGAATAGAATAGTCAATAGAATATTTATGAAAACTTTATAAAAAATTAACTTCCAATAAAGATGGCATTCAGTCAAAATAAGCCTATTGTTTAACGTGATTTGAAATAATAGCATAATTTCTTTTACAATCTTTTCCCTTGACTTATCTTGAATTTAGAAAAATTTGATGCTGAGTACAAGCACCACTTTAAATGCTTCATATATAAGTTAAGGGAGATTATTAAAATGCACTGCATTAACTTTTCAAGGGCAATTTTATATAAAATATCTTTGTGCCTATCAAGTATTTCCTTTCAGAGCAATAATACATAGTATCTCTTTGAAAGTATTTTCATCTAGCATTTACAAACGTTTTTTAAAAGTTTTTAGTTGTATTTTGTATTTCATTATTTTCCCATTTTATTTCCATTATGACATTTGTTATCATCTTAAAGTTTTAAACACATACTAATATAAATGAAAAATTACCAGTTTGTGAAATTAACTAACAGTTTAGAATATATACAAAATCTTAATTTTAGAATACAGTTTAGAATATATAGAAAATTAAAAGTGTAGAATATGTGAAAATGTAAGGAGGTTTATATCACTGAGAGTCCATAAGAGTCAATGTTATTATTGGCATTTTTAAATAATATTTTTAATTGATAATTTCAATTATATTACAGAGTAAAATTGTTAGAACTAAATAGAAAAACTAGGCAATGACTTCAGGGAGCAATGAAAATAACTTAATTCTTACATGTTGAGTATTTTCAAGTTTATGTTGTTAAAGAAAATGGAAGACTCATAGAGAACAACCTTGCATTTTTTGTTGTTGTCTACAAAATGTAATGCAAAAGTGACAGTTCTGAGATATGACATCACATTACATACATAATATACTTACTAATCCCATTTATTGTTTTTTTTTGTTTATCATATTTAGCACATCATTAATATGTTCTTTCTAAAATGATCTATCTTTGAAGTTACAGTCAGTTCATAGGAAACCACAGGTGTATTTTGATTTGTGTTTCAAAGAAACTGAAAAAAAGACGACTTTTTTGAAATACAAAAGGATATAAGCTTGCATTGAAATGTTGTAAATGTACTCTTTGAAGATTAATTCTTTATCATTGTTTATACTGTTTTATTTTAATAATATTTTGTTAAAATATTAAGTGTATCAAGAATCACAAGTGTTAAAAATAATATAATATAGTTCAAATATTTACATACACATATATTTCTTTCATCTGGGATATGCTTATTAAGAGCTTGCTTTAGATGTTTTCAGGGAACAGTTGTAATACATAACAGGTTAAAATAAATATTTTAGTACAGAACCATGCAAGTGTAGTTACATTATGCTAAAATAATCAGTAACTTCCAATTTGTTAATTTGGAAAGACTTTTGAGAAAGAACACTATGTTTTAGGAAAAAAGTACTAAGGAATTTCAAAATAACCACTACACAAATATAAGTAGAAAAGTGATTTTCAGACAGACAGATATATATATATATTCCTATATTCCCAGACTGGTCAAGGGACATGACCTAACAGACCATTCTGGACAAATCTTCTCTATGGCAGACTTTTCCTAGATTTTTAGTGATCTTTATCTTCTTGCAATTCCCAAACATTCTATGGAGCCTAGACCCCAAAGTTTTAGTTATGTTCTTCCCTGTGCCTAAGTCAGATCATGCACATGTTAATACAATATAATTTTTGGTTGATCATGACCATGAAGAGAAAATGATTCTGATTTAGCTAAGAAGCCCTGTGAACAATAGGTTCTAGGACTAGCATGGTATTCTTGAAAAAGGAATGACTGATTTGTTTAATAATTCTCATAAGTCCTGCCCCCCAGCCACTGCCTCTATTTCTTTTAACACTTTGCTAGGTATTTGCATTATAAAAAGAAAATGTGGATTTTCTTTGGCCCTGGACATGTTTACTGATAAAACCCGAAGAAAGCTGGTCATATCCAAAAGGGTAAGGTTAAAGGAAGAACTCAAATATTAGCTTTGGAAGGAAAAATGCCTCATCCTCTTATGAAAGAAATAAAAAAGAAATTAGTAGAAGAAATTTCAAGCAATCCACATCAAATGGACTCAAACTGATCATTTCACCAAGAGTGTGTGGGATTAGTGCACTACGTACTTCAGGGAGTGTAAAGGTGAGGATACTGTCCACCCTGGGGAAATAGAGGTCAAGCAGAGTGAGAGTCAATTCAGGACTGAAAGCATAGATTTGTAGCAGTTTTAATAAATAGATTTCACTTAATACAAAATGGAATTTAGAATGGAAATAAATATTGGCAGATACTGCAAAAATATCAATGGAGGCAAAGATTTCAACATACTAATGTGATTAGTATTGAAAAAACTGAATATGAGTTAGTCTTTAGGTAATGAATTTAGGAAGCAATACTTTTGATTAAAATTTTATTTCACTTTTTAAAAAGGAAAGTAAAACAGAGAAACTCGTGGGGAAAATTATACTTTGCTTAATGCTGCTGTCCTTAATATAGACAAACTCCAAGAAAGTGATTTTTATTTAACAAGGGTTCCCAGAACATTCCATCATGCCTGGCACATAAAATCCTCCAAAAGTTTGTATGGAATGAATAGGTGTTCTTTGATAATACAAAGTTGAAGAGATTTAAGCTCATAAACTAGTATAATTGAATTAAAGTTAATATACTTGGAGCTTTTAGGTAATCCTCAAATTTGTTTTTTTGCCTATATCTAGGAGTAAAAGTTAAATGACAGTAGAAAAATACATTAAGAGAAATATGAGCATATCAAGCGTAGTTAATGATGAAAGAGAACTCATTTATTATAACCTAAACAAAAGGTAAGGAAGTTTGTGTCTTTGTGGGGAAAGGCCTAATAAAATCATAGCCTAGAAAATGATCCATATTTTTCATATTACATTAATTTGATCTTAATATATCAAGTTAGTATAACATAGTGTCAAAATATAGAGAAACATTTAATATAGAATGCTGCCAACATAATTAATTAAATTAAACATGTCTTCCCAGCACTTGAGAGGCTGAGGCAGGAGGATTGCGAGTTCAAAGCCAGCCTCAGCAACTTAGTGAGACCCTAAGCAACTGAGTGAGAACCTGTCTCTAAATAAAATACAAAATTGGGATGGAGATGTGACTCAGTTGGTGGAGTGCCCCTGGGTTCAATCCCCGGTACCAAAAAATTAAAAAAATATTAATTAAACATAAGTCTTAAGAAGAAAGGATAGAAAAAAAAATCATGTACATTGTGTAGTCTAAGGAAAAGAATGTAGAAGAGAAACCCAGTCATTTTTTTTCCCACTCAGAAGATTAGTTTGATTGGAATGCACTGTAAGTGTTCACAATGTCTAGTGAGAAACCTATAAATAAACATGAATATGAATAAAAATAGGAAAGGTTTCCATCAGGTATAGAGAATAACCCATGACTACTGGTGGGATAAAACACCACAATGGGCAATCATCAAAGATGGAGTCCCCATGAAATTTCCATATTGAACGTTTTCAAGATGAGGTTGGACCTGGAGACATATATTTGAGCCTCATATCTGTAACTTGAAACATGAATATGTAAAAGTTATTAAATTTCATTAGGGTTCATTTCTTTATTTTCAAAGTAGTAAGAATACTAAAGACATTGCTCAGGATTGATGACAAAATGTGTTTGAAAGCATTTTATACATTTAAATGCTATTTAGTTAAAGCTCGTCATTGCAAGTAATAGAAACTCATGGGTATGGTAGGCAAGAGGATGCTATAGTGGATGGATGAGGAAACATGGAAGGAACCCCCCAAATCAGGAGTTTATTGGCTTCTGTAGTCTTCTAGGTGCCAAGGTTTGTTCTATGTGCTGGATAAATTGCAATGAGTAAGGGAAACATGGGAATTATCTTACAATAAAATGAAATAGATAAATAAAATATGGGTTAATGTAGAGTGTGTTAGGTGGCAGAAGTGCTGAGGAGAAACACGAAGTGGAAAAGGAATAGCATACCGTTTAAAACATGGGCAGAGAAGACCTCACAGAGAAGAGCATACATCAGTGAAGACCAGGGGGAATCAGTAGCCTCTGAGATCTCTCACCACAACACCCCGAAGAGCAGGGTCTTCACAATGCCATCACCAGGTGGGCTAAACCCACTTACACCCCTCCCCTTAAGACTTTTTGACTTCCTTTTAATACAAAAGAAATTGTCCATTACATCTCAAAATTCCTCACAGTTTCCAGAACTTCCTTCATTTATCATTTTTTTCTCCATTTCATACTGCTTTTCCCTAAAATCTTACTCATTTTTTAAAGATTAGTACAATATATCTTTCTGGAATGCACCACAATCCCCCACTTTACGTTCATTCTTGCCCTTACTGACATCATAAAATGTTGTGTTGACCTCTTCTACAGTAATTACTACACATATTGAAGTAGGTGCATCTGTTTCCTGAGTTCTGTAAGTTCCTTTAGGCTGACCCAAAACATTTGTTAATGTGAACAAACTGTGGGTAATCAGTAAATGTCCAAATATGTAATGGATGCATGTGATTATCTCAAAGACCACAAAATATATTTTGTATCAAACTTTGAGAATGTATTGACTGAACTTGACATGTCTCTGTGAAATATGAATAATCCAACAGCAGATAGAGATCAAGCTCATTGTGTGTGTGTGTGTGTGTGTGTGTGTGTGTGTGTGTGTGGTGTATCAGTGGTGGTGGTTTTCATTGTTTACTTGGTCATGAGAAGTTACTGCTGAAATAAATAATGTATTTTTCAAAGAATTTTGAATACAAAACAGTTTTAAATACTCAAATTTAAAATATACTTATTTAAATTTAATATTCATTGAATGATAATAAGGATCAATGCATGTCATACAAACTCTATACAAAACTTGGATGTGCCATTTCATTCTGATATATGCACTGCTATACTATCTGAATTAGCTTCAATTTTCTTTCAATATCTCACATTTTTCCTAAAGTTATCAGAATTGAATACTGCATTTTCATAAATCTTAAATGATAAGTATAGCATTCAAAGTTAGACGTGCTTCAGTGTTAATCAGTCTCTGGCACCTTCTGTACAGGTGACAATTTCTCTGATTTCACTTTTCTCATCTAAATTTGGGATGTGGACAGTGATACTAACCTTTTGAAATTGTCATGAAGGTTAAGTAGAGAATGTATATAAAGCGCTTACTTTTGGATTCAGCATGCACAACTGTAAGACAGATGAAATTAACAGCACTATTTTTATTAATTTTATTATTAAAGTCTTAAATATTTGAATATAATACTTTATTTTGAGAATATAATTATTTCCTATTAACAGAATACTGAGATTCAGGAAATTACAATTGAATTTTCAGATTTTGTATCATATGTGCAATTTATTTTATCCCTTTGTTTCCTGAATCAGAGTAAAAGAGTCTTAGAGTTGTTACAGGAATTCTCAAACTTTAGAATACATAATTATCCAAAAATGCTGGCTACCAAATGCCACCTCCAGAGATGATTCAGAAGATATGTAAGGACCACAGAATTTTCATTTTTAAACTGGATGTCAGGTGATGCTCATGCAGAAATATCACAGGTTGGGAAAGAGTGGACAGGAGATGGAGTATTTTTAGCACTTTGATCTTCCTTCTACATGAAGGATAACCAGTAAATTGAAAGATAAATATCTGCAAGGATTTCTCCAGCTATTATTATTATGCTTCAGAAAGATGTGCTTTTTGACTTGCTGTGATGAAACCCTTCAGTAATTTCTTTCATGGGCCAATTTTTAAATAAATGATTTATGAATTGTGAAAGTTCCACACTACTTTTTAAACCAAAATAAGCTAACTATGTTAAGGACCAGCCCTCATTAATGATGATCTTTAACTTATATTTCATTTAGAGCACCAGTTTGTGAAGGAATTTCCAAATTCAAACATTATCATGTCAAGAATGATATTCCTCTGCTATTAATTAATGATGCATCTGTCACCCAGAAACTAAATAGTGAAGCAAAAGCTTTAGATTATATGCTACCATATATTGTATCTAGTTCCTTTTTAAATTCTGAGTCCTAATAGCAGTTGATTAAAATGACAAGTATTGTGTCAGAAATACTCTATGACAAAATTTCTGAGATAATCAAATTAAAGGGGGGAAATTTTATTTTGGCTTACAGTTTTAGAGGTTTCAGTCCATGGTTGCTTGGCCTCACTGGTTTTGGGCTGGTGGTGAAGCAGTCCTTTCGTGACCAGGAACAGAGACAGGAAGGGAACTGAGTCCCAGTATCCCCTTCAAAGACATGCCCTCATTAACCTAAGAGCTCTCACTAGGCCCCACCCCTTAAGGGCTCCACCATCTCCCAACAGTGACAAGAACTGAGACCCAACCCTTTAAAACATGGGCCTTTGGAAGACCTTAGTGCTCATTGAAGAGATGTGTCCTGTGTTTGCTACTTGTGGAGTCATACTTGTTAAGCATCAAGAATATCTCTCTTAGTATATCTGATCATTATCTGTATGCTTTTGGATAAATTTTAATAATAAGGCCTACAGAGGGTCACTTTTGTGTTTATAAAAGTTTAAAATCACAAGGAATACACAAGAAAATTGTGATGTCAAAACAGTCATGAAGAAAGCATTAGTTTATAATTGGTTAAATAGTAATAACTTGTCTCAAGACTATTTTGAATTTAATTTTAATGAGAAGAATATTGGCAAACTTATTTTAATGTTAGAAGCATTGTTTTCAAATGTATTTTCCCCATTATTTAAGAAAATAACTTCTTAAAGTGCCTGAATGATTGGTGTTGATAAATGTCTCATCTTTTGTACTTTATGCTACATTTAAGAGGCTACCATACACGCACTTATAATATCCAGCAAGATCACCCCTGAGCTGACAGTATTTTCTGAAAGACATCATGGTATTTCTTGAAGGAGCACAAGATTCGAAATCAGATTGACTTCTATCCTGCCACTTACTAATTGTGTGATTTTGGGCAAGTGTTTTCTCTGAACTTCAGTTTTCTCATAATAAAAGGAAAAGAATAAGACCCATCTCACAGGCATATTATAAAGACAGAAAATGATATAAACTAACAACCACATATTAGCCTTTTTATAATGAAAAACGCTCATCATCATCATCATCACGGTGATAATGATAATATAATAATAATAATAACAGTAATAACAAATGATGATAAAATAGTACCTGAGTTGGTGGCTAAACAGTAGGATAAACCCCAGTGATCCTCACC
Organism: Glaucomys volans; assembly: GCA_020662805.1. Classification (NCBI taxonomy): domain Eukaryota; kingdom Metazoa; phylum Chordata; class Mammalia; order Rodentia; family Sciuridae; genus Glaucomys; species Glaucomys volans. Next base: position 301,272 of record JAJEJO010002716.1, on the reverse strand, counting down.
ACATGAACTTCCTGCATAGACTTCTCTTTCACTAAATTAGAACTGACTCTGTATGAATAATATTATATGGCACAAGAGACCTTCTGAGATGATATCATGAAGACATTGCAGCTTCTACCTTGCTTTCTTGGAATTCTCACAAGCCAGGTTTCATGCTATAAGGATACACGCACGCACGCAGGTACTGAGGCTCTCAGGCAATGGCCAGCAACAACTTGCCAATCATGTGAATGAAACAACTTAGAAGTGCAGCCTCTAGCAAACCTTCAGGGGTCACTTCCCATACTGACCTCTGGCTGAATTCCTGAGGCCCCAGGCTGAATCAACCAACTGAGCCATTCCCAAATCCTAACCCACAGTCCTAACCAGGTCTAAAAAGCAACTTTGTGATCTCTAAACAGGTTTAAGTAACCTATTCTTTCTGTATATATTTCATTACCCCTAATACAGCCTTCCTAGAAAACCTCTTGTTCTCTATCCACCCAATTTATCTTTGCCCTCCCCCCACTTTACCTCAATGCTTTCTGCTCACAAAAACTCTTGTTTTTGAGCATCTCTCTCACACACATTAAACCAATTAATGGGCATTTCTTCCTAAAAGTGACTTATAAAAAATTTACACAATACACTTATAATTTGCTTGTCTGCATGGATCTTATCTCTGGACTTTTTGATGGATCATTCATTTGATCTAATCTCATTTTATGATGGTTAAGTGGATATATGTTTGCTTTCTGGCATTTACCAATGGCTTCTTCTTAGTTAAAGAAACTTCATGTTATTGAATTTCATGTCTATTTGCTAATCCATGTGCAGGATAGGAGGGAATAGCCAGTCCAAAGAGAAAATTTGGAAGGAAAAATATAAGAAGCAACCTCTTGTAGGCATGTAAAAGGTGGAATATTTTACTATAACTTAACCATTTCTTTCTCAGCAAAAGAATGTCAATTCTAGTAAGTTGATTAATTAGAATATTTAATTATTTTATGAAAGACAAGCTAAACCAAGACTTATCTTCCCTGGATAAAATACAATTTTAGATTGAAAGAATTTGAATTCTTATTAAGAAAATATACAGATTAGAATAGACTGGTCAGTCATACATTTTATTATATTGAGAAGCAAAATTTTTTAAAAATTTGAAGTATTACAATTTGTATGTGATATTCTAGTGTCTTCATCTCTAGTACAAAACTATTCCTACCAAGTCTGTGTTTGTCAGAAACAAATGACTGGTCTAAAAATAGTATTTGAAATTATTTTGAATAAAGTACCAATCCACATGCCAAAAAAAATTTGTCAGGACATATTTTTAGAGAATTTTTATTAAATGAAATCATAGTAGTTAAATGACTTACTATAAATGCATATGCAAATTTACTAAAATACAGGATGTGATTTTCAAAATCTTTAGTTTTTTTCAGTAACAATAAGTAATGAAAATAGATTTTTAAATATGTATATATTCAAATGACATTTACATTGTCTTGATTGGAGAGATTTGTTTACTTGAGTGTCTGTGATATTATTTGAAGTTATCATAAACTCCTGGCAAGAGTAAACTTATTATTAATAAATGAAACAAAAACAAAAACATTAATCCTGTACCAGACTTAAGAAAACTAGTAAAATAGAGGAAGCAGGCTTTATCTTAAGGGTTAGCAAAGGGTATTCTATTGGGGGAGATTAGGTTTAATTCCATATTAAAAATCACAAAGTAGCTTTAAAGGGAAGTTAATTTTCTACCAGACAACTGGGTATAAGCCTTCCACGTCCAGCTCAAAGGGGCTGGTGTATCCATGTGGCTTGTGCTTCTGCCGGACAGTTCTTCCCTTCCCACTGCCCTTCCTGCTACCTTCTCCTCACCCATCAAACCTCTGATCCAAAGTCATTTTCTCAAGTTATGGTAGATGCTTCCATTTGCCTCCAGATATCCATTCTTTCCTTCTTTTTGAAGACCTCCAGCACTCAACTATGTACATTTCATATGGCTGAATCTGTCTTCCTTACAACCTGGTATAGTTATGTGACTAAGTGTTCACCCACAAACGTAAGGGGAAAGGTTGTGTTAAATAAAAGGAAAATCTTTAAATGGGATAGAAACCCCCCCCACACACACACACACATGCTCTCTTTCTTCTTTCTAGCTGTAATGCAAAACTGACTGCCGGAGCTCAAGCAGCCATCCTGAAGATAAAGTAGAAGCATATGCTCATGCTCAAAATGGCAGAAATCAAAGAGGAGCATGGACCTTGGTCAATTTGTAGCTTTCATACATAAAGGCAGAACACCTAGGTCCACTAGCTTTCATATGAGAGAGCAATAAACTTCCCTCTTTTGTCACCTTTATTTTGTGATGTATTTCAGATGCAACTGAACTGTATCCATCACACACACACACACACACACACACACACACACACGCATATACATACACATGTATTCTTTTTAATGCAAACCTCCAGAGAGCAGGGACCATGTATGTATGTGTTTATTCACCTTTATTTCATAACTATCATGGTGCTGATCACAAAACAAATTGACTAGGTATTTACAAATAAGCTTAAGTGGAACTGTAACTTTCTCTTATAAGCTTAAGAGGAACTGTAATTTTCTCTTGAAACACTTTGAATGAAGTTATTTCCCAGGCCCATTCATGCACTGGTTGGCTGTCAGCAGTGGTAATGGATTTGTAACTGTCTATTTTATTTTAAGACCTACTTGGTGAGAGGAAGTGTGTGAGAAATACTCCTTGTTTTGTTAGATGATGAAATTCCCTGTCTATAGTTTCCAGATATCTGAATTACTTTTATATTCACTTTTATGAACGGTTTACATTAATAATTTACATTAACCATCTTAGATGATTTAAAAATCAGTGGCCTCACAAATACTACATATTTAACTTATTGCACATCTTTTAGAAACAATCGCTCTTCCATCTCCAACATAATTTGAATGTATTTGTCGATTTTCTTCATTATAGTATTCTGCCAGGTTTTAGAACAAAGAGAAACATCAATTTATTTAGCATTCGAATTAATTTTAGTGCAGTTACATGAAAAAAAGAGGAAACATCAAAATACTTTCAGCTGACAACCTCTGGCAACACAAAGGTATACCACAGCAAAAAATTAGATTTGATGTCTGTAAGAGCAGCAGAAGCACAATAGGATCAATTAAATTAGAGCTTCATTTCTGTAAATGGAGATGTGTCTCGCTGAATGCAGACTGTCAGGGATGTGGCATTTTTTTCTGCAAAAAAACCCAAAACATCTGTAGGGATACCTTGGTGATGGCAGGTAGAAATACATGGGAACGAATGTTCATTTGAACACTTCATTTTTATTCATGAAGGGTGTTCTGGGGACCACGTCACCAAAAAGGCAGTTGGATTGTGCAACCTACTGCATTCATTAAGAACTGATAGAAGGATTCAGTTCTTTTTGCCTGGGAAAGCGAATACGGTGGCATAGATATGAGGATTTTCTTTTCTAATTCTGTTTCCTATTTACTGAATTTTTTTGTAAACTTTTAAAAATATTAATAATTTGAAAACAGCGATGAGCCTTTGGAAACATCAAGAAGGGAGTCAATAATATTTCATATAGCTTTAACTATTACCTAGCTCTTTAAAAATTGATTATATCTTGTTATGAAATATAACCTTATATTATTGAATCCCCCATTAGTTCCCTGATCATAACAAAACTATATTAACAAGTAATACATAACAGATGGCTGGGCTGGGCATAGCATGAAACCTTTTGGCTGCACAGAAGTAGATGTAAAAAAGGAAATGTGAAGGTTATTTTTCCTGGGTGGTTACAGAAAATAGATATGTGACAAATGATAACTGTTTTTATCTTGTGATATTAGAAAATGTAACATTAAATGTGCAATTGAGTACCATCTGTCTAGTTGCAAGCCAAATGGTGATCACTAAACTGACATATTAAGTAGAGCTAATAAGAGGGCAAAAGTCGTTGACACAATTGTCACTGAAATTATTTCCTACTGAGAATATTTCCGAGCTCTAACAATTTATAGATTGGATTTTTTGTTTACTTTCAGTAAAGACATTAAGCTGTCTTCAAGTTAGAAATATTAACCAGGCGAGGACCTTAGGGTCAGTTAAAGTTTCTTTAGCATCAATAAATACCTCAAAAATGCTTAGATATAAAGTATTATAATTAATTGCTGTTTCACAGGAGCATTTTAATTAACACATTTGAAACTCCTGGCATCAGCAAGTGAAACACTGCTGCTCATTCTCTGTATTTGTGAAAAGGGAAGAGGGTTTTACCTTCTCAGCTGGGGAGATGGAGGGAAACCTCATGATTGTGCTGGTTAAGACCAGTGTCCCAATCACCTGATCAAACCCTGAAACCAGTGTGGCAGTTCAGGTTTCCCAGAAATGCATGCAGGCTGGAGAGCCTAAATAATGGCTCTGCAGTTTGCCCCTTAAGGATGAATTCTTCCTAATGTCAAGTGCAGTATGAGCAGAAGAATGGGAGACTGTCAACATGCTTTAAACAGACATGCACAGATCATTCCAGAAGGAAATTAAACACTTCTCTGTTGTTATCAGAAAGAAATTGCATTCTCTAATCTCACAGAGAAACAATAGCTGTACTCCATTTGTGTTCAATAAATCATTAAGTAAATTAAAAAAAGAAAGAAAGAAAGAAATTGCATTCTCACTACTGTTGAGAATATGAGTGGCAGCTGTGCTCCCACTCTTTGGAGTATCCATGAATAAGGAAAAGACAGGACAGTACATGGTACAGCTTTTGTGGCTTTTTCTCCTCTGAAAGGTCTGTGGTTTTTCCCTTACAGCTTGGGAACCTATAGCAAGAACTCATGAGCTACTTCTCATCAATCCATAATACAATCTGAAAATCTGAAGATAGTTGTATTTGACATTTGGGGCATGTCATTTAGCAAAACATGTTATTAGTTTAATTAGCTAATTAAATCAACTTATTATAATGCCAATCAAGCTATATTAGATCCATTATGCATACAATTATATACATAATTTAAGTCCTTTTGATTGTATAAATGTATGTCATATAATTGTGTAAGTTACCTAACTGCACAACTGTGCAAGTTATATCCTGATAATTATAAATACTTTTAGATTTTGGTTATGCATTTTTATTGATCTTCCCTTACCCATATATGACATGTTAATAAGTCACCTCTTTTATTTATCACAAATTAAACTTTTCCAGAAAAAACATTTTAGGCATTGCCCTTTTTTACATGGTTATAATCAGCATTCTAAGAGAACCCTTGTTTTCTTTGATTCTGTTTTGTAAGTTAGCACACAGGTTTTTATTGTGTGTGTGTGTGTGTGTGTGTGTGTGTGTGTGTGCGTACTGTCCTGTGAATTTTACTGTGTGTATTCATGGAATCTCCACCATGATCCAGTTACAGAGCAGTTCCTCGCCAACCCCCCAGTCCCTCTTTGTGTTGCTTTGTCATTTTCCTCTCTTCTTGTCTGTCCCCTGACAAATTGAGCTTTTCTCCATCTCTACAATTCTACTTTATCTTTTCAAGAATATCTTACAAGTAATCATACAGAATTTAACCCCTTAAGAGTACCTACTTTCATTCAACCTTTTTTTGAGACTCCTCTAAGTTGTGGCATATGTGAATAATAGGGGTAATTTGCAAAGTTTCTTGTGCAGTTTCAGTGGTAGTTTCCTTGCCCCAAATGTGTGTATCCTTTTCCTGTGTTTATATAGACCAAATTATAAATTTGATACCTCTTACTAGAAACTGGAAACCTTAAACTATCAAGGAGATACAAAATTAATTTAGTCCATATTAACAACAATAACATTGAAAAAAAGTCTTATTTTTAAAGATATTAGAATGACATTTTTAAATTAAATTTTAAAATATTTTATTATTGATCCTTTCAGTCATTTTTATCCACAAATATCAGAATAGATACATATATTTCTATTTGTCTTAGATGAGAAAAAATGGATTTTTAATAGAAGTAGTTCTTAGTACCTAAACATCTAAAAAAACGGCAATTTAGAATGACAAAATTTTTTTTAAAACTTAACACATAAGTCAATTGTTTTTTAATCAGAGAGGATTTTGCTCCCATAGGAGATGTTGGATGTTTGTACACATTTTTGTTTTAAGGGGACAGTACTCCTGACATCTAGTGGATAGAAGCCAGGTATACCGCTGAATGATTGGTGATACTATCCCTCCAACAAAGAATTATCTAAAATGTCAATAGTACTGAAATCTAGAAACTTCAAATAAGGCATTGCGTTACACAATTATTACTAATTAATTGTAATCACTACTTTCTAACACATATACAAATACTATATTGCTAATTATTTTGCCAACATCAGATTATTCACATTTTATCACAGCTAATTTAGCGATTTGTTTTGAAAACCATTAAAAAATGCCTTAAAATTAAAAGAATGGATAATAAACACTCAAAATCAATACATCTTGATTCAACAATTGTTACAAATTTGTACTACTTGTTTATGTTATCTTTTCCTTTTTCCGAACTATTTCAAAGCAGATTATATGTTATTTAAGTGGAAACTAAGAGCAAAAACCTTCTCTTCTATAGCTACAATCACGTCACATTTAAGAAAATTAACAGTAATTTCCAAGTATCATCTTATAGCCTATATTTAAACTTCTTAAATTGTTCCAGAAATATATTTTATGACTTCATTTTTTTTCTTTGATCAAGGATCCAATCAATGTGTACATATTGCATTTTTGTCTTTTTAGCTTCTTATTCTAAACAGTTGGAACAGTGCCTCAACTTTTTAGTATCTATTAATGATGCTTGACTGATTTATATTTTCCTTGGAGGTTGCAAAAGAGTAACTGCAATTGTATCCTGCCTAACATTCATCATCGTGGATAGTACCATGAAGAAAAGCTTTCTTTTGCTATATAGAAGCTACAGTTCCACCTAAAATAAGAGGTACTCTGAACTACCAACAGTTAAAAAGCTGATGTGACAGAAACTTCTAATGTAGCAAAACATGTCTCTTCCCCCCCCATCTGTGTCCCACCCCCTCCTTTTCTCTCCTTACCATGGATACATGCATTTTCTCTCTTCTTTGCATTAAAATAAATTGTAGTATGTTATCACAAATTTTGTCAGTGGTAGTCTCTTAAAGTGGACCTTGTGTCTTTTGACATGCCTCTATTAGTCTCTGAATAGTGTGTTTATTTTAAGGCACCAAATCAAATCGCACAAATCAGTATCTCAGGATCACCTTCCTTTCTGAAATTGACCATTCTTTAAAAAATCTTAGTCTCTCTTAATGGGAAGGGTAGTTAGAAACCCAGATTTTTGTATCAGAAGGATTCTTCATTACACTCAAACTTTCAGTGCTCAGTAAGTATGACTCTGAATTGTTGCATGATATATTTAATTTGCACTCAGTAAAGCAAATATCCCACATACAGTTAATATATTTCATTTATTCTTTTGTTTATTAAACTTTTGGAGATGCTCTACGTGGTAGTCACTGTTCTTGCACAGAAGATACAAAAGAAGTGTCTCTTGTAATGGAACTTGCACTCTGTGGAAAAAAGAAAATAGTAAATAAGCAAATAAGTATTTATTATGATGTCAAATGGTGATGACTGATATGGAGGAAAGCAAAGGACCTGGAAGGAAGCATAAAGGGGGAAGGTTGCTATTTAAAATAAGAAGAGGTAAGCAGATTATGTGTCTGGGGTGGGGAAGAGAGAGTTCTCTAGACAGAAGGAGCACAAAATAGAGACCTCTTGATGTAGAAGATTGTTTGATGGATCCCAGCAAAGTAAGACCAGTGGGACTTTAATAGGGTGCTCAGAGACAATTGGATAGAGCTTCATGTCTGGCACACTCTGAGGGATATCCTAAAACAGGTCCTTTCTTTAGCTATCTTAGATATCAAGACTGCATAATGTAGAATACTTAATACTTTTATTCAGGTAACAGAATTAAATAACATTTTATCTGGAATTCTACTTTTGTCTAAAAGATGTGGATGGATCACAATGGATTTTTCTTCTATTAACTTCTTAATACCTATAATTTACCAACAAATATCAACAAAGGTTTCCTGACACCATTGATAGAATTGTTTGAGCCCCAGAGAAGACGTGAGAAATGGTTACAGTATTCAATAAAAATTTGTGGACCAAATTAATGAATATATTTCTAAATGAATAAAATTCTACAAGATTGCAAAATATAGGTAATGAAAATGTTTTATTTTGTAAATACATACATATGTTGTGCTCACCGTGTCTTCTTTCCTAAGCAGTGTAGTCACATATATTAGCTAGTTGACCTTTATGACAATCTGGTGTAGTAAGTAATATAATTACCCTATTTTCAACTGAATAACTTGCTTAAGGTCACACAGCGAGTTAAGTGGAGAGCTGGGATTTCAGTCCACACTGTCTGCTTCAAGTCCATGAGCAATATAATAGACTCCCTCAAGTGAACTGCTGCTATGCTGCTTGTAGAAAAGTAAAACAGGGTAGTGAGGAGAAAATATTGGTAGTATATGTGAAGATTTTTCTTCTACTATTCTGCCTTTATGTATTTTCTAACTTATTAGAGATTTTTCCTTCTTCCTTCTCCCATCCCAATTTCCCAATTCAGTGCACAGAGTAGTTCAGAAATGTTAAAAGTAGTAATTCATCATCACATGAAGCTCCAAAGCCTGAGTAATTTGAAAAAATATTCTACAGTTCTTTACCCAAAGAATTTTCAATCCTAGAATCTTTCAGATTGCAACTTTAATTATGTTAGGCAAGTGCTGGTTTTCACAGCTAAGTGTGTAATCATAGCATAATGAAATGGAAAAAACTTCAAACAAATATTAGTTCTCTGTGTTGAATAGAAGGAATGTTTTAAAAGAAACAAATTTACTAGGAGATATAATTTCAATTTACTCATGTAAAAGAAAACATTTTTTGAATCTAAATTTGTAAAGCAGTAGAAATTTAGAAGACTAAACAATGGAGGCAACTTGTCTTCAGTGGGTTTCCAATTAGCTTTCTATAATGGAATGGTAACTTGATAGATGGGGAATTATTTTTACAATCCACATTATAGTTACAATACAGCAATTAATATGTCAATTATGCCTATAAATTGCAATGGTAGTATGAACCTTTTTTAAGTGAAATTGAAAATTTTTCTCCAATTTAAGCATATAATTGATGAATATCAAGAATGCTTCTAGTTTTGAAAGCAAGAGAACATAAAAGACATACAATAGATGATTTTTAATAAGCCATACATATTACACTTGTCAAAAATAGCAGCAGTTCTTATTGCTCATAAACCAGCTTCTATCACCCCGCCCAAACACATTTCATGATTTGGCAACACAGCAGTTGTTCTCTAAATTTAAGTTAGCAAAAGTGAAAGGGGAAATTTTTAGTATGAATTTTTCAGAGGAATAAATGAGCCCATGAAGTTTTTGAAAATTTTTATTAGGATTTGAGGATCTTATTCTGAGCACTGAAGTGGGAATTGAGACTGGAGAAAGAAGGAAACAATTTCTATCTAACTTAAAAATACATCAAGGCAGAAGAGTAGAAGAAAAACATTCATATATACTACCAAATCTTTCTCCCTACCAGTAAGCTTTACTTTGCTACCAGCAACATAGCTGCACAGCTCACATGAGGAATTCTATGTTAATATTGCACCTCAGCTTTGCAGAGAGCCACCCTGGGCCCCAGCTGACTGCATGTACATCAGCCAGCTCAATAACACTACTGTTATACCTACCAAATAAAATCCAGGATGGGAAAAAAAATTGAATGTAATGGTGAAGTTAAAAAGTAACATCCCTCATCCCATTTTTACTGAGGTTAGTCAAAGCAATCTTATGCTTTGATAGGTTGTTTTTGCTTTTGGAGCTAATATATGATGTCACCAATGGAAAGTCATGTGTTTAAGAATAGAAGGTAGTGGTGGATGGGCATTGGTTGTAGAAAAATAAGTGTTTTCTCTGCTAGGTTTTGCAATAATTTGAGATAACTTAGCAGTGTTGGAAAATTGGAGAAGTAGCTGATAGATGTGGCTTGTTCTCTCAAGCATTGAACCTGGGCATTAAATAGTAGATGGTCAAGTCCAAATAACCTCATTACCTGTTGCCAACTATATAACCTTATGAGTTATCTTAATCATTTTTAAACTACTTATAAAAATCAGTAAAACATGTGTTCTAATTTAGAAGGAATATTGCCTGGAGTAGACTTACTTGGGACCTAATATTTGAGCCCCAGTGTGACTCCCTGAGGAATTTTCCAGGTTGATTTTAAATAAATTGATTTCTGTCTTATGGGTTGATTTTAAAACCTAGTCTTTCCCACAGATATGCGATTTCCCTGTGAACATGTACATGACAGGTTTAAGGAGGTCAAATTCTACTCTTGCTGGGACCATACTCTGAACATGAAAGGCTGTCACCGAATGCCCCATATTACTATTTGCATTTTGGTGGAATGAATGGCCTCTTTTTATATGCTTTTTAACATATATCTCAGATTATAAACCTCAAATAGAAGCATCCAGGTGAATATTTGTGTATCTTGGTTGTTAAAGATCAGAATAAGCATCTGGCTTGTTTTTCTGAAATACAATCTTTTCCTTCTAACAAAACCCACGTGTATACCCCTCTACAACTGCCTGCCTGAATTCCCATCATATAATGGAAGTGGTGACCACCTCACTGAAGATTGTCAGTGAGATATTTCTAGGAAATTGTAGGAGAAATATTAAAAGAGGAAACTATATATTAGTGCAGAGTACACCTGGAAGCTGGATAAAGCCCCATTTTTCCAGGAACCATGAAGAAAGAAAGAACATTTAACTATAGAGGGATAAAAGAGAAAAGAATCAAAAAAGCTAACAGCAAGGAGTGCAGATTTTAAGTGAATTTGGTGATATTGAAGAGTTTTCCTTTACTTCTGACACCCAGTTTTTCACCTGTCTCTTAACTTTGTGATACACCCATGATTTTCTCACCACACTGCATTTTTCTTAAATTCCATTTGTGATCTTAGAATATTCACCTCAAAGAATTAATGCCATGAGAAATTAGATACTATCTGTAAAAATGATCAGCATTTCTTCAGTGCTCAATAATCACAAACTTCCCTTTGTTGAAGTACATAAATAACTAAATACAGAAATTTTGATGTGACATTAACCAACCCATGCACCAAATGAGTGATATTTCATAATATATTTCATAATGCATTTTGAAAAGAACATGGGGAAATTGGTGGCTTTTAAGTAGGAAATAGAAGTTGGTGGATTGCATCTGTTACTAATTTCTTCATAACCCTGCATTATAAATAAGAAAAAGTGATTTGAGAAACTGCCTGAGTCAACACTTGGGAGAATATATATAATTTATGTATCAATTTAAGTCCAACCTTTAGTCTGCACTAATATATAGTACCCTCTTTTAATATTTCTCCTAAAATTCCCTAGAAATATCTCACTGACAATCTTCAGTGAGGTAGTCACCACTTCCATTGTATGATGGGAATTCGGGTAGGCAGTTGTAGAGGGGTATATACGTGGGTTTTGGTAGAAGGAAAAGATTGTATTTCACAAAAACAAGCCAGATGCTTATTCTGATCTTTAGTCACTAGAATATCTTCAGCCATGCCTCCACACAACCTAAACCATATCTCTCCTATGCACATCTTCAAACCATTTGACAGGATGTTTTCCTGTCAAAGTTTTACTAAAGTTTTTATTTAATTATGCATTGATAAAATCATTAGTCATCTAAGGGTTTCATGTTTCAATATAATGTATCATTTTGTGACTATTTATAAATTTTGCAAATCTTGGAATTCTCAGATTTCACATCTCCTAAGTATCAGGTTATTCAACACCAAAATACTACCAGTAGTTTATCTTTAGGTTTTGACATTTGAATTTTTTTTCAATGTTGTTTTTTCCAAATTTCCTTTCCTTTTTCTTTCTGCACACAGTCTAGTGTGCCTAAAATCGATATTTTAGAAATCACTAAGATTGTCTTATCAGCAAAGAAAAATGTTGCTTTTACACCTCTCAAATTAAAACCCCTCAATAGCTCCTAATATTGGTAAGAGAAGACAATTCACCCTTTCTAATGTAATTTTAAAAAATTAGGGCTATGAAAGAAAGAATGAGGTTCATGGAAAATTTCTGAGGAAGTGATATCCAGTTAAGAACTATAGGTCAGCATTAGCTAGTTCAAAGGGAGGTCAGAGAGTGAAATGGTGGTAGAATAAGCCCCCTGGACAGGGGAGTATTTTAACATACCAACAAGTTTACTTATGCATTTTTCTTGGCACTCCAATATTACCCTATGCACATCTCAATCCCTACAATATTGCACAGGTTTATTATTTCTATTTGTTTCATCTTGAGAAACTGCAAGTTTTTTGAAGCATGCACTGTGTCTAATTCTTAATTGGTTATAGTTGCCTGTCGTATCTTAGCACCCTAAATTATTGGTTTCATTATTTGTTATATCCTTATCGAAATGGGATGCCTCAACTAGTAAGATTCAATTAGCTGCATTCGGGAGAAGTGGGAGAGAAAGCATATCCTGCTCATGTACCCTTTCCTTGCCATCTTGTGTAAGTGCCCATTCTGTGTCCATTTTTCTTCGTATGTGAGCCACAGTAGAAATAGACGCTGTTGTCTTAAGTGAATGATAGTAATAATTTTGGAATGTTACTGTATTTTTAACAGTGAATTAAGAAAATCATTGAATTTGAATAGCACATGTTTACCAAGAACTCATTCCTGTAGTAACAGAATCTGAGGCACCTGCACTAGAATTGAAGCTTGGACTTAGGTCTCTTTGATTCCAAACGTGACCTTCTTCTAGTCTTTGCTGCTTCTTGCTTATAAATCTAAAGTTACATCATGTTGAAAAATAGCAAAATACATTACTGCACACATTTTAGCTCAATTAAAGTATTTAGAGCTACAAGTCTTCTGTGAGAAAGAGCAGTTCTCTGCCTGACACATGATAGGCTTTTACTGGGTATTTATTATTTAGGTGGACCTAGTTTTTATTTCAGTCACCCTGATGAACCTTCCAGTTCTTTAAAAAAAGAAAAAAATCAACATGTCTCTTTGCTAAGAGTTTTACAAAAACAATGAAATGGTGAGGTCATGTAAGTACTTGCAACTAATGTATAAATACACACTGTCTCCAATGCTCGATCAGGATCACTTCTTTTTTGGTCTTTCTTACACACCCACATACACACACACACACACACACACACACAGAGGTTGCTTTTTAAAAAGCAGACTTCCATACTTTTGATAATATTTTAAACATCATTACCACACTACCTCTACTTTCTGTGCCATATTTTATATATCTTACATTATAGTCTGTTACCATTACTCAGAATCACAGGTATAGGTCAATAAATGTCATTTAAAAAATAAGAAAGAAAAAGAAGGCTTAGAGTTCTTCACTCTTAAGGCAAAGTGGAATGACATCTGTTATATTTTTGAGAAGGTGCTCACAAGGGTCAGCTTACAAATTAGCACTTGAACTTTTTATTTAGGTCAAAAGGGTCTGTTGTGATAGGATGTTAATTTATTCAAGCAGGTGTGTATCAACATCATTCTGGAGGTTGAATGGGGAGGGAAGTGAGCCAGAATACAGCAAAAGAACTAAATGTCATCCTAAAAGCACTGAGTAAGAAAAATGAATGAAATGTAGAATTATTTAATAAATAGCATGACTTTGTGAATATAAAGAGGTTTGCAGCACCCCACCAAGATGTAAAGATGTTTTGATCAAGTTTTTGATACAGAAATGGTGGAGCTCATTCTTAAGTCTAAAATGGATAATCTCTAAGGAAATAAGTGAAAGCTTGTGTAAAATTTTAAATATGTCTAGAGACTCCCTTTAGATTGCAGTCATAATGTTGGTTATGCAACAAGAAAGCATCAACATAGTTTTGGAATAAAAAGCACTTTTCTTCCAATGGAATAAAATTAAATGAAACATGGTTCCTTTGAAAGACCCATAGCGCACAATGGCTTTTTGGAATTACTCTCTTGGGTCATCTTTTCTTGCCACCTAAAATACGTGCACATGTGCACACATGCACACAAACACACGTGTGCACACTGCTACCACACACACACACACACACACATTACTTTTTAACAAAAAGCAGTAAGGTTTTTTAATGTTCTTATTTTTTCAATGTTAGCCATTGTTACCCACATTTTATATCTGTGAGAATATACTGAAGCGATTCTTAACTCCTTCAGAGAAATGAAGGATGGTATCTGTGTGTTTTAATATTGTTTCAACTATTGCATGAAGTATGTCATTTCCAAAAGGTTCACAGATTTCTTAATTTTCAGGACTATTAACTTTGGGATGAATTTAAGAAAGGAGATTAAGCTAGCCAAATAGCCCTGTATTGTAATTCAAGAACTTATGAAAACAAGTTTTATGCTTTTTCTAGAACAGGAGGGACTATCTTTTGGCCTTCATAATATACAGCACAGTCCCCTGGAAACAAAACTAACACCATTATGTGATTTAGAATGGAAGCACACATACATTCATAAATGTATTATAGTGTGTGTTTTCCCAGGCCACTCCAATCAGGGTACAAATTGTAATCCAATTTGTACTAGCTCTCCCCATACTTCCATAGTAGACCACAAACACTTAGCACAGGACCACTTCTTCAAGTATTTTACTAGCACCCAGAGATGTCTTAGGATTCCTCCAAAGCAAATCTTTTGAGCTCCTGTTGCCAACTTCTGCTCTCCAGACATTTTTGCTGTGCATTGCTCTGCAGCCCTATGATCACAATGGGATGGATCTGTCTCCACCAATATTCCAGTATGCCAAGATCAGCCTATATCCCCTGTAGATGTGTAGAATACTCTCTGAGAGGTGTAATGATCAATAATTTATTTGTATTTTACTTACCTAATTTTCCTAACTATTCTCAATAATCCTATACCAAATTATAATTTATATGCAAATATAATTGTCTTAGGATAAAGATATAGGTCACAGTAACTACTGTTCAATCCTCCATTTGTTCTAGGAACCAATTTAAGGCCCAAGCTCCACGATTTGAAAAGTATAGAGAATTTTACAGAACCATGAATAAGATTCTCTACTTCAATTGAGTCTCCAAAAGAATTAGGCAGTATAAAATAAAATTATTTAAATACGGAGCAGAGTGAGTTAGAAGCATTTCCTTTGAGAATTTAGCTACAAACTGATAACCCCAGAAAGTTTTATTTCATAAGACTGACAGAATTCCATCTTTTTAAGGTTATTTGAGTATAAATGGAATATCTTTGGAATAGCAAGACAGTTACTCAAAACCTTTTTTAACACTACTGTTCCTACTATAATGGTGGGTTTCCAACTCAAGACTTTCTAAATGAAGCCTGCATAGTTGTATCACCCTTTGGCTCTGACGTCAGAAGTCTTTAGTTTACCAACAATACACATTTTGTTGTTGTTGTTACTGTTAAAAGAGCAAGTTAACTTCTATAACATTTTCTTCATTCTGCAGAGTGTATTTATTATACATATACACACACACACACACACATACTTTAAACATACCATTCTTTTCAGATGTTTTCAAAAATACGGTGTGCATTTTGAATTAAATCTTATTTATTTTCATGATCTGTCAACAGTATTGTCATGGTTTAGATATTAGGTGTCTACCAAAAGCTCATGGGTGCGACAATGCAAGAAGTTTAGAGGTGAAATGATTGTTATGAAAGTCCTGACATAATCAATACATTAATTCTTTGGTAGGAATTAACTGGGTGGTAACTATAGGCAGGTAGGGTTATGGGTGGAGGAGATAGGCATTAGAACATGCCTTTGGGGTATATATTTTGTGAGAGCCTTTGTGAGAGAAGTCTCTCTCCACTTCTTGGTGGCCATGCCCTGACCTGCTTTCCTCCACCACACTCTTCTGCCATAATGTTCTGACACATCTCAGGCATGGAACAACGGAGTTGGCCATCTATTGACTGAGACCTCTGAAACCTTGAGGAAATAAAATTTTTCCTCCTCTAAAATTTTTCTTGTCAGATCTTTTGGCCACAGCAGTGAAAGTTGACTAAAACAAATATCAATAAACTGTGCTATATTTTTATTATATTCTTGAAATTTCAATTCTAGATAAATGTATGTGTTTCAGATATCTAAGTAAATCTCTTCACTCAATAAAGATAATTTATTCTTCTTCAAAATTAAGTTTTGTGATATACCTCTATATTATTCATAGTTTAATAAAATTGAATTGTGAACATTAATATAAAAATTATTTGGTTCAAGTAGTGAAGCCATTAACAATGACTGTCATGAAATTTGACTAAGGCACAATTCCATATTCCTACCTTTCTGCAAGAACAAAAGCAGAAAAATTTTATGTCACCTGTTGGATAGTAGGAAACTTAAATAAGACACATATTTGATCCTATTAGCTACATATAATTCTTACAAATACACATGAAATATTTGAAGATATTTTTGAAGAGTATCACTGAAATGTATCATATATGAATAAGTAAAAGAAAGTACAATGAGCATTAAACAATACTACATGGAATAAACATGTGAAACTTGTAGGAAGTTCTATTATAATTTTGGAATTATACCTAGTGCTACGAATTCCCAAGTGCATCACCTGTAACTAGAAATCCACTAACTCTTCAATGAGATTGTTGATCATTTTGTCTAATAATTCATTTAGCTCTTGCAAAAGATAACATGTCAGTAAAATCTCATCAAGGTGTAATGCAATTGTTTTTATAAATTCTTCATAGATGCAGTCATACAAGCTAGGCCATGACATTCCTTTAAGTACCTTTCCTGAATCTCAGTTGATATTAAAGAAATAACTTATGGTCAGAGAGTTTATAAGGACCTTTTAGAATAAAACACTATTCAGAGTGCTAAATGCCATTTAATTTGAGAAGTCTCACTTATTATCTGAAGGTATTTAACTTTGAGCAATGTCCTATACTTAGTATATTTTTATAAATTAGCTTAAATCACTAAGAAAGGAAATTATTATGCCTATTCACCTGTGCAAAGATGAGCTTTAATGACAAATGGTAAAAATTGATGAAATATCACTGCTTTCCAGATCAATTGATAGACTTTGCAACGTTACCTTTGAATAAGAAACCATTAACTCTAACAATTAAGGTTGACCACATTTAAAGTTCTTTCTCCACTTTGGTCAAGGAAAAGAAATATATTCAGGGAACTTAACTAAATGAATTCAATGTTGTATACTGTAGCAGAAAGGATTTGGAGATATGGAGAGTCTGTAGTGTGGCAGAAACTATGATAATCTGGGAATATAAAAATGAATGAAAGCAGATCTGATCTTTTTACTCATGGAATTCAATCCAATGGGCAGAGAAATGTTAATACAATTATCACTCTAAATGATGTATGCTAGAGATAAAGGAGAGAAATTTAATTCAGTTTAGAACTGAATTGTGTTACAATCACTTCTACTAGGGAAGGTAATAGAATAGGATTTTATGGATCAACACTATTATATTCCTTTTGTTCTAAAATTGCAGTATTCCATAAGTCTCTGCAGTCACAATTTAGTGTTATATTGAGTCAGTTTTACCAATGATTCAAATCTAAATGTGAATGGGTTGGGGTTTTTATCAATCACAGTACCTGAGGTTACATGAGTGCTTGGTTGCATTACAAATTGAATTGGTTAGATAATCTTCATTTGTGAAAAATCTACTAATTGTGCATGTGTATGTGCACAATCGTGTAACTTTTGTAATCAAAGAAACCTGATAAACCAATTCTTATTTCCACTTTCTTCTGATAGTCTCATTGAGGAAAAAGAATAGCAGGGGTCTTCAAAGGAACTTAGGTCACTTGTGTAAATATTTAAAAATGTTTAATGAGTTTCAGAAACTACCAGCTTAATTTGTATTAAAATCAAATATATTAAAATTTAAAATGAACTTTTATTGAAATCAGAAAAGAGTCTGTCACATTCTTGATAACAAATACAAAATGGAAATAAATGCAAGAAATAAAACATGCACCATACCTGATGTACATCTTACATTTTAACTTCTGCTAGATCTATCCTGAATTTCAGTAACAAGAAGTCCAAATTTTATGCTGTATGTTGAATTTTCTCTTAAACTCATTGATTGTAATTGATAAGCACTTGATTTCTTACATCCCATTAGATACTTTTGATGTCAAACTCCAATTCCCACCTACCTAATCTCAGCATCTAGCCTTAAATCATAAGATAAACTTTTAAGTTCAAATAATACATTTTATGCTTAATTTGTGGAAAGCAGTTCAGAATTTCACAGATGAAAAGCAAAAGTATTAAGTTTGACAGGGAGTTAGTCTAAAATGTTAGTATACCATTAAACCAAAGTTTTTTTATGACAAGAAGTTTCATTCATTTAATAGTTTAAACTGTTAATTTAATTGTTTTAAACTCTTCTTTCTTCATTCAGTTAATTTTGGAAAAAGGACCACATACATTCAGATGATGAATATTATCTGGCTATAATCTCATTAAAGAATTGGCATAAGTAGTCATTTTTCATTAAGATGAATAAATAGTGATAATCAGAAAGTGTGTATTATTTCAGTGATTTGGAAATAGTTGGCAACTGTTCTAGAAACATTCAGTCCAGAAATTCCCATTTATTATGGTTGTCACAGACAAGAGGTATGAGAGTCACAAAGGCTACTTTTAAATAAAACCTTTTTCTAATTTCATGGCAACTAATTCTTATTCATTGGGGTTGAACCCCAGGGAGGCTTGGTTTTTAAACATTGAATAATCCTGAAGGGCAGCAAACTTCAAGACTGGCTGAATTTGGCTGCTACTTGTTTTGTTTTGTTAGAGCCTTATTTAAATATCAAGAAGAATCTAACTATAACATGTATCCAATCTGTACCTTTCCATTAATCTGCAAGATCAAAGAGAAGAGGTGGTATTTAGGAAGTTTTCCTCCTCATATTTGTGTTCTAAAAATTAATTTTAATAGTTTGTGTTTTGACATCAAAACTGGTAAAAAGCTTCAATAAAAGAAACCCATAACTAAATCACTGTTTCCTCCTACTGAAAGTTCTGTTCATTATTTGAAAATTATGCCTGCTAAGATTTAGAGATTATTCAAAATATTTCAGATTAATAAAGTATAATTCCTACTGCAAAATCTCAGAAAATGATGAATGTCAATGTTATCCATTAATTTCTTGTCATATTAAAATCAGACCTAATTTAACTTTTAAAAATATGTGTGATAATGATTTTATTTGTCTTATATATCCTAATAATCTATATTACATGCCAAATATCTTAAATTACGATAGTAACAAATATTTTTCAATTGAAATCACAGAAATAGATATCTAAATTAACATTATACTCTATACATTACCCACATGTAGTATGAAAAATGAGAAAAATAGTTAAATGATTGTCGACTGCAGTAGAAAATATTAGTTTTAGAAGTGTATATGTATAACTATTTCTCAAGATTTTAATACTCTAATCTATATTAGTAAAAACTTCATGAGCTGATTGTAGCATTGCCAGAATTCATGTCACCACAAAACCCTGTTGGCATTTAGAAGACTACTCTTTGGAAAATGGTGCTTATCTAATAGACTTTTCAAAGTTTTTTGTTTTTTTTCCATAAACTATACCCTGAGATCCAATTTCCCAACAATCTGCTACCTTTAAAGAAAGAGAAAAGCAATAATTATTATAATAGTCACTCCACCCTATCACTTAAAGTTTGAAAATGAACTCACAAGGTACTGAACAAGAAAAATCCCAACATTTCTGAGCAGTCTTTAGCTCTTGTGCTGAAATCAGTGTATAGCATTTTGATTCAAAAAACACTTATACTTCAAATCCCAGAACTAAGAATTTCCACTTGATGCAGGATCGATCAAGGCCGTGTCATTTGAACATGCTCATTCTTATTCTATGAGAATACTTACCACATCTCAGGCTCCCTGTGTCACCCTGGAGATATGAGCACCATGGAATCAACTTTTTTTTTTTCCTCAAATATCTGGTCAGAAGATTTCTTGAATACATTTTGTTTCTGGATCTGGGAAAGAGAAAGCAAGCTTTGTGCTAGAATATTAAATGTATATCCTGATCAATTTGAAGGCTATGCTTTCTTCCATTAAGAATGGAAAATTGAAAGAACGCAGTATACAGGGGAAAAAATTAAAGATTTAGGGAAGAGCAGAAATGCAAACTGAGAAAAGGTTCAGTGACATTTGGGTTCCTGGCTTCAGTTGTCCGTAAGAACTAGACACATCCCTATTTTTGAGTTCTAAGAGAAATCCCACCTCTTTGAAAATCCATCCCACTTTACTAAGAAAATTTCAGTTTCTATCATTATTGATTATTTGAAATACCCCAAATTTTATCTGCACTTAACCAGTCAAGTCCTACAAATTTTAACTACCACACCCATACTTCTCCTTTCCCTTACTGCCATTTTTCTTCATGCCCATTATTTATACTTCAATTACTAAAGCATTCTTCTACCTGGTCTCCTGACCCTAGTGTTAGACTCCTCTAATTTATGTTGCAGCATCTGACATGTTAATCATCAAACCAATTTCTAACCAAATATTACTTCAATCTATTAAGTTTTCTTCTCTTACAATGCCATTAAAACCCTTCTTAATGTTTCCAGTTAGGTATACCACTCTGTCTCTTACCATCTGCCTCATCTCACCACCAAAATGCACATTCTATATTTCAGTTATCTACTGTTGCTAACAAAACTCTGAAAGACAGAGGCTTAGAACAGTTTATCACTTTTCCTCCTGATCTGAGATTTGGCTGTACAGTTCTCACTTGGAGTCTCTCAGTGCAGTTGCTGATGGAAGGTAATTGGAGCTTGGGTCACAGAATGTGTCAAATGGGCTGATGTCCTCTCCCATATCTACCACCTCAGTTCTCCCTACAGTCTTTCTCTCCATCTGACCTTAGCAGTTCCTGAACTTCTGTCATGAGATCTAGGCTCAGGGCTATATGAAGTAGGAAGTGGAAGTTGCTATATTTTTTAAGGGTTATGCTCAGCTGGGTCACTATCGATTTTGCTATGGGTCAAAGAACTCACAGGATTCAAGGAATTAGAGAAAGGGAATGTAGTCTACCTATTGATGCAAATAGAACAAGAGGAGCATGAAGGCACTAGATTATTTTTTGTTTTGTTTCCCTCTTTGGAAATATTTTAGCTACATTTTAAACTATTATATATCCCTGGTTTAGTTACCTTTCAAAGCTTCCTGGCTTTCTCCTAGGTTGCTTCCTTGTCCAGATACTTTAATTGGTTCCCCTTTATTTTGCCTGGATAACTCCCATTCATTCTCCAAGATTGCTCAGATAGCTCCCCAAGACACTTCTCTGTTCTTGGGATCAACACTCCTCCTGAATAACTCTATAATATAAAGCACTTAACACATACATGAACTCTAACTCTTAATAACAAATCAAAACGTAATTTCTCAGTGATAAGCAAAGTACATGACAGAAAATTCAATTATTACTCATAATGTGAAAAATTTAGTTACTTGTCTGATTTTTATTAGGAAACCTTATGACTACTTGGTTTATTGTTGATGGATCAAGTAATAGGTAATGGATCTGTAATACAGCTTCTCCAAACAACTTTCATCATCAAAAATAATTTAAGCTGCCTTCCTATTTAGGGTAGATAGGATTATATTTTCTAAGAAGGAAGCTATTTGTTTTCATTCATGTAAAATTTAGTTAGAATTTAGAGTATTAGTTGAAGGGATTGGATATTCTAATTCCTATCACTTTGACAAGTTACACATCATGAAATTTTTGATACTTAAACTACTGAACATTAAATCACAAGATTTAGTTTTCATTCTAGAGGAACCCAGAATAGACCAACAGATATTGAGATTTCTGGACAATATAGATATCATGATTGAAAACTTAGATATTGGAAGATTCTGTTTCTTGAAATTTCAGTTGAACTATGTTTGGCACATCAAGTCCCCTTACTAAAATACATTGCTTCATAGCATATTATTTCCAAAGTACATATATCTTAGAGGTTATAAAATTGATTACAATTTTTTTTTTCAAATGGAGTAAGAACATTTCCCTTGTGAAGTTTTAATAAAATGTTTCATTCTTGGCTCTTGCTATAATACTTTTTTTAAAATTTATTTATTTATTTATTTTTTAATTTTAGGTCATTGTACACAAATGGAGTACGACTATCATTTTTCTGGTTGTACACAAAGTAGAATCATACAATTTGCATATTTATACATATACATAGGGTATTGATATGTGTTCACAAGATAAGTACCTGTCAGTCTTATAACTTTGATAGTCTCATCAGGAAAATATAACAACAAATTAAAAAGTAAGACTTAAATTTTTGTGCAGTGTAGTTTACATTTAGAAGGGATGCAATGCAATATGTGAAGTATTTATTTGACCAGGTTTTCTTCATGGAGTTCTGTGCTTACAAATGAAATTCTATTAATTATTCAATATAAATTTTTGAAGCACCAATTAGACTTATTAAATAATTTTATCACTTCAGTTATTTGTAAAGTTCAAAACTTTTTTATTATATAATATTTTACATTATTATAATGATTACAAAATAGATATTTCAAGTACTTAAAATTAGGTCATTTGTACTGAAACAATTTCTTAGAATTTTTGTGTAGAATATTCTTGTAGGCCTAAGCATAATCATATATTGAGCAAGGGAGGAATTAAAATAATTGATAGGGCTGGGGTTGTGGCTCAGTGGTAGAGCACTTGCCTTGCATGGGTGACACCCTGGGTTCGATTCTCAGCACCACATAAATAAATAAAGGCATTGAGTCCATATAACAACTAAGAATATATTTAAAATAAAATAAAATAAAATAATTGATATTATTATTTCATAAAATAAGGGTTACAGAGTTAATATAGTTCTTTTTTGAGAAATGTTTGGGGAGGGATAAAATGGAGACTGTAATTAAGAATGTGACAAAAAGTTACATGAAAACACTTATTTGAAAAGATCTATATGTATCCATATTAAAAGCTTTAGTAAAACAGAATATCAGTTATTGTCAGTTGTAAAGCTAATAGGACAGAAATAGATACTAATAAAAATATGACATTCCAAAAACAGATTACTTTCTTCTCATAGGACGTATTTCTTTCAATTTCATAATACTGTAAATAATGAAGCTAAATAAATTTAGTACTCTGTTATCCAGTAAAAGGCACATCATTATTGCTATTACATTTTGGATGTGGAAAATGCCAGAATTTTATTCACCATCCATCTCTTCATCCATTTACACTGCAACATTTCTTTTTTGGTTCAGATTACAGTATTTTTCATTTTTTATTTTTAGATACAACAGTAGAGTGTATTTTGACATATTACACTCACAAGGAATATAACTTATTCTAATTAGGATCCCATTCTTGTGGTTGCACATAATGTGGAGTTTCACTGGTTGTGTATTCATATATGATTAAAGGAAAGTTATATAGAGTTCATTCTGTCTTTCCTCTCCCCATCCTCTCCCTTCATTCTCCTTTATCAATCCAATGAACATCTATTCTCCTCCCCCTCAATTGTGTTTTAGCATCCACATATCATAGACAACATTTAATGTTTGGTATTTTGGGATTGACTTATTTTACTTAGCATGATAGTCTCCAGTTCCATCCATTTACCAGCAAATGCCATAATTTCGTTCCTCTTTATGGCTGAGTAATATTCCATTGGGTATATACATGCTACATTTTCTTTATCAATTCATCAATTGAAGGGCACCTTACTTTTATTGGACATTTACTGTATGCTAAGGCTTGTCTGGCCTTTATGTATTTGAAATCACTTAATTTTTTTACACATTTTTGAAAACTGAGATTGATAATTTAAACTGTCACATTCGGGCTATGCTTTTCTGACCTGATGATAATTTCCCACTCACTGTAATCTGTGTCCATCAAAGTTTTGCCATTGAAATCCTTTCACTATATTTTCTCTCCTTTGATCTGCCAAATCCAATGAATATTTTTCATTCTGTTTCTCATCTGCTCTCACTGCATCATTTATCATTATTGATAACCCCTTACTTGAGATCTTCCATTAGGGTTCCAAGACAGCTGGATCACCGGATTTGTCCACATTTCTCCTGAGATATTTTCCTATCTCAAATTCTTTCTCTCCTTAACCGTGGAATAGTGATTTTCCTGAGGTTCAATTTTTAGTCAACTCTTCTTCTCCCTTGCATGTGTTTTCTTGGTATTTTTATTGTTACATTTGCTTTCACTCTCTCATATACTAATGACATTGACTTTATTTCTAACTGTTAGTTCTAAAGAGCCAACTCCAATATCCCATATGCACATCAGCATCAGCACAACTCAAATACCATGTTAAAAATCACTATTTGATATTCAAATGATGCTGTGCAGGGATACCTCAGCCAGAAACCTGAGTCCATTGAATCCAAATTCCTAACAGAAACCCTGCTTCAAATCCTCTGCTGTTAGTTCCACAGCCTGCTTTACGTAGACCTTTAAAATTTATCACTTCAATCCCCCACCTTCTGTTTAATTGGATCACATCATTCTGAATACACCATTAGATAACTCCTTACTGGTTTCCCAGATCAGTTACCTCCATTTCTGTACAAATGCTCTCCCTGTGCCTGGAATATGTTAACCTCCCACGTGCCTAGCAAATTCTTTTTCATTTTCAAAGACTTAGCTGGGATGTTTCTTTCCATGTGAATTCTCCCTGGAGTCCAAAACTCCCTAATCCCTGCATTTACCCTGCCCTTTAAGTACCCCATGCAGCTGTGTGGTAGCACTTAATCCACTCCCTGTTTCCTTTTTCACTTGTCTTCTTCCTATTTAGTCTGTGAATTTTGAAAGGGCAGTGATTTGTTAATTTACTCAATATCTCCAGGACTTAATGCTAATTAGTCTATGTTTACTTGAGGTTAAAGATGATACATTTTTTAGACTAAATTATTCTTTGTACCAGGATAAAACATTCTTTCAGGAAGAAAACCATCTCTACTCTGGAATATCTTAATAAATGTAGATTTTTTTAGATGAAATAATCTGAAGATGGCTTAGGCAAGCTGTGAGAGATCTAGATGAGTAATTAGCTTTATATAATAAGCTCATTGGAGCATCTGTATGTGGAAAGAACAAAACAGAGACCCCCATAGTAAAATGGTTAGCTAGACAGGGGTGATAAGAACAGACCTACTCAGATTGTGATTATTGATTCTGCTATTATTTATTATCCCTTAAACATTCAAACGTTTCATGTAAGTGATATTTTGGGATTATGTAAGGAAAAGGGTAATTCAAGACAATCCAACAAGATATGAAAATAGGAGCAGCCAGGTTGTTGTGAGAATGAAAATTTACATTCAAAGATATCAAGGAGGATGCATTTAGACTTCCCACAGGACATGATGTGAGGACAGCAGTTAACACTATCTCTCAAAAGGAAGGAGACTTCAGTTGACATCTGGGTCATATTTTTACAGAAACTAAAAGTTCTAATGTGCAATGTTAGATATTTTAAAAATAATTTTCCTTAGGATATACATTAATTCTCCAGTAGTCAGTTTATAGAATTCTTTACCATTTGTGAATGATAGTGACTGATATCTTTCCAAAAAAAGCATATAATTATTACTCAATTTTATAAAAGGACAGAAGGCTCTAGGAATATAGAGGCAAAGTTGGAGCTGTGTATAAATGAAAGTAATAATAAGTACACGTGCCAATGCTCTTCCCAGAGAGGAAGATGTTTCTAATGGATACATTTGGGTTGGGACAGCTGGGAGAATATGATTCACGACCGTGTAGAGGCAAGCTACAGCTTAAAGACATCAATTTGTACTATTTATTTCTCTTTCAGGAAACTAATCTTCCTTATATTTTTGCTAATCAAAGATTATCAGCCAAAGCATTAAAATAATGCAGATATTCAATTTACAAATTTAGTTATTATAGCTCCATGACAAGCACCTGCAGTTTACTTATGTAAAACCATAGTTCCTATTCCAATGGAACAGAACAAACATTTATCATAAAAGGAAGAATGAAATCTACATATCTTTTATTCAACACACTTATTTTGTTTCTCTCATTTTTTGTGTGGGGTATTTTTTTTTTCATCATCTGGCATTACATTGAATTGGGGAAATATGTCAGATTTTAAATATTTCATGAAGTTTTCATGCAAACTTTAAGTGTTAAAATGGGATTGTTAAAAAATTTAACTTATAAAGGAGTGATTGACTTGCATTGAGATATCACCATTTATTTTCCAGATTTGGATAAACTAAAGAATCAGAATCTTGTATGTGAAAATCCAGAAATTCAGACAGACTTCTTAATGTCCAGTTTTGAAATAGTAAATAATATAGGAACAAGCTCACTTATGCTTTATCACAAAGAAAAAAGAAAATCTTTCAGAAGTCCTGAGATGCTCTAACTTTCCCTAATGTATTTGTGTTGCTGACAAGTCTCTTCTATTGACAGGAGAGTATGATCAGAAGTTAAGAAAATAGCCTTGGATTCAGTTTGAGGTTCTCCCTCTTGCAATGCCATTTTTTAACTATATATGCTTTGGAAAAACTATTTAACTTCTCTAGGTTTTGATTTTAAAATGAGAATATATAATGGTAATAATAACCTCTCACTGTATGGAAAATCAAATGAGATAAAATAAAGATAGCACTTGGTAGAAGACTGGAACATGGCCTGTATTTAAGAATGTCAGTTTACTGCTACCCTCGTAAATTCTAATTGCAGCTACATGAGTCATGAATTAATGTTGTAATCGTTTAAAGAAATGTAAATATTCAAATATTCTTCTTGCATTTTTAAAATAATAATAGCCCTTTGCTAGAAAAAAATCTTAAGAGTTCTTGTCCATTTCCTTTTTTTCCCAATTTTCTAGGTACTATTCACAGTTGATCAAATTAGAGATTAGTTATTATTCCTCTATTATTGATTAAAATATTAGTCACATGAAATTTTCATAGGCCATTAAAGAATCTCACAGCAAATCAAGGTGAAATTGAGTTCAAATTCCCAGTTCTCATTGTTTTGTCTCTAATACTCTGTTGCTTCTTCAATTATATATAGCAATAATCCATTTAAAAGTTAGTCAGTAAGTTAACAATTACCCTAAAGTGAGAGTGTAGAATTTTGTTTTAGTAAATCTCAGAGGTACATAATTGATCAATGTGATGTTTGGGTAATAAAATAGGGATACAAATGAAATTTACATAACCTAGGTTTCTACTTAACATGAGTATAATTCCATAAAGTGAGCACAATTTTCATAAAAGATAAAAGCAGTTTGTCATGGACAAATAATTTCCCTGCCAACACCAAAATCTAGGTACTGGAAAATATTATTTCCTTTTCCCTTCCAGCACACCCACCCCCAGCATCTGCCACACTCCTCATGCCAGACTGAGGGCATGGTTAGGAACCGAGACATCACAACCTGCTAAATCTTTTTACTCTAGAGAAGAACACAATCAGAGACTCAGAAGCTCCCAGAACCAATGGTCCTCATATTTCCCAGACCCAAGGGTACTGACATAGTAAATCCATTCTTTTCCAATACAGTGTTCTTTTGCTTCCAACAGTTAGTTCATAAAAAAAACATAATCATCTATATAATTTTCAAAAGTCAATATAATGCTCTTGCATTAATGTAAAGTATAAAAGTCAATGCCTAATAAATGCCACATATATCAATATACTCAGAAATGCCCAGTCATAATTAATTCATTAAACACACAATAGGATTTCTGTAACTGTAGTACATGAAGTATGTTATACTGGCAACTAGAATTTCAATTCCTACATGTACACATATCTATATCTACAGCTATAGGTATTAGTTTCCTGTGTCTACTCTAATAAATTGCCATTACTTCTATGGTATTAAACAACTAAAACATACTCCTTCACAGTCTGGAAACTAGAAGTCCTAAATTGAGGTATTGACAGAGTCATGCTCCTTACTAGGCTCTAGGGAAAAATACAATCTTTTCCTCATCCCTACTCTGGAGCTCCAGGCTTCCCTTGGCTTCTGGCCACATCACTCTCATCTCTGTTTCTGTGTCACATTTCCTCTTCCTCTTGCCTTAACACTCACTCTGCCTCTGTCTAATAGAATCTATGCGATTGCAGGTAGGGTCCACCAAGAAAACCAGAAAAAGCTTCACTCGGTATTCTTAACTTTTTTTATTTTTGCCACATATGGTAATATTTATAGGTTACAGGTGTTAGAACAAACACATCTTTTTGAAGGTCACAAATCAGAGACCTCAAATCACAGATGTGTCTTAAACCACAGATGTATTTAACCCTAACCCAGTAACACATAGATCATCCTAATTTTCAGCCCTTGTTTGTCATAATTACCTTCCCACAGTTAGAAATCTGGTTCCCATCATCAGTCATCTACTTACTTAATTGTTTAAGTCCATCATATTATGAATATTGGTTTCACAATCATTAACTTGTGGTCAGGAGGACCTTCTCAACTCCTGGAGCAGGTCAGCTCAAGGAAAAAACAAAAAGGTGATCTTAATTCTGGTAGTCTGATCACAAACATACTCAGTATTCAATAAAATATTAGCAGTTTTATTTACTGATTACTTTAAACACATGCTCTGCCTGATAAATGTAAAAAAGAGAACCGTTTATTTAGCAGTAACAATTTTGTTCACAAGTCTGTTTTATTCTCTAGGAAAATAAAGGCTTTCCCAAATTATTATAAATACAATAGATATCATGTGGGAAGCTATCAAACCTTACATGCTTTGTCATATATTTCTTCTTGGAGCTTATGACTTTCTTTTGGCATCTGGTTTCCCACCCTACAGGACAACTCCTCTCATAGGAACTTCTCACAGAAATAATAATTTTACATAAAATTATCTTGCATTAGTATGGACAGCTGTTGAGGAGGAGCTCATGGACAGAACTGTCAGGTTTGAATGTGCCATGGACAATTTCCTACAGCTGAATTCATTTGAATAGTGCTCATTAAAAAAAGAAAGTGCCTGCCAATGAATTGTTTGTAATAGGAGAAAAAGAGAGTGTAAACAGCCTAACATTCTGTGCAAAAATATAAATAAGCTGTTCTATTCTCATAATAGAAGACTATTTAGCAAAATGTATCAACACTGATAAATTTCAAAAGCTTAATGTTAAGTGAAAAATGCAAGTTATTTTTGAAAATTTTTAAACAGAGAATGATACTGAATAGATCATGAGTACGTACATATGTAAGAATCTGCATGGGAATAATGCACTTCGATTTCAGGAGACTGGGGTATCATTGGGGAAGAAGAAAAAAATTGTTAATGGAAATATGAACACATTTCATAACCTTAATGAAAGGTACAGACTATGTGTCATTTTATTTCTGTATTTTTCTGTCTTATTTTCATTCAAATGGTTCCAAATATCTTCAAAATTTAAGGTAAGAATATTTGCAAATGGATAATATTTTGAGTATGTGAATTTTTGTTTTGCATATTTCCTGTTTTGATCAATAATAGCACATAAGAATATACACATATGAAATCTATCCTTAAATTATCTTCAAGTCCTAGTGTAGGAGCTAAATTTGTTTAAATAATTGATTGATACTCTCTGTCCCTAAAATTCCTTTCTTTAATAAGAGCCTCATTTTTCCTTCTGCTTTAATATCTACTTAACCTTTGTTTACTTCTGAGTTTGACAACTCAGAAGAGAAACCAATCAGTCCCAGTCCTCATGCTGGGAAAGCTTCCTCGCTGTGCACATTTCTATTGTTGGGTATACAGAAGTTCTGAGATGTTAAATAAATGCCTTTACTCAAATTAGTTTTGAGGCTGATTGAAAAAAAAGTACTTTCTCTTCTTAATTAATGAATTTTATGATAAATACTTTTAGCTTTCTTAAATGTTAAAGACTTCGAAAGTTAGTCATGTGTTTATTTCCTGGTTTGTATTTTCATTCTCAGGTTACCTATCTTTTTATTTTGCCTATTTATTTTTGGTAAGGCAGGAAGGAGTGGGGGTTCGTGAGAAGTTAAGAATCTGCTGAAATAGTCAAATATTGGCACTCGTGCTCTCTCTCCTCTTTTTCCCTTTCTGTCTGTTTTTCTCACTTCTCTTCTTATATTTCAGGAATTAATTTGGATAGACAAGCTCCTCTTTTGGAACTCTAGTCATTCCTGAATGTTTAAAAACTTAGTTCAATTTGAGTACGTTTAGTGAATTGAAGTCAGTGAAATCGACTTTGGAGAATAAAACTTATTCTAAGCAAACATGCCTAATAGAAATGGAAAATGGGAAAATAAGGAATAGGAAATTATGTTAAATCTTTGATGAAAGTGGGGTAGCACCTTGGAGTGCCAGCGTGTGTGCTCCTGACTACTTAATAGTTATCTAGTAGAGTGTTTCCTCATAGAGTTGCAATGATAATTTACTAACATTTAAGATAATTAATGCAGGTTCTACCATTTGCCCCAAATCCAACTGTCCTTATATAGCATTGGTTCTTAATCTTCAGAGTTGTATAGGAATCACCTGAAAGTGCTATTAAAACACCAATTATTAGGCTCCACCTGTAACTCCTGATTCATTAAGACATGAGTGGGATGAGAGTTGCTGTTCTAAGGAGTTCCCTTGAAGCCATATTGATGTCTACGGTGGACATTTTTCTCCTACCTCACAGGTTGCTTCTTCCCCATGTCCTTTGTTGACTTTTCTTCTCCAGACTTCCTAATGCCAGAACACCGCAAAGCCACCCCTTGGTCCCTTGATGTCACTCAATGTCATGGCTTTAACTACCATTTAACTGGACTCTCAAGTGATGTTTCCTCCTCACATTTCTCCTATTACTTTCAGACTCATGTACCCAGATGCCCACCAATCCTCTCCTTTGATGTTTCTAATGGGCATCTCACCTTTGACATGTCTTAAAATAGAACTCTTGACCTTTGCCTCTAAATGGCTCCCCTTAGAGACTTCCCCACGTTTGTTGATGACCATTTAGTTCTTCTAATGAATTAGTATGTGTATCTTGAGATCATCCTTGACCTCTCTTTCACACAACACAAGCAATTGAGAAATCTAGCCAATCTCACCATTTATGGTGCTCTACCCTAGTGTGAACAATCTCCTGTCATCTGGATTACTATAAAAGTCTTCTAACTGTACAAACAAAATCCCATTTCTACCTTTGTTTCTCTGTAGTTGTTAGCAGAGCAGCCAGATATTGCTAAAACTATGTTTTTATTTTTGTACTCAAGTTTTTCCAAGGTTCCCTGTCCCACTCCAAGTGAAAGCCAAGGTTTTTAAATTATCTATGGATACAATTCATATTTTGACCTCATACTATCCTTTCCCTAGTTCACCCACACTGACCTTCGTTCTGTTGTAAAGAAATGACAGTTCTTTATACCACAGGGCCTTTGCATTTGCTATTTCCTGTACTAGAATACTTGTACTCCCCATATCTACTTGCTTATCTTCTTTCAAGTTTTGTTTAAATAGTATCTCTAAGACTTTCACTGGGACTCCTCAATTTAAAATTGCAATCCTTCCCACCTCCCTCATCCTTAGCATTTCTAATTTCCCTGAACCTCCTTTATCATTTTTCCCAAAGCACATATCATCTTCTCTCTTATTATGTAAAATACACATTTGTTGGGTATTTGTGTTATTTATGTTCATCTGCACCAGAACATAAACCCCATAATGTCTTATACATGAATATACCCATGCATGTGGCATAGTGCCTGGCACTCAATAAGCATGTTTTTTTAATGAAGGAATTAATTACTGTTAAGTAAGTTCATCTTCTTATGGTCATGATAATAACACTTCCTGTTTATTGCGAATGTCCACTGTTATTGTGTTATACATTTATCATATCTTATCTTTTTTATT
The DNA here is from genome assembly GCA_020662805.1 of Glaucomys volans. Lineage (NCBI taxonomy): Eukaryota > Metazoa > Chordata > Mammalia > Rodentia > Sciuridae > Glaucomys > Glaucomys volans. The sequence continues at coordinate 269,161 of JAJEJO010002716.1, read as the reverse complement.
ATTCACAACCAACTTTTGACATTAATATTATTATGCTTACTTTACAAGTAAAGAAAAAGGCTCATGGGGATATAATAACTTATAACACTAGCGGCTAATAGAGATAATACTTGCTTTAATAAAATCCAAGATCTGTACCTCTAACCACTAAACTATGCTTCTTGCTATGCATGCTGTGGGACTCCTGCTTATCCTCAGATTGAAACATGAGTGATGTGAATCCAAATTTAAGAAGTGGACCCACTTGCAATGTACAGACCAAAATAAAACTTTTAACCCTACAGGATTGTGGGGAAAGTGCAGATCCAGGAAAGACTGCATAAGGACGTGTCACACCTTGAGATCAGGTCTCCTCTCCTTAGAGCTCACATCTTGTTCTCGTGGAAGCACTGGCCAGGCACAGTGCCAGCTCTTGGGAAGACTGGTTAAACAAAGAACTCACAGTCTAACATGAAGAAAGGATTCTTAAAATGCTGTGTGGTCTGCATTCTAGCAGAGGTGTATTGACAGTGGAAGAAATGGCCTTTCAAGAATACCCAAGTTTACCAGGAGGAGTAGGGAGGGGGGTCAGGGCTCCAGGTCAGCTGAGTAGATGACCCACAGCAAACTAGTGTAGAGGGCAACATGGAGCCCAAGGGCAAGCCAGGCTCCACTGGGGTAGGAGTGAGAAAGAACAGATGTTCTTATGGCCATCTTCAGTTTCAGTCATGGCCACCCTGTTGTTTTCTTTTTCTTCTCTCTTACCTTTCTCTTTTTTTCCTTTCCCTTTTTCATTATAAGTTAAAGAGTGAGGGGCTAAGGGGTAGTATAAAATAATGGCATGAGTCAGTCAAATGTGTAAATGTACTATATAATTGTCCCAACAGAGATTTTTTTTTAAATCTTTTATCACATCAAGGATTTATTGTCTGTTGCCTGGTTTCTCTAAAACTGAGGTTACATTTTTTCATTTCCCCTATATGATACGTACATATTTAAGTGCTTTATGGAAAGATACTTATTTTTCATTTCTTTTGAAATTCTTTCTCCTGCTTCCCATTCAGTTTGCAGAGCTATATCATGCTCTACAAATAGTATGTGCTTTATAAATTAATATTTACTGACATAAAGGCATAAACTTGTCACGAACTAGTAGAAAACTTACCACTATTAAAAATGTTTAGCATTTATGAGTCATAGTATATATGGAAGATAACCTCACTTTCTATGTTGATCCAAAAAAATATTTCTTCATTTATCCCCTCTTCACAATCCCTCAGAGGAAATTTTCTAAAATGAAGCTGTTTCTACATTTTCCCTAAAACTCAATACACTTACAAATGCACACACACCCAGAGTAGTCATGTGTCCATAAATGGACAGAATACGTGATAAAAAATGAATATTAGATGATTCTATTATTGTGTGGACATGATAGAGTGTAATCACAAAGACTAACGCAGGTAAAACATCATTTTCATTTTTTTATTTTCTGTGATAAGGAATTGTGGGAGAGAATGAGTTGTTTTTGTTTTTTAAGCTGGTATCTCGAGTTGGTGATACTGTTAAGTATCGCAGTCGAGTATTTCGGAAAATACAATTAAAGTATTTGTAGAAAGCAATGAGTCTAAGGTTCTTAGAAAAGAATAGGCAATCTGTGATATTAAGCATCAATGAGCATGTTAAGTGTAACATTTGTAATTTATGCTGAACCAGTGAGGTCAACTGGGTTTATTATGCAGGGTAGATGATACCTGTATCTTGTTTTGTGTAAATAGTCTGTTAATCTAATATGCCAGTAAATAGTAGCTTTCAACTTTGTTGTGACTTTTGATGAATTTTCAGTGCTGTTATAATTAATTTTCATAGTGTGTTCTTTGCACACTGAGATGCTAACTATATTTATAATACTCATATTTTCATTGAGGACTCAGATTGATGAAGTATGAAAATGAATTTGAGGAACAAAGGTGAAAATCTGATTCTGTCAGTATTTTATGACCTTCATGATTTAATGAAGTGCCTAAAAGCTCAGTTTGTTAATGTTTCTCCCCCAGATGGTGCCTTGTATTTTATTTTAATTTAATTTAGAAATGCTAGATTTTTCCTCAGTTACAACAAAGGTGTCATGAATGAAGGAATTTTCAAATTATAATTTATATCAAAGAGTTGGATTTTTCACATAATTTCTTAAATATAGAAGAAAATAAAAGTCCTGTAAATTTCCTCCTTTTTTGCAGTATCTCTCTTCTTCCTCCTGAACTTTATTTCCTGATATGGAAGAGTATGTGAGTGTCATAAAAGAGACTTCGATCTCTTTTAGAGAGAGAAATACATTTTCATGGCATTGAGTTAGGTATTCTTTATTTCAGGTTCTTCACCTGATCTCACGGCATCTACTACAGTGAAAATTCACATTTCAGGACATTGGGCATCAAGACCTGGTATCCACTGAGTTATGGCTGGTCCCATCTGGTCTTTTGAATATTGTTCTGGCAGGCAGTGCTGCTAAAGGTAGACCTGGCCTTTGCCAATAATCAGGAGTTTCTAAGCTCTACAACCTTCTTACTTGGAACCTAGTCCTCTGGAAATGCAGCACCAATCTCAGAACTTGTGTACGTTCTTTTGTGCCCCTTGTCCTGAGAACCTCAAGTACACATTTTATACTCCAGACTGGAGTATAACGGGTCTGCTGGGGATTGTCGTGTGCACTTACCCAGACAACTCAACTGCTACCTTCTTGTGTGATGGTGGCTATAACTCCTAATAAAAGGAAAACTTTTCTGGTGACCTTGGGGTTTGCCAGTACTTTACTGGGGGAAGCAGGGATTTCCTTAAAAGTATCATTTTTCTCCAATCCACCTGAATCTTTCAATCCATTAGGTCTCATCAAGGATTTCAACATTGAGCAAGGAGCCAGCCATGTACACATGATCTTCTATCCTCCTTTCAATCATCCTCTTGCTTCCCTCTTCTGCTCCTGGAAGCATTCTCATGTGCCAGTTACTTTAACTGCTCTTTCTTTTGACATCATGGCCTGTCTTCACAGGTTTGGTTTTTGACAATTATTCACTCTGCTTTGGATGTTTCTACAAAAGCTTTTTCTCTGTGTCATGAAAATCTGCTTTGCTATAAATTTTCAAGTCTAAAACTTAAAGTTTAGCAATGAATTATGAGTCCTCATATACCTTCACAAAAGAAGGTATATGAGGTATAAGGGTCCCCTTATGCCTTCACAAAAAGAATGTAAAGTAAAAAGGAAGAAATTTGATTTGTGAGAAGGGAAAATGCATTGGTAATATTTCAGAACATTGACATTCATTGTATTCCTTCTTTTACTTTGTGAAATGTCCAGCAAAGCAGTGATGATTGAAAGATAAATATGATATTAACGGTGTAGTTACTAGGATAGGAAAATGATCTAAGGAAATATGAATTTAAGAACTATTAGAATATCTTTGCTGTCACATAGATAAGTTCTAATTTATTATTCACTTATATGTCACTAAGGAACTATTTCTAATTCAGAGGAGATTTTGTACCCAATTTCATTTCCTCTCCAAAACTTCACAAATTTTAAAAGATTTTTTTTAAATAGGGGGAAATCACTAAAGAAAGTCTTCAACTCATTTTAATCTATCAGCACCTATTTGCCTTAGATTTTGAGGTCTTTATCAGTTGTACTTTTTTAAAAAACAACCTGGGTGAACCTAAAGAATAGATAAGGAGGATATTGAGTGCATATGCCAGTTAAAATTACATTGCACGAATTTGGTAGATCCTTAATTCACAAGTGAGCTTTGGAGAAAATTTGTACCTTTATAATATATCACTTCATATTAAAGTGCTGTGATATTCATGCCAACACAAGCATTTGTTATGTTTCAACCCATGTAACTTTCATCAAAATTAGACAAGACTGGGTGTATTCAGGGTGATATGACCACAGACTCATCAAAATTAGAATTGTACTTTATAACATCTTTTTCTTCTGCCAGGAAATAGTGACACTGGATATGAAACTGAACTCTGCTTTTCTCAGAAGGTTAAGTGCCTCTTCTTGCCATTTTACACCAATGTAATGACACAAAGTTGGAATGTCAGCTGAATTTGGCCAAAAACCAGATACCTGAGAAACATACTGTTAATAGAAAACTCTTAAGTGATATTTGATTAATGGAGATATCTTTTTGGTTAATAAAGAGACTTTTGCTTCTATCAGTGAAACTACTTCAGTTAAATGTTGTGAAATAGAGGGAAATTGAAATAATTTTTAAAAACATTTCTAAGCACTGCTAAATAGGAGATTATGGGATGTGAAAAACAAAGGAATAGTAGGCATGCCTCTTGCGTCATAAATACAATGAGCATCAAGCTTGCTATCAGAATGTACAGAACTAGTTAACATCTAAAATCTGAAAATAGATTGTATTGTATCAAAAGGGAACTGGAGATATTTGAAGAAAAGCTACATACTTTCTTTTATAGATAGAACAAAAGAAATTCTTAACATCAGAGTTTTATCTGCTTGATTAGTCTCTGTGTTTTCTACTCATGTTTTCTTTGCTTGCAAGCAATAGAACCCATGTAAACTAATCAAAAACAGTAGTTATTGATTATAAAGCTTTGATGAGCATCACAAAATACATCAGAATAGGAAAAAGATCATTTGACCTCGTGGCAACTGGCAAGCCTTTGGGAATTGAGCCATTTGGACAGACTCTAGGCAACTACATGATTCCTATCTCAGTGCCTTTTCTCTGACTATCTTACTTTCTCTGCAGTGACCTTGGTCATCTGCTTGCACAAGTTTGAAAATATCCACTCCAGAACCCAAGGATACCTCATTTTCCAGTTGTGAAGTCTACAGCTCACTACTAACAATCTTTAAATCTCTAATTTGATTGCATTAGCTCCTCCGTTCAAGCCAGGTCACCAAAATCAAATGTCACAGTTGCTTTAATTTCAGAAGGCAGTTTTTGATCCAACTATCTGTGTACAAAAGGCTGCAGATGGGGAGAAATAATTGCACTAAAGATAATGCTGACCTTTTAAGAAAATGGGCAACTCCTGCACCTGGAAATGTGTGCATTACATTAATTTCCTAATTAATTAATTAATTGTCAGTTATTGCCATAAATGTTTTAATAAATCTGGGAGTTGATATTTGAGTTTCTTTCAGATTCTACTAATCTTATCACTTCTTAACAATATTGATATTATTATTATTATTATTATCATTGACTTTGAAGTCATTACTTTGCTTTCAGTTTTACTGTAGTCCAGTGTTCAATGTTTCCCATCTTAGTCAGTCTCATGTTGGAAGAAAAAAAAGTCTTCAAACCTGCCCATTCGCCTTAGGAGAAAATCTTTTGCCATTTACATAAACTACACATTTCCTGGGAATATACACCTTATCTTCCTTTCCATCTTGCCTCTTGCTGTATCCTTCCATGCCAACATCTGAATCATCCACATCACTTGTTGGTCACCAATCATTGTCATCCTCTTCCTCATTAGCTTCTTTCATTTTGTTCTCGTGCATTTTACCTAAACATGATCCATTTAGATTACAGGGAATTCTTTTTGGTTTGAATTATCACCCAAGCTTTAGTTCACCCAGAAATTCCTCTCTGACCTTCAGACATAGGGTTTTATTTTATTTTTCTATGACTTCATTATATGCTCTTATACTATCTTCATAGTTCTACTCCATTGTTTTTATTTAGTTATATCTATCTGTTCCACTATCCCATGATTTTCAGAAGGGCAGGGACATGGTCTTTCATCTGGAATATGTAGTGCCAAATTGAATCCCATATTAGCTAACTACTCAATAAATATTCTAAATTCTCCAATTAACACTTAAACTTTTATGAATCTAATATTTTAAATATTTCAATACTGCATAAAACATGATAATACTTTCACTTAAAAATCATAACTTTAAACCAATTACTCAATTTTACATATTCTAAACTAGAATCATGAGGCCATCTTCTATCTGTAATAAGAGCGCAATGCATAAAACATTGCAAGTACATAATACTCCAAATATGCAGAGATTTCTTCTTAAACAAACATATTACTAGGACGTGAATCGTTTTTGGTCTTTCCTGTTCTCAATTCTCACATCCCTGTCTTCTCCAGTGCTTAGTGTCTCAGTGTTTACCACAAAGGAGATTGTACCCTTTTCAGTTGACTGAGCTGGCTTATCAATCAGAGATTGCAGCTGAGCAGATGAAGAGCTACTGACATTCTGAGTGAATTTTCTGTCCTTTACAGCTGACCTACTGGGGCCCTTTTTAAAAATCACATACACTGAATTTTTTATTTTTTAAATTGGCCTTCCAGCTCTCACAGACCATTGGTTCTATACTCTTCTGTTATTCATGGAGACCTATAAACCTTACCCAGGCTGTTACTCACTTGGTTTTTAAGCTCATAAGATATTTAAATTACTTTCAACTTCTGATGAGACAGAATTCTGCTTTCCTTTAATTTTCTTCATATCTTGAATCACCAAACCTTCTGGATACTGAAGTTGCATTTGTTTATATTCTGAATATCTCTTTCTCAAAGTTTGGCTTAACTCCATAGTACTTGGAAAAATTTTCTGTAAAGAGCCAGATAATTAATATTTGAGACTTTGGGAAGTTAGAAAGTCTATGTTACAACCCCTCAGCTCTGTTCTTGAGGCTTAAAATCAACCACATTTTCTTCAAAAATGCATGAAGAAATGGGTGGCCCTGACCGTATTCTGATAAAACTGGATTTATAGTCACTGAAATTCAAAATTTGCATACATTCAAATTTCACATAGTTACAAATCATGAAGTATTCTTTTTATTGTTTTCCAACCATTTAAAAGCACAAAAATCATTTTTAGTATGTTGAACATGAAAAAAACAAGTAGTCAATTGGATTTGACCAGGGAAGCTATAGTTGCCCAACATCCTACTGGAAAGTCGTTTAAAGAGATCTACCAACAGACAGGAAATTATTTTGCTTGCTATTGTACTCATTGTATTCTCTCTTTCTCAATATTTATCTAGATTAAGATAGATATCTCAAGCCCCCACCTATTTCAAATGAATATAAAGCTAACATTCTCTCTGGAAGGTTAAATCTTCATGTGGGACTACTGGATCAGGTTGTATTTCTCTGATTTTACTTTTCTTCATGTCTTTTTATCTCCTTCCACTTTCCTGCTACTTTTGTTCCCTAAGTAGACTACTTGTGATTCTACAATTATCCAATGTAAAATTTAAAAATGGATAATATTAGTTTCAAAGTAGGAAAATGTACTTTCAAGAAAATAAGATAGCATTTCATCACTTGATACTGGAAAGGTAAATGAAATATTAGCAAAGTCTCAGATGTCTTTCTGAATGACCAAATAAGTCTGCAATGACTTAATTTTTACTTTTTGTGGCTTAAATCTTTAAAATAGAAAGTATTTATTTTCGTAGTTTTCTTTATTTAATGTGGTCCCTTAAAGACGATTTCCATTTATCGGTTGAATCCTTTCTCCTTCCTCATTGGCTCTGATTATCTGCATCTTTCTTAGATCCAGATGAATTCGTGTTAGTGCTGAGAAGACAACAGTCTCATTAATGAGATACATTTGATTTGGGTTTGATTTCTTCTTCTAAAATTGGAACTCTAGTTACAATGTTTTAATCCTAGAAAAATAATCCAAAATTAGAATTTGTTACATTTTACTGACACTGGAAAATATATAATTATCTCTTTTCATATCTGTTTTGTAAAATATATTTTTATACTCAGTGATTTCTGTATAATTGTATAGGACTCAATGAATGTTTTATACATAAAATGTAATTTTCTGTTGTTCATGCTGCTGATTCTGCTGTGTGGGTGAGCACTGCAGTCCCATGATTCTGGGAAAAACAAGGTTTGGCTTTAGCACATTTTTTTCTACTGCTGATTATAGTGATAAATATTCTGATGTTGCTATGGCAATGCTTCTGACACTTTTCATAAATGGCTTCTGTTACTGGTGTTATTTTTCTGTTTACTTATTTACTTATGTACACATTGATGAACTTAAATTATATTTTGTGGTCACGATTACAAAGCATTGTTCCTTATGGCTGAACAAGTACGTGCTCTGAAATTTGAATGGAATACAGATTCCCTCTCATTGTCAGGAGCTCCTTTTATTTCACCTTTTATCTAGAAGCTATGTTTTCCTTCTTATGAATCAGCCTAGTTTAAAACAAATGTACTCTAGAATATATGAAATATGTGTAGATATATTCAGTGGAAAGCTGATGCTTTAGCTCATTCTATTATGGAAGGTATACTCCTATGCCTTTTGTTTGACTTGAAATCAGCTGATTTGGGAACTTAATTATATATTTAAAAATATCTTCACCTGTACCATATTCTATTGGCTAGGATCAAGTCACAGACTCTATCCAGGGAAGTAAATGGTCCTCCTCAGATCTCTTTTATAAGGACGCTAATATTGTTCATGAAGGCTGTACTCTGATTACCTAAGCACCTCCCAAAGTCTTCACTTCCTAATACAATCATCTTGGGGTAAGGATTTCTCCATATACATTTGAAGAGGATACGAACATTTAAACCATTTTATTCCATCCTGGTCTTCCAAAATTCATTTCTTTCTACAAAGCCAAATACATTTATTTTATCTCAGTAGTCTCCAAATATTTAACTCACTCCAATATCAACTCAAATGTCTAAAGGTTCATCAAAATATCACCAGGATATGAGTGAAACTCAAGATATGAGTCATTCTAAGGCACAGTGTTTTCTAGCTATTAACCTGTGAAATCAAACATATGCTTTCAAAACACAATGATGGGACAAGCAAAGGCACACATTTCTAATACAAAATTTACAACAGGTTCCTAGCAAGCTGAAAACTGTAAGGTATGAGAAAAATCCTCTTTTGTTAGATTATCTGCCCTCCAGGACCATGGGGACAGAAATCCTGCTTTTTGGACAATAATGGGATGTAAGTCTCATTTCCTTAGCTTTCCTTGACAATCCTACCTCTATATTTTTGTTAAGTTCAGTTCATACATAGGTCTCCTGTGCTGGAATTATATTCTGATGACTCCACCAGTCTGGGGTAATAGTACCCCTACAGCACCCTTAGGCACTGACTCGGCCCAAGTTTTCTGTGGTGACCCTGTTCTCATGGAAGTTTCCTACCTGAGCTCTGAGACTTTCTAGTTCTTCCCCTGAAATTTAAGAAAGGTGACCACACCCTGACTGTCTTGCTGAGAGCAGCAGAAGGCGTGACATAATGGGTAGCATGAGTTGTAATATAAACTAAATGTACTTTTTCTTTAGGTAGATGATGGGGAGAGGACATTTAGGTAATAAGGTAATTTGAAATTCTAAAATGTCTACCAAAGTTCAATATGTGATCAATGAAAGATTGGCAAACAGCATATTCCAATTTCTGGTCTAGCCTGGAAAATCTCATATAATCTCTGACAGATAAGTATTGATCTTCTCAGACACTTGAAATAAAGAGATAAAGATGACAGAACCACAGCCAGCCTGGATCCTAGACTAAGGGTGTAGAGCAGAGTCCTCCAGTCCATGGATAAGAAAAATCCCTATTGAGACTTCAGGACCTCTTCAGAGAGAGAAGCTACTATTACCTTCAATAATATAGAATACTATCTCCATGAGTGAGGGCCATAGAACAGGGGTACGTTCTAATAAAGCTCAGCTTTACCAAAGCAAGCAGGTAGAAAAGCATTCTGTGAAGAACCAAAGTAATTAACATAGTTATTTATCATGGAAAGAGGTTTCTGAGGGAAAAACCTGGATGGAAGGAAACAATGACATTAAAATTGAGTGAAATGAATCTGAGAACACTAGTATTAGTGTTGTAACTTTTATAAAGATAAATCTTGCAACAATATGTAGGATGGATTGTAGTACTGAACTAGGGGGGTCTGGAAGCAGAAACAGTATGTGATTTCTCTTTCAGAAGCCTTAATACATGTTGCCTGGGCATAGTGGGGCACACCTGCGATGCCAAGTTATTCAGGAGACTGAGAAAGGAAGATTGCAAGTTTGAGGCCAGCCTTGGCAATTTAGTGAGGCCGCGTTTAAACAAAGCAGTGAGGTGGGGTTGGGTTTGTGGACTGTTGGTAAAGCACTTGTCCAGCATCGTTAAGTCCTTGGATTCCATCAGTACTGAAAAAGGAAGGAAGGAAGGAAGGAAGGAAGGAAGGAAGGAAGGAAGGAAGGAAAGAAGGAAAGGAGGGAGGGAGGGAGGGACTCCTACAGGTATTGTACACTTAAAGAGATGTAACACTGATTAAGTTGTTTTTATATTTAATTCATTCTTTATGAAAACTGTTTCAGAGAGATAATTTTCAGATTGATTTAATATGTTGGATTATTATATCTTTCCGAACATAAAAGACATACAGCTAGATCCAGTTTTGTTTATATGTATAGAATATATAATTCATAATCTGCATATATTTCTAAAAAGCAAGCATTTCTGTATGAAGAAGAATACTTTTTCATTCCTTGGTAAGATATAGACTATAGAATCAAGAGAAAAATAGCCTGGAAAAATTACTTTGAAATAATTAAATACCTAGTTTTAAAAATATCTCAAATAATTAATATTTTCAATCCAAGTTTACATTTTTGTACTTTTTCTTCTTTAAATCTATAGATTTTATATTTTCAAAAGACCATGAAATAAACATATGTAGAAATATAATTTTAAGTATTTTTTATTCAACTTTATTAATTCCCCTAGGTAAGTGTATGCTTTGGTTATATTTGGCTAGGATAAGAATAGTTGCAAAATGAATCCTTGCTACTCTCTTTATATAACAATACAGTATAAACCCAGTAATATAGAATTGTGCATTCTAGATGCAATTTAATTTCTTCATAAAAAATTGATTTTATATCAAAATATGCAATCATTTTAATAAAGATCTAGTAATGTTTCAAAATCTTTCCATTTGGATAACTTTTTAGTCTTCAAAATTATGCTGCAATTAACCAGATATTAATAATATGAACTTATTATTTTAAAATACTTATTATTCTTTATTCATTATATATAAAAATAATATATATACATATATAAAATGAATAAAGAATTAGAATTTACTGTGAAGATCGGCATATAAATGTTTTTCAAATTGCCACTCATCACAGTTACTATATTAATCCGTATTTACAAGGAACTGTTATCTTGGGTATTCAGTAGGTTTAAACTCACTTTGATCTTTTATTAGTGATCATTAGACCACACTTCATTTCATCTAACTCTTTAAATTTCTGAAAAACTTTAGGAACACATAATTTCTATTACCTCTAATCATGGAGTGATTGTTTAGAACTTCTGTGGATATTTGGCATCTCCCTTTTTAAAAAATTAGCATGAGTTTTAGATTGATGTGGCCATCTTGCATTATATACAAAGAAGGACAACATATGCACAGAAAGAAGTTTCTAATATCTTTTGCAATACTTAGATTGAATGGCAGTTCACCATCTCACCTTCCCCATAGAAAACAGTCTTCCTATTGCACTGGCAAAATATCCAGCCTCCTTCCTGGGCTATGGAGCACTGTGTGGGGTGACCTCTTTCTACCTACTCTCTATCTTGCCTTACAATCACCAATTCCATACAGGCTCTTAGATTATACTGTGTTTTTCCCACCAGAGGAGATGGATGCTAACACTCTGAAATAGCTAATTGCCACCTCTGGACCCCTCTATTGCAGCTACTCTCCTGACTAACCGCTTCTAATTCTTTAGATCTGTCGCTTGTCTGTCTTATTATTTTTTATTCTGACAAACCTGTCAAAATGTCTAGCATACGGTAGGTGACCAATAATTATTTGTTTAAGAAAGGAAAAAGAAGAAGAAAAGGGGGAAGAAGGAAAGGAAAAGGCAATTGTCTTTTGTTCTGTTTATTATATATTCTGTGGATGACAAATACATGAACTCAGAAAATTCCATTGTAAAAATAATCCATTACCAATCTCATTATGATAATCTCTAAATAGCATTTTGTGTGAAAGTTCCTACAGCCAGAGATTGTTTGGGTTTTAGCAGTATGTTAGTTGCACAAGGACTTGAAACACTTCTTTTAAATATACAGTTTCATGGTATTTGATATATCACAGATGTCTAGATGTTCATCATAACAATGAGAGCAATGTCGCTGTAAACAATCGAGGTTGCAGGATTATGAGAATCTTCTAGCACATGTTATGTGGGTCTCTCTATAATTAGCTAATCACTTAAATAGTTTTTACTAATTTAATTTTCTTCTTCACTTCCTATTAATAGATTGTCATGGTTGATTTAGCTGATGTAATTAATAATTTGGGAACTACATTATGATTGCTTAATGGCATCATTAAAATGAATCTTTAAATGTTTTCAAGCTATTTAATTTTTTCCGTAAAGAGAGACTGAAGAGAGTAGAATCAATTTGAAGATAATTGAAATCTCAGTACAACATTAATATAACCTATAGTTATTGTAATTGACCAATTCAAGATTTTATTCAATTTTTTCTCTCAGATATTTTTAATCATTTAAAATTTTATCGTTACTTTAATTGAGGTATTTTTCATTAAAATGTGGGAAATTTTATGAGGAAAAGTTATTAGAGAACATTTTCAAAGTAAGATATATAACAAAAAGAGTAGATTTTTGTATTTCTTGTTTATCATTGATTTTTGACTCTTCCATTGACCTTTAATGGGAAAACCAAATAGGGTGCTAAGGATTATTTTAGGATTACCTGTTCCATGAGATTCATTTATTAAATAAAAAATTTTAGTAACTTTTATATGATAGGTAATATTATAGCTTAACTAAAAGAAAAATAATTATGTCATTAATTTACTCAATGAATATTTATTGAGCTCTTACTGTATACAGGCACTATTCCACATTCTGAGGCAATTGCCATGAACATAAGAGTCTTTAATCTCATGAAACTATAGTCAGGATCTGTAGTAGGAAAAAGAGGTAATCAGATAGATAGATAGATAGATAGATAGATAGATAGATAGATAGAGGTAAATTAAAAGGCAGGAAAAGTGGTTTAGGAAGTGCTAAGGAAGAGGAGATTCTTAGGTGAAGAAATATGCATATGAGTGATCATCAGGACTGGTCATGGCATCTAAGATGGATAGCTAGGGAATTTAAGGACATGAGAATGTAAATATGGCTTGTGTGGATGTGAATCCTTCTAAATTTGGGGAATTGCTGCAATTTGGCTATTTGAGGAAGCAGTTAGAAATACAGAAGGTTTTAGAGAATGATATGTTTAGAATTGAAATTGTGGGTTGGAATACAGTTATTATTAGCACAACATAGATACAACCTTGAAAGTATATGGCTGAGATATGGTTGAGGATCAAATCTCTGCAAAAGAGAAGTCAAAATGCTTCTGTGTGGTTATTCAATCATCCAGGATTTTGACTGGAAAAGTTAAAATGGCACTGATCCAGGTGTTAAAATCTTCAAAGAAGTAAATCTAGAAACATCTGTAAGAGGAAAGGTAACAGGCAGTTTAGTCTGAGAGTTAGAGGATCCAAAACCAAAGGTTTTCAAGAAGCAGGAAAACTGATAGTCTGGAAGTGAAGAGTAAGGATTCCTAAAGTAGAAGCTAGATGGGGTAGCTAAGATATTGTCATAACAAATCAACATCACTAGGCTATTTGAGGGTGTGGTAGGTTACTGCTCAAAACCACCCCCCCAATTAGATAAGAGACAGCAATTCTCCTGGATCCATGTCCTGAAGTATAGCTTTAGAATTGGTGCTAAATGCTTAATCTACAGTTTTTCAGTCCTCCCAGTGATTCGATACTCCATTTAATATGCTATGAGAGAGCATACACTAGCTTAAGTGAATTCTGGTCTCTCAACTAAGATTCTGAACAATGTAGAAAAATTAGAAAAGCTCAGAGAGTTCCAGATGATATATTTTGAGCATGGGGTTAAGGAAAAATAAACTGTTTCATGTAGCTTCTCTTTTGATCATGAAGTCTTCCCTTTGGCCTTGTAAAATATGAGAGGAATTCATTAGCATGCTTTCCTTTGGGTTTGGTAGGATTTCATTTCTGGCATCATTAATATCTTTTATTAATTATCTAGCTTTCTCTTGTACTTTAATATGTGATCGACATATTCCAGGTTTATATCTTTCATTAATTAAGCTTCTGAACAGTTAATATAAGAATGGATATATTTATATGAAATACAATAAAACAATTGTACTAGCTTTCTGAGATTGCTGTAACAAGGGACCCCCAAAATGCATGGCTGGAACAGAAATTTATCTGTCTCACAGTTCTGGATGGCAAAAGTTCAGAATCAAGATATTGGTAGATTTGGTTCTTCTGAGATCCATGAAGAAGAATCTGGTTCATTCTTTTCTCCTAACTTCTGGTTGCCTCATGGATTTCTTGGTTAATCAATGGCAATTTCCTTTCATATTGTCTTTTCTCTGTATGTGTCTGTATCTCTGTTCAAATTCCCCACTTATAAAGACATAGTCATATTGGAGTAGGACCCAACCAAATATCAATTCAATTGTCTGCAAAGACCCTGTTTTCAAATGAATTCACATTTACAGGCACTGGGGGTTAAGATTCAACATTCTTTGGGAGTACATAATTCAACCCATAAAACCAACAAAACCAAATTATATTTCATGCATCAAATTATATCATAAATGCCTGGCATCTGAAAGGAACATGAAGAGTGAAGTTGAAATGGGAACAAAAAATAATATATTATATACAATTAATCTCAATAGTATATCCATCAGGAAAAATTATCCTTCTTTTACAAAAAAGTAGAATGTCTCCCTTGATAGTTACATAAGTTAGCCAAGCAGAAATTATTTGTGCTCTGAAATTCTAAAACTAATCTATCTGAAAACAAATCCAATATACTTTTCTACTCCTTTATTTTCCCAAAATGTAAAAAAAAAAAAAACACCTATATGAGGATCACAAATCCAGAAAGCATCATTTCCTCCATTTTCATACCAATAGAAAATATAATATTTTAGGGTCTATTTATCATTAGGAGAAAAATATTTGGTATGTTGGAAATTCAAGGTCATTCTAAGTACCATGATGTGTTGGTATTCTAGAAACTAGAGTAAGAGACTTGCTAAGAGATTATATAGATTTTGGGAAAAGAGAGAAGTAATGAGATCTCAGATGCATATTTGGGGCAGAATTTGTAAATCCTCTTTATCAAATGTAATAACAAGAAAAAAGAGTTTAGAATGACTCCCAGATTTCTGATTTGAAAAAAAAAAATTAGCTGTTAAAACATACATGTGTATATAGAAGAACATTCAAAAAGAAAAGATATGAGGAATGAAATTTTGAGGACAATGAGTCTGGGTGAGTTTAAGACATCCAGGTGACATGCACTAAGGAGTTAGAATGAGCATCTGACTGATGGGAGAAGCAAGAAATCATTCTCAGTGACCTGGACTGACCCTCAGAGTACTGGTAGATGGTAAACAGCAGATAAATACAAACATAAGTCAGAAATAAGAGGAATGGATGATGACACTGAAATAATCATGGAAAAATATTTGAAATGTTTGACATTTATATTTTTGTTAATTTAATTATGTCAACAGCATATTTTCAATATGTAATATACATTTGGATTTATGTATGATTTGCATTCATCAGAGTGTTCATATCCATGTTGGTTAATCTGTAAGAGTTCTGAGCAACAACATGATTTTTATCCTGCATTTAAAGTTCCTTTGCATTTATCCTTTGCCAACAATTCTTTACAACTAGCTTAGCTGATAGGAAAGAGGGAGGTAGACTTACTATAGATTGCATTGCTTTTGATTTAGTATTAAATATTACTTTTCAAGGGCCATATTTCATTACAATCAAAGCTTATTTTAATTGGCAGCTCATTTTTAATTATGAGTATTTTATACAACTTCCTTTTTTATAGCTTTCTTTTTGATGTAAAAATATTAAAAACAAATGAATGTATAAATTCATGCCAATGCCAGTAGCAGAAACATGTAATACTTTCTCATAGAATTCCTTTAACTTTCATATATGATCCTAAAGATTAAAAGTAATAGCAGGAAAAAAAACACTGAGGAAATGCCAAAACATGGATAAGAAGAACAGTACCAAGAATCCACAAGTCACTCTTTATTATAAAAGAATAACTGGCAGCTTAAATGGCAAAGTGTCATCTAATAAGACATGATTGATTTCTACCAACATGTTATCAAGGAAAACAGAGTGGATTAAATAAAGGAATAAGGATTAAACATGCAAGATATTTTAGTATATTTACCTTAAGATATAATAGACATTGAGTTTATCATTGTACGAAAATTGTAGTCTTAATAAGTTTGCTTACATGTGGATAAATTATAAAGGAAAACATAACTCTAAAATACCCTAATTTTATATGAATGAAAATCCTCACTTAGAGATGACTTTCAAAAGGGTCAAAATAAAATATCCTAAAAGTGAAGAAATAGGTATTTGTCATTGTTTCACAGTCAAGAATGGGAACTACATTGTTATGAGATATAAAATTCAAGCACTTTATTCTGAATGTTGAATGTCACTTAAATTAGTTTTCTCAGAATAAAACAAAGGTACTTTAAATAACAGCATCAGCAGGTATGTAAGCTAAAATTGTAAAGAGAAATTCAATGAAAACTAACAAATGTAATCTATCTATTCATTTTTATGACAGCATAGTATTCTATGCAGGAATGTCTTGTCATTCTACTTTTATACAAAGATCAGTGAGCATTAGGTTACATCTGGGGTTTTTTGTGACACAAAAAATTATGCAGTGGGTATATATTTGTATACTTTAAAATAATTTTAGAAGTGTGTGTTAGCATAAATTCTTAGAGGCAAATTAAGTCAGAGTATATTTAAAATTTAAATAAATGTTATCAAGTTGCTTTCCAAAAAGCATTCTGAAATGAATGTGTCCCTTCTCAGTTATCAAGTTGCTTTCCAAGAAGCATTCTGAAATGAATGTGTCCTTTCTCTGTCCAAGTCACCTTATAAATTGTATTTGTGATATCAATGACCTAATATGTGACATTTGTGATACTCTAAAGAAATTCTAGCTTCCTTTTATGAATAAGGAGAGCATATCTCTAATAACAGAAAATTTATTATTCTCATGCTTGTCAGCCTTTTATCTAATTTTCCCTCTGATCAATTTCACAAAATGAATTCATTTTTAAAATTATAGTATATTCATATTTTAAATTTTTCTTTCTAGATTATAATTTTTGAGTTTATGCCATTGTTTTTCACTGGTAGGCACTACCATGTCAATAACTATACAATGGAGCTATTTATTCTACCAAAATATTCAAAACACCATTCACACATCCAAACAAAAAGTGAACCAGGTCATTGACATTTTCTTTCTTACGTTCTATTTTTATTTCCTAGTTTCAATTTTGAAGAAACTAAAAGTAAGGTCACATATGCTATCAGATGTATTTTCTAATTTGTCAGAGGAACAAAATCATTAGAGGTCTTCCCATTAGCAGCTAACTCATTATAGAAAGTTGGAAAGGAGTCCTAGCAGTATTTAGACTATGATAAATGCTTTCCTCAGACACAAGATCACACCATATGCTAATAATGAAGAGCAAAGCAGGTGATCCGAGTTCATAACAGTAGAGTGCTATGTTAGAGAGAGAGGTGTGTCTGTGAGCTGCCAATGAGCATAAAGTGGTGCATTTCTAATTTGCAAGGTGCCTGGGAAAGCTAGGTCCATGTTAAATGTGCTTTTATGCTTCATTGGCCTCTTTGGCAAACCTGCCCTAGATAATTAAAATGTCCCTTGACACTTTAAGCCTTCTTGATTTCTAACCTAAGTACTGAAATTTCTAACTGATCCAACAGAGTACCTCAATAAAATCATTTCACAAGCTCCACCTCTTCATTTACATTAGTTTATCTGAAAACACAATGCAAATACTAGGCAAGTTATTTGTTCCATAGTTATGTACCGAGCCTCTACTTTGGATCAAGCCTTCTCAGTACACCCAAAACAATGAATATGACACAGAACCTGACCTTAAGTGAATGCATCTTTCAGAGAATTGGTCAAGGAAAGCTGCCTGGACATCAAAAGTCAATGAAGCATTATAGGAGGAAGAAACTCAGACCCAAACCAAAGGGAAAAGACAAAGTTTCCTAGAGAAGGTGATGCTTTTGGTGAATTTTAAAGGAAGATCTGAAGTTATGTCAAGAGAAAAATTGGATTCCTAGTGGGAGCACAGCATCATGAAGTCTAAAAGAAGAGAGTTCAGAGAACATAATTTGTTTTGTCTGAGGGTACAGAGGAGAGAACAGTGAGAGAAGGGATGGAAGAGGAAGACAGGTCAATCCATCAAGAGTCTTTTGTGACAGTATGAGATATTTTGATTTTGTCATGAAGACATTGTGGAGCCATTAAGTGATTTTAAGTGAGGGATGATAAAACAACATCCACTAAGTAATGGACACATTGTTGCCTAACATGCTGACATTGATGGACATTGCAGAAAAAACAATCAAAAGCAGGGGAGGAAAAAAAGTCACCAAGTGCATCTTAATAAGGTCTGAGGGATTCTGACTACTGTACTAACTAAAATTCCTATTTTTTAGTGTTATATGTTTAAAACAGTTCTCAAAGGTGGGTGATTAGAAAATATTAAGTGTAAAATTCCAGAACTAATCAACTCATAAAGTTCAAATTCTGAGTTGCACTATGAACTCTCATGACATCCTGCTCTGTCCCACTCAGATGTCAATCATCTCTCTATTCAGTGTATCCATACTGTATGTGCTGCCTACCCCTTAGTCATTGGCAGTCATCTTAGTTATCAGATCAATTAGTTATCAGATCTCAGTCCTTATATTCACATAACCCTTGTTTTACTTAATAATGACCCAAAGCTATTCTGGCAATTCAGATATGCCAAAGAAAAGATAAAAATTACTTCTTTTAAGTGAAAAGTTGAAAGTACAACATATTTTAAGAGGAAAAATTTCATTCACGAAACTTTTATTACAGTATACGCATATACTTGTTCTACCTAATTATTATTGCTAATCTGTTACTGTGTCTAATTTGTAAACATAGTATTATCACTGATATGTGTGTATAGGTAAAAAACATGGGTAGTTCCAGACACCCACTGGGGTTCTTGGGACATAGTTCCTGTGAATAAGAAGGACTGCTGTATAGACTGAATGCTATTCATGCCTTGTGTTATCTAAGCTTCACAAGAACCTATAGAGTTGATATTAGCCTATTTTATATATATATATGTTAATATTTATATATATAAATGAATAGAAACACTACTGTCTAAATTTGCAAGACGGTGATGAAAAACAAATGACCCTGCTTTTGAACAGAGACTGCTACCAACAAAATTGTTTTCTACACAGTTGAACAATAAGTTTAGGACTTGAAAATGTTTAGTTCTTAAAGGATTTTTTACTGGCCATCCCTTTGCATATATTTATTCAATTGTTTCCTTTTCACATTGATGATTGATTATGTTCTTGATTTTGAACATAGGACTGGAAATATGAAAGTGAACAGTATTTGCCTTCACAGATCATATAGTATAAAAGAGGTTGAGGCAGCTTTGGGTGTATTTTTGTGTATTTACAATCACATGGTATATATAATCTGGTACAATGCTTTCTACAATTTAACATTATTCAGTAATATTTTCCTATGTTATCCAAGCTTACATGATTACAAATTGCATTTTAATAAATTTAATTATGGATATTATATCTATATCTTGATCTTTATTTCTATTTCTTATTTTTATTCTTTCTGATCTTTATTTCTGTTTATTTTCTTTTAATATTTTCCTGGAGAATGAATTGCTTGCTTAAAATATAACTTTACACTAGGAAGTCCAGCTAAAGCTTGCACCAGCAAAATGCCAAACAGCAGTGATGAAAGTTCACTTTCTTAAAAATGTTTTTTCAAATGCAAATTGTTTCTTTTCATATATTTTTGGAAAATGTTCAGATACAGACAAAAAAATGATCACGAGTTTTTTCAGAATACTCTGAATTCCAGGGAGTTTTTGACTTTTATTGTTTTGCTCAAAAATTTTAAGAATTTTTTATTGTGAACATCCACTACCTTCAGAAAAATCTTTCCATATATTTTGCATTGAAAATCTTACTGAATGTGGTTTTTCCTTTCCTCAGTAAATTATTGCTGTAACAATATTCATGCAACAACAGCTCATCTCTTCTACTGTCATTTAAATATTAAGGAAGACATGAAGATGAACAATAGGGAAAAATAAGACAGCTAATTAGAATATTTTAATAGGCACATCAGCTTCCCTGGCTGAATTTGAGTTTAATGTTTTGTGTGGGTGGACATTTTCAGATTTGGCCTTCATTTTTATTCTTTCTGGTCATGAATACTTTGTTTATAACAGCAATTTCTTTAAAGGCTTTTTTTTTCTTTTATTTGACCATATAAGATTGTATATCCTAAGATTAACAAAGTATAATTGAGTGAGGATTCTAGAGTTATCTTTTATGTTTAAATTCTGGCTCTGACACATGTATTTATGATATGCTGTACCTCTTTTTTTTTTTTTTTGCTAAATTTAGTACAATCATAAAACTTTGTGGTCTTTTCTTTGGAATTAAAGAGACAAAATATGTAAGTAATTTTGAACAGTCTGACATCTAATAAGTGAATAATAAATGTTGGATATAATATTACACGTACAATATTATATATGTTTGTTTAAAAATTCATTTCAATGGGCAGTTATTTCACTGATGTTGTACTGAAGGGTTAAAATTACACAGGTCTCAAGTCCAAATGTAAAAAGCAAGTTTAAATTTTTATGTGATAATTGGAGAAACTAACATGTAGACATATTTGAAAAGTTAAAAATTATCTTGAACTCATGAGAAGGGTGTAGTTTGGGGAAATGTGATTGGAGCCTATACACACAAGTGATATTATAACACACACATACACACATTTCTGTGCATCTGCCTTATTATTTACTTTTTTATCTATTATTAAGGAAATATATAGAATAGTGGTTTAGAAATACTTAAAATTTGAAGATTTGTAATACAATTGGCATTTATTTGAAATGTAAATGAAGATCACTTTTAGAATCTTCCAAGTAAAGAAACTAAAATATAAGGCATAAGCCATTGATTAATTGGGGTGATCAGATTACTTTTATCCATGGTATATGTACTTTTCTCCTCTTTTAAATTCCAATCTCCATTAACATCCATTAACAGCATATAATGATTTGAACTTTTAAAATATATTTGAATTTCACTTTTGATTAAGAAAACAAGATTTCACAGAAATTTTGTTTTCACAGAAATTATGTTGAGTCTTTGTAGTCAGGGAAAAAAGAATATTTATTTCATATGGTACTGAAATTTCTTTCTTTTGGGGTCTAAGTTCCCAGAACTCTCACCTGTCCTGTGTCAACAGAGTCTAAATAAGTAAGGAGAGGTGATTCATAGCTTTGAGCTTGAAACAGAGAGAAGTGTGACTGAGTCTCATGCAGGAGATATTTACACAATTTCAAGTCCACAGAGAACATCAGAAGTCAAGAACTAAATTGAAATGCTGGTTAGATGAAGTGAGCTGGTTCAGAAAGCAAAGCCTAGAGGCATTTCCTGAAGCAGAAGGATATGGGTGAAGCGGGTGGACATTAAAGGTAAGAGCCTTAAGCTCCTTGGGAAAAGGAAGATTTTTTTCTAAGTCCCTGCAACCAAAAGCTCATTCATTTGGACTGTATCTGATACTTGACCCTGATGTATGTTCTTAGATTCAGACCAAAAGGTAGAAAAGGGGAGGATGCAACAAGAACTGATCAGTAATAGAATTTGAAGATCTTCTCTTATCCCAAGGAGGTTTTGAGTGTAAAACCTTCTTTCCCTTACCATTTTCTATTCTTCTGTATATCTAGTCTGAAGTCCATTATGAGGGCACAACCCAACTTTATATCATCCAAACATCCAAACATTTTCCTGAGAATTAATGGACAGAGGGCTCTGTTTTGACTTGTGTCCTAGTGAAGTGGTCTTGTCTCTATTCTTTGAAATGTCTATAAGATAAATACGTTTTTTAATTTGTAATACTTTAGGTTTTAAAGAGCTCCTTCCATAAGCATATTCTCATTTTATCCTTGCAGATAATACAAAAGAGAAATAGATTTGTGTTATGAAACTTCAGAGATGGAGAAACAGCAGAGATGAAGATAAAGTTAATTCCATACCATCATGTTTAATATGATCTGACTACTAGAATCCATATTTGAGAGCTTAGGACTTATTTACACCAAATGAAGAAGTAGATGCTCTTTGATACTATTTTAACACTCATCATGTAATAGCACCTCAGACTGAATGCCAGATGTTGTCTCTTTTAGTCCCTAGACCTTCTATAATCTGTGTGAGGCTGGACAAGTATCCTAGAATGTTCTCCATTCAAAGCTGATTACATTTTGGGTTTTGAGCAAAAAAGAGACATATGATTTTATGTTTTAAGAGAATCTCTCTATCCACTATGCTGAGAGGAGACTGAAGGAGACAAAGACAGAAGCAGACATTAGTTACATGGTAACTGCAGTAATCCAAATGAAAGATAAGAGTGCTTGCTGGAAACGAGGTGAGAGGTAGTTCTATTCCTGATACGTTTTGAAAAACAGAGTCAACAGAATTCCCTAATAAATGAAATGAAATGAAACAGAGGAGTTAAGAGTGATTTCAAGTTTTTGGCGCTGATAGCATCTGCAGAACTTGGATGAAGTATTGGATGTCAAAAATTACTTTATAGGAACATAAAAAAAAACTCAAGTAAGAATGTTCTCCAGGCATTTTAATAAGAATTTTAGTCTGGATCTTATTAGTATGAATTTAATTTGAAGTTCATATTATATGGATAGATGAAATAATACTTTGCAAACTATGTAAAAAGTAGAAATTTCCTTTATAAAATCTGAAAGAGAGTATTTAAAAATAATACATGTGCAGTTTCTAATTTAGATATAATAAATAAACTCAAGCAAGTAAGACACTAGGGGGATGTTTGAAAAAATACATAAATACAAACCAATGACAATATGTAATAAAACGGGGATACAGTTTCAGGCATGTCCATGAATGGAAGGCTGGGGTTGCTCATTTGAACCACAGAAACAAGAGAATTGAGTGGCTATTTTCTCAGTTGTCCTAAGATGGAGTATAACTATCACAGTTCCAGATACATAAGAGAAAAGTTAATTCAATGTATACATGGATGTTTTAAGGCATTAAGCTTATTCTCGTGTGTAACTATTTGAGAGAGGCCAATATAGATCATGAGCACATCTGGCATGCCATCTCATTTTGCAAATAAAGTATTACTGAAACACAATCATACCCATTTGTTTACATATTATCTAATGCAGGCTAATTTTGTGTTACAACAGGAGAGTGGAGTGGTAAGAGGGTTTATAGCCAGAAAATCCTATATTATTTATGATTTGACCCTACACAATAATTATTAAAAGTCACCAAATGATAATCTGGAAATCATCATGAAGATGATTTATCTACTGTAGACCATCCTGGTAGTATACCTAGAATATTCCACACTTTTCACAAAAGACCTTGATAAAAATGAATTTCCAGACAGAGATGAACACAAGGAATAAAAATCTCAATATAAATGACAGAAGTTTAATTCAATCCATCAGAGAAAAGTTGCAACTGTAGTATATATCAAATGCTGTGTTTGGTATGAAGTAAAGAAAGAATGAGCTGCAGCTCATGTGCTTGGTGAAGTTATATTCTAATAAACTTCACATAACTAAATGGAGTGCTATGTGGCAATACTAAGAGTGATATGCCAAGTGCTGTCTGAACCTGTTAGTTCAACTGATAGTGGATTGCAACCAGTTCAGTTCAGAGTTGGCATTTCACCTGAGTTTTTAAAGAAAATTTAGAAAATTTTCAGGCAGACAAGAAAAAAAAATACCATTTTCTGAAACAGGGGTATGCATGGGGAAAGAATAAAAATTATAATATATATAGTGTCTTTAAGGAAAAACAAGTACATAGATTATTTTATAAGCCCAGTGTGAAGCTGAAGATGATGTCTGGCTTCCCCTATCTTTTTCCTTCCCCAGCTTGGAAATACTTCTATGATGGTAATACATGTGGAGTGACTTTTGGTACTCTACACTTACTCTACACTTGTAACCTGCCATTCTCAAGGCAGCCATGTCCTGGGTTCTGATTAGCCCTGGTTCTCTTTTGATTTCATTCTTTCCCACCAGAACAGATATTCCTGAGGCCAAGAAGATGGTGAAAAATAAATTTAGTTTAACCTGATTTCAGATTCCTTTGATTAGACCTCTCATACTGCCTCTAGACTATCTCTGTGTACCAGGAAACTGAAAATCCCTAACATAATCAATAATCTAATATTGCTTCTGAGGCCTGAATGGGCTAGCTTATTGGTATACAGACTTCACTTTGGACATGAACATCCCTAAGACCATAGAGCCAAAGGAAGGCTATTTGTATGGAGGAACTTGTACATGCAGGTTGAGATGTGTACTTGGACACATGTATCTGAGGATGCTCTTGGTGTGGAGCAAAGTTGGTGGAGGTGGGGGAGACATTCAAGAAACAGCACTGAACTTCCATTTGTACTCCTGTTGTGGGCCTTGCAAATGTTATGGGCAAGCCTGTTGAAAAATACCAGAAAATGAGTACCAGCCTCAGGCAGCACTATAGAGCTGGGTATAGATCACAACCACTTTCATACGGAGCAAAAGTTCAGTAGACACCAACTAAAAGTCATTGTGGAGAAAGCACATGACTAAAGGAAAGAAAATAGTAGATTCCCATTTTTGCCAAAACTTCCCATTGTTTTTTTACAAAAATGAAAGATAGCAGCTGTTCTACCATTACCTTCATGATGGCCAGGTGAGCCTCTTCTTGTGAGGTGTTTGACTTTTTCTCCCCTTTTATTTCCATAGTTCACTGATCTTGAAGTTTCAAGGATTTATGAGAAAGAAGATTCTACATTAAGACTTTTAAACTCTTGGAAAATACCTAACTTTTAAATAATTTGTTTGTAATTAAATTATTTTTATGAACTACATATAAAGGTTTCTTACAATAAATAATAATCTCCCTCCAAGCAGCAATATTTTAATCATCTTACTTTAAATATGTTATTTTGCTTGAACTGCTTTCTCTGTATGTTTTTCATAAGATTCAACAACCCTCAAAATTTTATTTTTAATGAGTTCGGGGACTAAGCATTACTTAGTAGTCTGCCCCAGTTTTTCATACATTGCAGATTCTGCATAAAATTCTTCTTTTGTTGTTTATGAACAGGCATTTGCATGACTATTTAGGCTTTCAAGTCAACTAAAAATGTAATGGACAAGTAAGGAAAAAATCAGCAATCTACCCAGTTTATCAGAGAGCCAGGAAAATGCTGTGTAAAGACAATAATTTCAATTCATATTTTACCTATAAGGTTCTAAAAACTCCTTAATTGCCTAACCTGTTTCCATCTTTTTGTGTACATACTCCTTTATTATTCTTATAAGCAAACAGCAAGAGAGAGTGTCCCATGTGTCTAGACTGGGCCAACGAAGGCACTGAAGAATTTGACTAATCAGGTTTAGAGATCAGTGTGTGTCATGCGCAACCAACCACATGGTCTTGTTCATGTGGACAATGGGAATTAGTTTGACCTTTTTTTTTTTTTTCACAGAATAATGAGCAGATCTAGGTTTCAGAGCTGTTTCTTGAAACTATGAAGGACTATTTGGATGGTGAAGGTTCTAAAAGATAGAAAAATGACTAGAAGTCTATTATAGCATAGTTCTCCTCAGAATAATTGGTCTGGACCAGGGCAGTAACTATGGGAGACAGAGCGAGAAAAGGATTAATCAGAGAGAACCATTGGTTATGGGAAGTGAGAATGTTTAGAGATAAGACACCACACACATGTGATTTCAAATGGGTTTCGAATGGTTGAAGACCTCTTGTCTGGTCTAGAAGTGAAATCTCCCTCTATATCTCCTCCTAATATTTTCATACAAAGAGCTTTTGATGAAGCCTACACTTTCTCCTAGATGAGACACTGTAAGAACAGGGAGAAGTAGAGCAGTACAAGCTGTGTTAGGTTATTTAGATAGAGGCAGTTTTACTAGATCTTAGATGTCGTTTAGATAAATAATGGAAAACAAATTTAGGTTAGCTTGATTTCTGTTTCCCTGTGAGGATGAAAAGGAAAGAAATGGTCATTGGTGCTTTATTGGCATGAATATAGCACTGGTATATGTTAACATTTAATTAATATTTTCTGCTTTTCTTATTAATTTTTCTCAGCTAAACTATAAACCCCATGAACTTATTCCCCCAGGACAGTTCCTAGCCTATATTGAGTACTTGATATAATTTATGGTGGATGAGTCAATCATTGAAGTCTGTTATACAGGAAGTCTATATATATTTTCCCACTGCACATGTTTTTTAGAAATTAGTTACAGATTAAATAACTTGAAGGAAATTATCAAAAAATGGAAATTAGTTGGACCTGCCAAGACCATATAAATTAAAATCTCTTTTGAATTTGAAGGATGTGGACATCAAGTACCAGAAACCCATATTTCCAAATGTTCCCAGGAGATTTTAATATGAAGCAAGAATTGAGAGAATCATTTAACCATTGCTCCAGTGTTTTCTTTCCTAATATATTATCAATTTCTATTTGCCATTATTTTATGGGAAAAAGTTTACTTATCCTAAAATAGCAACTTAGCAGTTCTACATCATTTTTATATAAGTAGCATCTGCTTGTAAATTTTTTGTAAAGTAATTGTGGGCAGATAACTTACTTGGTTCTCTCAGGGTCAATATTAAAATTATCAGTGGGGGAATGCTTGCATTGGTTATAATGTGATCTTCCTGTAATGAGAGAAGGTCATTTAATCTATTTTCTTAACATTATATATCAGGTTAGGTCATAGTTTCCATGAAAATATGTCATTCTACTAGAAAATAAGGAAGTGTTACAAAAACGTGTACCCTCCTTTCTTTCTGAGAGAAAATGTTATTATGTAACTTACTTTGATTTGTGTCTAAAAATGTCCCCCAAAGAGTTCATGTGTTAGGCAATGTAATAATATTCAGAGGTGGAAAGATTGAATTGTGAAAACTGTAACCTCATCAGTGAATTAATCAATTTGACGGATGTTTTAGTCAGCTTTTTTGTTACTGTGACCAAAACACCTGACGAGAACAATTTTAGAGGAGAAGAAGTTTATTTGGGGATTCAGGATTTCAGAGGTCTCAGTCCATAGATGACCTAGCATATTCCTCAGAGTCTGAGTGAGGCAAGACATCAGCGAGGAAGAGCGTGACAGAATCAAGCAGCTCAGAACATTGCACCAAGAATTAGAGTGTGAACTTCACTCAACAAGAACAAAATATAAACCCCAAAGACATGCCTCAAGAGACCCATTTCCTCCAATTATACCCTACCACCCAGTTAATTCCTATCAGAGATTAATGCACTGATTAGGTTAAAACTCTTATTACCCAATCATTTCACCTCTAAATTTTCTTACATTGTCTTACACATGAGCTTTGGGGAAAACCTAATAGCTAAACCATAACAATGGATTAATAATTTGAATGGATTATTAGATGGTAACTTTAGGCAGGTAGGGCATGGCTGGAGGAAAGCCACTGGGAATATAACTTAGACTCTGTATATAGCCCCGTCTACTCTCTCTCTCTTTTCTGGCTGCCATAAGCTGAACAGCTTTCCTTTGCCACACCCTTCTACCATGATGTTCTACCTTACTTCAAGTTCAGAGCAATGGGATCAGCCAACCTTGAACTAAGGCCTTATCATTGAGGTGTCCAGTTAGGGTCTAGGGCCTTGGTATCCTGAACAAAGAATTGAGCAAGTTATACACAGATAACTGGGAAAGTACAAATTTATTGAAAGTGGAGCTGAGAGTAGCACTCTATATAAAGTAGAGTGGAGTGGGTCCAGGGTAAAAGTGAGACCAAAGCCCCACTGTCTGGAAATTAGTCTTCCATGCTGAGCTGTGAGGTGTTCTCTTTCCTATATGGACCAGATTGAAAACCTTACCCTGTTTGCTCCCATTGGTTACCTTATGACACCTGATTAAAATATTGTCCAATTTTCTCCCATTGGTAATTTTAGAAAACCTAATTAGAGTATTTCTCATGTACACCCATTGACATTTTAAAAAAGAACCTGTGGCGGGAGTTGTCATGGTGATAAGTCCTCAGCCAGGAGTTGCCATAGTAATGGGATTTATCATGAACAGAGACATGATTCCTCTTCCCATCTTATACTACAGCAGCATCTTTCCTATACCCTGCATCCACCATCTTGGCATCCCTGAACTCCTACCTAAAACTCGTACCATGATGTTTGACCTTACCTCAGACCCAGAGCAATGGGGTCAGCCAACCATGGACTAAGATCTCTGACACTCTGAGCCCAAAATAAACTTTCCTGCTCTAAGTCATTCTTGTCAGGTATTTTGTTTACAGAAATGGAAAAGGGACTAACATACCTTCTCTCAATTCCAGGATTTACAGATATTCCTCTTCAAAACCACACTAGTGTTTGTAGCTTTATGCATTCTTGACTTTTAGTCTCTTGTTCTTAGATCTGTCTTAGTAGCAAATCGGCAACATCATCATTGGTGGCACTATACTTTAGAGCTCACAATTAGCTTGAAAATAACACTGTATTTAGCATATTTTACATTTTTTCATTTAAAAATTAAAATATTAAGGATAAATTTCCAACCAAAATAATAAAAGTATAGTAAAATATAGTAAATAATTTTAGCATTTTAAGCTTATTAGTGTTAATTAGTAATAGTAATCCATGACTCAAATATTTGCAAGAATTGATAACATATCCATTCATTTTATTTAGTCATTGGATAAAAGTGTTTTGAGAACCTACTATGTGCCAGTACCAGATACTTTCTATGTTCTGGAAATACAGAAGTGTTCAAGATAGAGAAACTCACATATCGTGAAGCATGTATGGTATTCAGGAAAAAGAGAAAAACAAAACAGTTTAATCTAATTTACAAAATGTTAGTGATAAATGTTCTGATGGTTAAAAATAAGCCAAGAAGGCATTTTGCACATTGAAATAAAGAGGTCAGAAAATGCTTCCTTGTGAGGGAACATTTGAGCAAGGACTTGACTGAGATGAGAGAGCCACTATGGGGAAAAGCAAGGAAAGAACAAGTACAAAAGCAGAGGCAGAAATATTCCTGGCATGTTTGAGCAGAGAATAATGCAACTACAAGAGAATGGACTAGGACAAAAATAAGTGATGGAACCAAAGGAGGGGAGTTCAATCGGGGTACAACATTGTAGGCAATAATTTCTCTTTGGCTTTTACTCTTAGTGAGGTCAGAGCCAGAGAGTATTGTGAGCAAAAGTGGCAGCAGCCAGGCTAATCTGCTTTTGGTGTGGATGGGATCTCTGGCTGCTATGTTGAGAACAGCTTCAAGTAGGGCAACTGCTATTATTGGCAATGATTTTGACCTCTTCCCTGAAGCAGCTTTATCTGAATTAATCTGATTATGAGGAGCAGAGGTCAGAAGCAGAAGAGTCAAGTCTATTTACAAACAGAAGCTGTAGTTAAGAAATCAGGGTCAAATTAACAGATCAAATTCAGAAGACTTGTGGTTCAAAGATAAGTTTCACAGAGCAGATGGAGAGGGAAACATAAATTAGCACAAATGAATGAATGCCTTTTTCATACCAAAACTCTCTAAGATAAATGCTTTTTAACGTGCTATAATACCAATGTGAAACAAAATGTGATTACATTAATTTAAAATATGTTTTTAAAAATAATTTGCTCCAGTTTTTCAAAATAGGAACTTCTATTTCTATTATGTATACTGTTAGCACACTGTTAGTTTGTGAAGATGGTAGGTGCTTTGTGCCGAGGGGTATTGTGCATGGAATATATGCTCTTTATTCTGGAAGTGCTCCAAACTGAAGGAGCTAGAATTTTAGGTAAAATATACAAATGAACTAAAATTTATAAAAGTATCATGGAAATTATTTATATCAACAACATTTATGCTCCTGGTGTCCTTTCTACCTATGGAGACTGGAGGGTATTGTGGTACAGGCACCCAGAGTAGAAACAGAGTACATATTGCAGTGCATATGAGGTCAGCGTTTGGGCGAGAGAAACTGGATTTCTAGTTCTGATTTTTGCTAGCTTTGTAACATTGAGGAAGCCACCTAGCCTTTGTAAACTTATTCAGTGTTCTCACGCTTAAGTGGCAATTGCAATATCTGTTTCATAGGACTGATGGAAGACTAAATGAAATAATTATATATATTCTGCTTAGAAGAGAGTCCAGTAATGCCTCAGTAAATTATAATTGATATTCTGTTGCTGCTTTTGCAGTTTTAGTTTAAGAGTTTTGGATATCATACTCTAAATCTCACAATATTGTCTCTTTTATAATATTTCTATTTTATGAAATAGAGATAAATGAGAGAGATGATAGCTGGATGAATGGTAGATACATAGAAGCTTCAATGTACTTGCAAGAAAGTACTGAAGACATCCAGGGTAAACAAGAAAAATGTCATAGATGAGGGAGTAAATAAACTGTATTTTGAACAAAGAGAACAAATTTCCATACGTAGATCATGTTCATTCATTCATTGTCTATCATTTCATATACATTTACTGCATTATACTATGTCCTGGAACTGTGCTTAAACTGGAAATGCAAACCTTTACGACCTTTTTCTTACTGTGGTAGGGAAAAGCAATTTACAAGGATCATCTGTTGTACAGATGACTGTGTTTAATGAACACAATGTAAATATGTGTTCACTAAATCAGCCTGTTAGAAATGTGCCATGAGTGTAGAAGAAGTAAGGGTTGATTCTGTTTGCAGTCATGAGGACAGAAAAATTGGGCTTGAAATTCCTGCAAGTATCTAGTCTGGGTGACTTACTTACTTAACCTTTAAAACAACACTCTGAAGTATGCTTTTCTCACTTGACACTGGAGAAAACTTAGATTCAGGACATTAATTATCTTATCTGTGTTCCATAACTTCCAAAAGGAAGCATCAGGATTTGAATATGGCTGCACTCAAAAGAAAAAGAGGAGTACATGTTGGTTATATGCCCAGAAGGAAAAAATAGCTGGAGTATGTGCGAGTGGCACTAATGACACAATTGGTGACTCCCTACTTTGAAGGACTGGTCAGAGTTGCATTGGCTGAAGTAGTCAATACAGGAGGATCATGTCCTTTGGCTGAAGGGTTCCTGGAAAGAACCGGAAATAGTGTAAAGAGCTAAAAATGTAGGACGTTAGATTTAAAATCAAACAGGTTCCTAAGCACAGAGAATCATCAGAGACCAGACTTAGAATATCACATGAAAAAAGAAAGAAGGAAGAAAAGAAGGGAGGGAGGGAGGGAGGGAGAGGAAAGAAAGAAAGACGAAAGAAAGAAAGAAAGAAAGAAAGAAAGAAAGAAAGAAAGAAAGAAAGAAAGAGTAAGTTAGTTCCTAGGAGAGGCTAAGCTGCTCATGCAACTATTAGAGTTACCTTGTCAGCTGAACTTGCATTTTTAATTGGAAACTCTAAATCCTTGGGCATGAAAGAATTTGTTTTATAAGTTCAAAACCTTTGTGGACAAATAATGTTAAAGTTTAGAATCTTTTGTTCGGTTTTTCGCCACATTCCTACAAGGGATTCCTAGTCATTGTTTAGTGTGCCTCAGGGAGTTATCAAAAGCAAAGGAAAACCTATTTTTTGCTTACACCTTAGGATTCTGTGATCTATGGCTTCTCATTCAAATTGGAGTAGGATTGACATTAAAGGTACAGCACAAAGCTCTTTGAGGGAGCCAAAAAGCTTCCCAGGCTCTAACAGTTTCAATCTATTCAATATTGTTCAGTTGAATAGGATAGAATGAGAAGTATATGGAATTCTCATGTGCTATGGATGGTATTGTTCACATTATTTTCTGCCTTTCAAAAGGCACAGAATTAGACATCACAAATAATCTCAGGACAATTATTGGAACATCTACCCTCCAGAGGGATGGTATCACAATCAGGATTAGGTTTGGTGATAATAGGAAGATGCCTATCTTTTAAGTTCAGACTTAAAGAATCTATGTGATTTACACCTCCAAGAGAGGGAGAGAGAGAAAAAATGTCTATAACCTTTGGTCTTTCCTCCTTACTACCTGGAAGATGATTTTTTGTTATTGTTGCTCACACTGAATTTCACTTGATATTTACCTTATAGGCTTCTCAGATTTAAATGGGTTCTGATGGAAATACAAAACTATTCTAATCCATCATAAATGGTGTCTTCTCCTCTTCTATTTTCCCTTGTCCTTAACAATATAATTATTGTAGGCTAAACCTCCAAGGTGAGAGTTAATTTAGGGAAGAGTGTTGACTACCTTAAGACTTTGCTTTTGACTATGCCTCTCTGCTATAATATAGGTTAAAAGAGAAAGAGAATGAGAATTAAGAGCCCTTTGGCCCTTTGAGAAGATAAATTGCAATTTTCTTTGCAGGAACAAAATGAAAAAAAAAAAAAAAAAAACAGTTGGGACCCCTCTCTAGTTTTTGTAGCAGTTGACAGTAGAAGATGGGAAGCAGATGTGGAATGGTGTGCCCTTGGAAGAGGTCTTACAGGAGCTTGGTGCAGAGGTAGGGCGTATGCCTTTTGACTGCAGGGGAGTCAGCCTGCAAAGATTAATATGGCAGAAGTATTGACACTCTTCTAGCACCCTACCTGCTAGTTTATAGTAATGGCCTAAGGCCAGCAGGGCAAAAGTGCCAACAGAGACAGGCTGTTGTAACAAAATTGGTTTTCATCCATCCTGTGACACGCGGTGCTTTGCTTTGCTGTGCTTGTCCAAAAGGAAACATATTTTTAAATCTCTACAAC
This sequence comes from Glaucomys volans, assembly GCA_020662805.1. Taxonomy (NCBI): domain Eukaryota; kingdom Metazoa; phylum Chordata; class Mammalia; order Rodentia; family Sciuridae; genus Glaucomys; species Glaucomys volans. The sequence continues at coordinate 236,086 of JAJEJO010002716.1, read as the reverse complement.
TGTACTCCCTGAGAGGGGGCAATAAAAAGGGCACAAATCTGTGGTATTCTTTCACAAAATTTATAATGTCAAATGTAATCCTAAGAAAATACAAAAAAAAAAAAGCAAATTGAGAGACAGTCTACAAAATATGTGACCAGTACTCTTAGGAGATGTCAAGATTCTTAAAGACATGGAAAGATTGAGAAATTCTCTTAGATTAGATGAAACTACGATGAAATACAGTGTGGTATCTTCGATTGGATCCTAGGACAAATTACAAATATTAGAACTTACAAAATCTGAAGGTAGTTTGTAATTTAGTTAAGAGGTTTTCATTAGTATTATTTTATTTGATACACGTACCATGATTATGTAAGATGCTAACAGTGGGTGAAGCTGGATAAAACCTATATAAAACTCTCTGTACTATCTTTGCAACATCTTCCACAAATCTAAAGTTATTTCAAACTAAATTTAAGCAAAACACCCTGTTGACACATACCACAGCTCTTGAGCCATGCCAACACTAAATTTGTGAGAACAGCATCCTAGGGATTTTGTCTTTTATCATTAGTTGGGATAGTGTGCCCTTTTCTTTATCTTTTTGTTTTTCAAAACAATGTAATGAAAACTCTGGGAAAATATATATGTAACAGGAAACTGAACACTGCCCATGGAAAGTGATGGAAACCCTTTAGAACTCAAACTTCAGTTTATTTTACAGAGCATCAAGAAAGACCTATATGGTATAGAAATTTCAGATGCAGAAATAACACGTGAAATGAAAGGAAACCTTTTTTATTGTTCATTCCTACAATGTTTTATGTAACTCAAATACCAAGAGCACATAAGAAAACCTGGGTCCTAATGAAGAGAAAATTAATACAAAGAAGATATATCTTTAGAAGAAGAAAAAATGCAGTAGTCTTATTTAGGAATTCAAACACATCTCATTTTTTAAAAATTTATTTATTTTGATTCATTGTACACAAATGGAATACAGCTGTTGCTTCTCTGGTTGTACACAAAGTAGAGTCACACCATCTGTGCATTCATACATGTACACAGGGCAATGATGTCTGTCTCATTCTGTTATTATTCTTACCCCTCCACCCCGACCCCACCCCTCCCTTCCCTCTATGCAATCTATCCTACCTTCATTCTTGCCTTCCTTCCACCCCGCATTATGCATCATCATTCACTTATCAGAGAGATCATTTTGCCTTTGGATTTTGGGGATTGGCTAATCTCACTTAGCATGGCATTCTGCAACATCATCCATTTACCTGCAAATGCCATAATTTTAGTCTTCTTTATGGCTGAGTAATATTCCTATATATATATATACATATATATGTATATATATATATCACAGTTTCTTTATCCATTCATCTATTGAAGGGCATCTAGGTTGCTTCCTCAATCTAGCTATTGTGAATTGAGCAGCTATGAACATTGATGTGGCTGCATCACTGTAGTAATCTGATTTTAATTCCTTTGGGTATAGGCCAATGAGTGGGATAGCGGGGTCAAATGGTGGATCCATTCCAAGTTTTCTAAGGAATCTCCACACTGCTTTCCAGAGTGGCTGCACCAACTTGCACTCCTACCAGCAATGTATGAGTGTACCCTTTTCCCCACATCCTCGCCAACACCTGTTGTTGCCTGTATTCTTAATAAAAGACATTCTAATTGGGGTGAGATGAAATCTTAAGATGGTTTTGATTTGCATTTCTCTTATTACTAGGAATGTTGAACATTTTTTCATATATCTGTTGATTGTAGACCTTCTTCTGTAAAGTGTCTGTTCATTTCCTTGGCCCATTTACTGATTGGGTTATTAGTATTCTTGGTGTAAAGATTTTTGAGTACTTGGTAGATTCTGGAGATTAGTGCTCTATCTGAAGTGTGTGTGGCAAAGATTCTCTCCCACTCTGAAGGCTCTCTCTTCACATTGCTGATTGTTTCCTTTACTGAGAAAAAACTTTTTAGTTTGACTCTATCCCAATTATTGATTCCTGCTTTTATTTCTTGTGCTTTGGGAGTCATGTTAAGGAAATCTGGTCCTAGGCCAACATGATGGAGATTTGGAGCTATTTTCTCTTCTATTAGGTGCAGAGTCTCTGGTCTAATTCCTAGGTCCTTGATCCATTTTGAGTTGAGTTTTGTACAGGGTGAGAGATATGGGTTTAGTTTCATTTTGCTGCATATGGATTTCCAGTTTTCCCAGCACCATTTGTTGAAGAGGCTATCTTTTCTCCGTTGTATGTTTTTGGCTCCTTTGTCAAGTATGAGATAATTGTATTTCTGTGGGTTTGTCTCTGTGTCCTTTATTCTGTACCATTGATCTGCCTGTCTATTTTGGTTGCCAATACCATGCTGTTTTTGTTACTATTGCTCTGTAATATAGTTGAAGTTCTGGTATTATGACCTCCTGCTTCATTCTTCTTGCTAAGAATTGCTTTAGCTATTCTGGATCTCTTATTCCTCCAAATGAATTTCATGATTGTTTGCTCTATTTCTATGAGGTCTGTCATTGGGATTTTAATTAGAATTGCATTGAATTTGTATAGTGCTTTTGGTAGTATGGCCATTTTGACAATATTAATTCTGCCTATCCAAAAACATGGGAGATCTTTCCATTTTCTCAGATTTTCTTTAATTTCTTTCTTTAGTGTTCTGTAGTTCTCATTGTAGAGGTCTTTCACCTCTTTTGTTAGATTGATTCCCAAGTATTTTATTTCTTTTTGAGGCTATTGTGAATGGGGTTGTTTTCCTAATTTCTCTCTCAGAGTGTATCACTAATGAATAAAAATGCATTAGATTTATGAGCATTAATTTTATATCCTGCTACTTTACTGAATTCATTTATGAGTTCCAGAAGTTTTCTGGTGGAATTTTTAGGGTCTTCTAAATAGAGAATCATGTCATCAGCGAATAGGGATAGTTTGAGCTCTTCTTTTCTTATTCATATCCCTCTAATTTCTTTGGTCTGTCTAATTGCTCTGGCTAGAGTTAATCCATGATTTTCAATATTGTTGAGCCAACAATAATCATGAAATGACCTGAAAATGTGTTCTTGGTGCAATTGCTTCTGTTCTCATTTTAATTTATCACAAATAACAATTCATAAGAGGATTATTTCTCTAGCCACAACTCTCAAGGGTAAATAAGGAATTTGGTTGTCTTTGGGGAAGTGGAACTGCTGCTAAACAGCTCACATGTATGAGGAGCTAAGCATGGGTTCAGACATACATTTTGACCTTTATGATTTATAAAATTTAATTACAACCCATATTTTTATTACTCAGAGTTGACTTTATAAAAACAAATCCATAACCTTCTTCTCCAGGAAGATGGAGCCTTAGTAGCTCCTAAAGCCTACCAAGTCTGCTGTGTGTGCTCTGGACTGTCACAGTCAAAAAGAGCAGCAGAAGATACCCAAGTCCTCAGGCTTAGAACTATTCTTCAGAGCAAGCCCCCTTTCTAGCATATTAAACTATCCTTCTGGTATTACTCATGAAATCACCACCAACCTCCCATGCCATGCATTTACTCTGAATTTCTCTTCTATTTTATTTCTGCATGTTGAATTATCCCATTTTGTCCCAGAGGTTTGGGAACTATAAACACAGGAGTCAGATCCTGTACATGCTTTGAAGTTGATAAAGTATAAAGAGTCTTTATTGTTACCAATTTCTTTAACTCACAAAGCAATCCTGATTGTTTCACCACACCTGTTTCATCTATTCTTTCTTGGCATCTTTTTCTGAAAGTAAGTTGCAAATAACACTGATGCACTCCCTGGAAACTTCAATCTGTGTCTTGTACCTGTGAAGAGTTTCTTCTAGAGTACTATAGTATCATTATCATATTCAAGAAACTTCGCATGATAAAACAGTGTTATTTAATATTTAGTCCATATTAAATTTTCACAAGTTCTTTCCCAAAATTTTGGAAAAGATAAATGTTTTTAAAAATTCAGTCCCTAATTCAATCAAGGATTACACATTGCTTTTGAGTAGTTTAAAACCCCTATGAGATCTTTTTCGTAAAACTGATTTATCTACTGGAGAATCAAGCTGGTTCTCCTCTGTCCTATTTAATTTTAAAATACATATCTTCCTGTATATAGAAAGAGAATGTGAGGAAGGAAAGGAAGAAAAGAAGGGGAAAAAAAGAAAGAAGAATGAAGGGAGTGTGGGAAGGAAGGTAGAAAGGGATGGAGGGAGAGAGGGAGGAAGAGAGAGGTAGGGAGGCATGGTTGAGATGCATTACTTTCATTCTTCCCCAATTCTTGCATGGTGCATTGCTCTGTTAAAAAGACTCCTGGGTCTCCAAACTATAAGACAAAACACATCATTATCAAATGCGAAGAATTCTTTAATCAAGTTGCAACATTCCCTTTATCTTCTTCATTATATTATGCATTGCCGATAAAATTTACTTTCTGATTCATGATTAAATATCAAAGTTTTTAATAAATATATATTATTTTTATCAATTTCAATAATAATTTTTGAGAATTCAGAGATACAGGAAAAAAATTTAAGTGGAACTTATTATACATTTTAAAATTAAATGCTTTATATTTATTGCAGAAAAATATGGTCAGTGATCAGTAAGTGACTGTAAGTTTAAAAATGCATTCCATGGTATAAGAAGTAAATGGAAATAAATTTAGGTGGAAGAAAAATGCAAATTTTCAATCTTAAGGAATTTATAACTTTGCTTTTAGTGAATAATGGTGAGTATAAAATTATAAAGATGTTAAGATTCAATTTGATGTAAAGTGTGCTTTTATTTTAGTATGTCAAAATTTACATCAAAAATCGCATATTTTGTTTTCAGTTAAATAGTATAACAAGTTTTAAAGATGTATGAGGAGATATGTTCCCTAAATTTCTTTTAGGGGATAACTGAGGAAACATCTTTTTACAAATTCACTTTTTGTCAGATTTCCAATACCCACCTTCTACATTTTGATACCCATTTGTTGATTCTGCTACTCTCTTTGAGAAAACAAAGGGTTCAAAAGTTATATCTCCCCACCGACCTGCACCTTACTTACTTGTTTGGTCTTTTCATTTGTGACCACGGAAGAACTGGTCCAGCTGTTGGTCCAGGTCAACCCCTTCGTCTGCCCCCTTCTCAGCTACTCAGAGTTTCAGAAATTTCCCCCTCTTTCTTTCCTTATTTTTCCTCATTTCTATTGTCTTTTCCATTAATGTTCACAATTTCATTGTTTTCACAGTGTTAATTACATGTATATATTTAAAAACTCAAACCCTTTGTACTTCATATATGACTGTAGTTACACCCGCTCAATTTCTTTCATTTCCTTCACAGCAAAATGTTTCCAAAAATTGTGAATGTCATTGCTGTGTTTCTCTTTTATATGTCTCTTCCTCTTGCCCCCATCTTTCCAGTGAACCTCATAGGTTCAGAGGCTGGAAAGTCAAAGTTCAAGGCAGTGGCAGACCCTGTGTCTGGTAACAGTTCGCTTTCTGTTATACCTTCACAAGGCAGAGAAAGTAGGGGAGGTCCTTTTTCTCCCTTTTTTATTATGGCATTAATTTTACCATGAGGGCCTCACCTTCATAGCCTAATCTAACCCTAGTCACTTTCCAAAGGTCTCACCTCCAAATCTCACAAAATTGGGGGTTATGGTTTCAACACATAAATCCTGGGGGGATGGAACTCATTCAGTGCATAGCAAGGACTAAGAACTTTTTTCTTTGTCCTCTGTGCTTAGGGGATTTATGAAATGTTGGTGAACGAATAAGAAAATCAAATGGCTAACCAAGACTTTGAAAGATGAGCAATATTTTAGCTGTAAAATGAATAAGAAAGATTGAAGGTAGGAAACTCAGATCAGCAATTATTTCAATAGTTAGGATGAAACAAAAAAAGTAATGCTGAATTGGGAAAAACATCAGAAGAAATATTTCCTAAAGCATGAGAGGATGTAGAGAGATAGTAAACTGCAAAAGGGTGCAGAACCTACTTTAGAGTAGATGAAAAGGGAGGCCCCCTCTAAGAAGATGTCATTGAAGAGAGAGCATTCCAGGTTGAAAGAAAACAGTGGCTAAGTACTTCTGGGAGAGTCTATTTTCCTAAAGGAACAAATAAAAGCAGCATAGGCTCAAGTGGGAAATGGCAAGAATAAAGCCAGAACTAAAGTAAGAGGTCTTGAAGAGATATGTCTGATAATGCCTACAGTTAGCAAATTAAGCAATCGGTTTCTATAATTGAAAGATACTTAGTAGAACTTCAAAGAAAAGTGAATCAATGGAGAATGTTCAGCATGAGGAAAATCTATGGGACACACATGAGCAAACACCTGTGTGGATAAACAGCACTACAAAATGAGAACCAAATAGAAAAAAAACAAGATAGAGGGAAAACTATGTTGGAAAGGGAGAGAGGGCCTCCATAAGAGAAGAACCTAAAAGTCTAGTAGTCTGAGAAGCATGAAGAAATTTTAGCTGTTGCTTTTGTTACCAAAAGCTCTGTCATTGTCTGGGATGCCAATCCAAGAATGAGGACAAGGTTTTGAGAAAAAGGAAAAAGAGGTGTTATTGGTTTGCTAGCCAAGGAGAAGCACAGGGGACTCCTATCTCAGAGACTCTGTGATTCTGTCCATTGGGGCAACAGGGAAGGTTTAAAGAGGTGATTCAAAGGCTACATTCCAGGAGTCCTCTGTTGGGAGTTGTGATTGACCTGTTAATTTGGGAGATAGTCATTTCTGAGATCTTCTGGTGCCATCTCCAAGTCTCAATTACTTGGTTCCTGTGGTAGGTGTGTGCTCAAGGACAGATAACTGTCTAGGATGGGGAAGACAGGTAATCCTATTTCCCCTGAGATCAGGGAAGGGAAGCAATTAGGAGGAGGAAGGAGACAGAAAGAGAAAGAAACATGTTCTTTTAAAAATAAGTTCCAAGGAGGGGGCAGGGGTATGGAAGATGGTAGAATGAGACATGTATGACTACACAAATGGTATGAATCTACATCATGCACAACCACAGAAATGAAAAGTTTTACCCCATTTGTGTACAATGAATCAAAATGCATTCTGCAAAAATAAAAAAAAATAAATAAAAAGGGCTGGGGATGTGGCTCCATGGTTAAACTCTCCTGAGTTCAATCTCTGGTACCACACAAAAAAAGTTTTCTCTGAAATATTAGAATATAGAAAAATGAGGGGAAAAAAATAAGTTCCAGTGGCAGAGAAGAAAGGACTAGATAAAACAGACCACTGTTACACTATTACTGCTTCTCAAAGCTCCTTAACAACATTTACTTACACCTGATGAATGTGAATCAGACACCCAAAATGTCTTAAGGATCTGATATGCAAACCTCAACAAATCTCTAATTGCATCAGTGCTCCACCTTTTGCTTTTTCTTTAAGCATAAACATCCAATTTAGAAGACATGTGTCACTCATTTAGAAATATTAGTAATGGCAAAAAGGTGATAGAGATGACCATGGAAAAGAATGGAGCTCATAACATAGATGCATTTCTCTCTATTTGACAGGACTTCCAACACAATAATGCAGGGACATTTTTGCTTATGCTGAGTTTCTAACATTCAGATTGGAAATTTTTTAGTGGGTTGTATTTCTAGAAATATACTACAAAGCATTATGCCCAGGAAAGCTTTTAATCCCAGCACTTGGGAGGCTGAGACAGGAGGTTCGCGAGTTCAAAACCAGCCTCAGCAACTTAGCGAGGTGCTAAGCAACTCAGTGAGACCCTGTCTCTAAATAAAATACAAAATAGGGCTGGGGATGTGGCTCAGTGGTGGAGGGCCCCTGGGTTCAATCCCCAGTAACAAAAAAAAAGAAAAAAAAAAGCCATTTGAAATTGTCCAAAGGTTGACGTTATAGCCCCTAAAATCCCATGAGGGGACCTATTTATGGCTCAGCAGACATAGTAAGTTTCCATTGTATATTCATAATTTACTTAATTAGTTTAATTCAACATGAATTTATTAAACATCTACCATGTGTCCAACACTGCTCAAATGTTTATTTTTGATAAGCTAAATACTAAATCTTATAATGGGAATGCTGTTATATTGGGGAAGCAGGACATGCAAAAAAAGAAATATTTAATAAGTGAGAATAAGTGATATAAAATATAACATTTCTAAATGGTGATGGAAAAAATGGATCCTGAAAAATGAGTAATGTATCAGTAGAGCATCAAACAGCAAGAGTTAGAAGGACATTCTTGTCAATAGCCACATGTAAATGTTTTGAATTGTTAATGATTCATAAACAATTTTCAACATCCAAATGCAGTACTTTTTCTGTTCATATGAAGTTTACATACTGTAAGGACTTTTAAATAGAATTGTACCTGATAGAATTTTATTTCACACAGAAGTCTATTTGAGAAGTACCAAATAGTAGTTGAAATATTTCAATTGAAAATTTTATCAAAGATAGGTTCGGAGCTGTTTGTTTTTCAGGACAGTGTGGTAATGAAATAAAGTAACTTTTTAAAAGTAAGAAAAAATGTTGCCTTCTATACTGTATTTTTCCTTCCAGTTCAGGATCAAAACTAATCATGCTTAACTGTTATTTGGGTTGCTTTAAACTGGTGCATTGAAATATGCACAAACATCCAAATAAGCAGAAAGCTAAAAATAATGTCATTGATCATGGGGAAAGTATCTTGAACCTTCCTTCTACTTCCAAATACTTATTAAAGATATACAGTGAAATTCTATCTATTGACAATTTCTCTGTCTCTCCATCTCTCCATCTCTCTCTCTGTTTCTCTGCATATATATACGTGTTTCTTATTAAATGTAAATACTGTGCAACTAGAAAACCAACTTTTAAGACTTTCTTATGTACTACCTAATGCCCATTACTTCCATTTATTGCTTTTTAAAAATCTCAATATTACCAAAGTAAAAATATATTGACAATATGGTAAACAATATATCAGACCATGAAAGTTAGATATTGGTAACTTGAATTGACTAGTTTGTCAAAATAGGACAGGAACTTGTTTATATGGCTGATATTTACAATCATAAAAATCATTGTGCTGTATTAAATTGTATATATCTATTAATTTCATCAATTCCAGCTTCATTATGGTTATACTCTTTATATGATAAATGCTTCACATGTTTCTGATTCTGTTCTTTAAAAGCAAATGTAAGAGTATGAAATAATAAAATAATGGAAAAAAGCAATGAAAGATGCACCATCAGAAAGAACTTCCTTATTTGTTGTGCATACTAATATTGCCTAAGAGAACTTTGCTTTCTCTAGCTTAAATGGAGGAATTCTCAGAAATGACTAATGTATTCACTAAGTAACTATGTCACATGGTTTTAAAATCAATAATAAATATGATATTGAATACAAAATTAAAGAGAAATGCACATATTAATCACAAACTCAGATAATGGGACTCATTGCCATCACAGTTCAAATTACATAATTATTATATATTTTTAATAATTTGCCTTCTATGGCCACATATTAATTATTCTTTTAGTTCAGATCTATGCAGCTTCTTCAGTTTTCAAGTGGATCATTAGACATCTGTCACCATCATGCCATTGGACTCAAATGTCACTGTTTTTTCTTGCCATAACAGAAATCAATTATATTAAAACTTTGAAAATGGACTTGACAACATGGAAGATACCAGTCATGGATTTAATGCTAATGTGACAGTATCAGTATCTATGGATTGGAGGAACTTTGGCATCCAGTTGACTCCTAAAGTCACCTGTGACAAGATCTTCCTGTTCTTAAAAAAATGAGCTTTGACTTTATTCCTATAACAATAGTAATAATAAATAATGGTTAATATTAGCAAGTACTCACACTTGCCTAAGCATTTTACATGAATAACTTAAAGATGAATAAGGTGAGATACAAAATCACCAAGTAAATTTCCCAGGGACAATACCACTACTAAAAGAAGGAACTAAGATTCAGGCATAAGCAATTGTTTCCAGTGCTTCGGAGATTCCAGCCATTTTGCTGCTTTGCCTTCCCAAGGGTCACCCTTCTTCCTTATGTAAGTAGGCCAATGAAAGACTTGCCACATGGAAATTCTAAATCATCCCAGTCATGGCCAGTTGAGGTTCCAGGTGCTCCAAAACTAAATACAGTATGCTATGATGATCCTCATATTTTTCTTCCCTAAGGACAAAGATCACACCAGGTTTTCTAAAAGATAATCTATTGAATAGGCAAAGGAACTAATCAATGCATGATATTTCTCATTGAAAAATTGGAGTTCACGTTTTGTAAAAATAATTTACTAAAGTGGACTTAATAAATGTCATGTATTATTATTATAATGATTACTCTTATCCAAGATTGAATTGAGTACTATTCTTCTGAGCTAAATTTGTATCATGAATTTCCTACCATTACTAGTATGAGTTATGTAGAATAAGTTTTGGAGTATAATCAAAAGCTGATTAAAAAACCCAGCATTCAAGTTTGAAAATATTTGTATGAATTTATTGAAGAAGAATTACCCAAAGGAATCTATAGTTTAAAAAATATTCATATGTCTACAATAAATAGAATATTTTCCTAAGACAGTTTGCACCTGAAAAATACATTGGTAATATCATTTTAGAAATACCATAGTTACTTATCCTTTCTATGAGCTTATATCCTGAAAGTTTCTGCTTTGTATATTATATGGCAATGTTCACGATATAATTGTGAGATGGGAAGTACAGTGTTAGTGCTTAAACTGAAATTTTAGCACTAGATGATTAGGTTCAAGTATTAACTCTGCCATATAAAACATTAATGCATATTAACCATTGGGCAAGCTACTTACATTGTCTGTGCATCCTTCACTTCATTTGTAAAATGAGATAATCAGACTACAATACCCTATATTAATTGTGAATATTCAGAAGTTGATGCAAATAAAATGCCTAGAATAGTGCTTGAAATGCAAGGAAGATTAGGTATTATTATTGATTCTATGAGTTGTACTGCATTAAAAAACTAATTTAATTTCTAGTATTCTGAAGAATATTCCTACATATGCAAATATGCAAGAAGTTATATATTATAATTTTATAAATAAGATTGCAGATGGGCAGTCTGTTTTAACTGAAATTACCAAGTCATTTAGTCCAAAAAAACATAAAATGTAGCTTCTACAATTCATTTTTAGTATGCAGTGTTTCTTAAAGGTGTCAATTTTTTTTTAGTCAGGCTTTCATATTTTGTCATTAATATAAAAATGCACATTTTATGGTCTCATATTGCCTTCTGAAAGCAAAAGTAAACAAAGCTGGGACAGACCTCAAAGGACCAGGGATACTTTATTAAGCCGCAAGAGAGAAAATGGCAACTGGTTACAATAGGGGCCTAAGTTTTATAGGGTTTGGTTAGACTTGAATGATAGCAGAATGTCTCCTTTGGACAGTCAGGAAGAACAGTTGTGAAAGTTCAAAGCCCATTGTTGCTGGGAAATGGTGAAAGTCCACAGCCCATTGTTTTCCTTCTCTGGACCCACTATTCTTCTTTTCTCCCTGGGTTTCTTGTTTCATATCCTTCACTTGTGTTTTAAGTTACTTTAATATTTTGTGACGTGTTGCACATTTTTCTCACAAAATTTAATATCTTTTTTTTATTTCCTTTTGGTCTTGTGATTCTGTTCTTGCACGTAGTCATTTAGATCAAACCATGAAATTCACAGAGACCACGGCTTTAAAATAATATTTTTCATTCACAAGTGAGGTGATCAATTTCAGGTTGGTACTGAGTATCTGAATTATTTAGCAGAGGTCCTTTCCTGTGTCATAGCATGGGAGGAAAAAAATTTTCCCTAAGGGCAGAGATCATACTAGGTTCTCTAAAAGATAATCCATTGGATAGGCAAAGGAACTAGAAAAAAAAAAAAAAAAACCTGTGATAATCAACTTGTAAGAAGGAAAGGTTTGTTTTGGCCTGGAGTTCAGAAGTTCGGATTGTTCTTGTGGTTTCTGGGCCTGGGGCAAGGCAGTAGACCATTGGTAGAGGCATGGTAGCTAGAAAATGAAAGTGAGAAAAAGGAAAAGACTTCAATGCCAACATCCCCTTCAAGGATAAGTCATCAGATACCTTTCCCTAGGCCCCACCTCTGCCATAACCCACAGCCCCATGGGCTGAGGACTGAGACCACATCACATGGGGCTTTGGGGGACAATCAAGATTCAAACTATAGAGAATAAATACAGAAATTTTATTTTTAAAGAAATTATTGAATATGATTTTTAGAAAGAACTAAATAAAGTATGTCATGGAGCAAAATCAACAAAACTAAATGATAATCAAAAGAAAAGCATACACTAGAAAAGAATCGATATATAGGAGATTAATTAAAATATAATGAAATATCTTTTTAGAAAAAGTAAAAGTACATTTATTGACTAGATAACATTGAATTCATATTTATAGAAGTCTCACTTTGGAATAGACATTTGAAATCAACTAAGCACTTTATATTTTTTGAAATTATTTACTTGACTACTTTTTGAAATACACCTTTAGCCAAATCATTCTCTATTACTTGAAAGTAATTGGGCTCATTAGACAATCAGCATCACAATTATTAAATGACATCTAATTCTAAAGCATCTACATAGTGCTGGGTTTAATACATAGGTGAACTGATTTTTAAAATCTGTCCATTATATTTATCCCAAGAGCTTTTGACTCTTACTTTGGTGGCATTTTAGGCTTTTCATATTATTTTATGTAAGGCAGTAAAATGCAACTCTTAAATACTAGAATCTTGTGGAGTTATTACTAAGGAAATGACCTTCACCCAGAAAATACCACATTTTTTCCAGTGTCCTTTGCAGCACCATGAATGAAACAGCAGGACATTTTAAAAGTGATTTTCACCCCTAGGGAGACTTTAAATTTCTGCATATGGGCAAAAAGCAATTTACTTTTGTACATTTACCAAACCAAAAAGTGAGGGGATGATAGAAGAAGTTATTCTATAAAATGACTTGAAATGATTGCATTTATTATAATGGCCTAAGTTCTCAAGAGTCCAACAGGAATTTAATTAAACTTAAATATACATTCTATGGGGTTGAAAATATTAGACTTCCATTTTCCTTTTAAATATTTTATGTAGTTTTTCTTATACATTTTGATAAATTAAGACATAATTTATACATCATAAAATTTGCTTTTTTCAAATGTAAACTTCAGTATTTTTTAGCACATTCATAGAGATGTGCAATCTTCATTATCTAATTTTAGAATATTTTCATCACTCCTTTCCCCCAAATAACCTGCATTATTAGCAATCATTCCTCATTCCCCTCTTCAAGCCCCTGGGAAGTACTAATTTGCTTTCTTTCTGTATGGATTTGCCTATTCTAGACATTTCATGTAATTGGAATCATACAACATAGGATCTTTCTTTGACTTAGCTTTTTTAATGATTCCATCGGTATAGTAGTACACATCAAAACTTCATTTCTTCTTACTACCAGATAATATTCTATTGCAAGAATGTACCAATTTTATTTACCCATGCATTATCAAATGATCAACATCTGAGTTTTCATTTATTGACTATTATGAATAATGCCACTACGAACGTTCTCCCTATGGGAATTTTGTTTTTATGTATGTATTTTTATTTCTCTTGAGTACATGTTGAAGAGAATTGGTGGGCTACATGGTCACTCTGTATTTAACATTTTGAAGAAATGCCAAACTATTTTTCAAAGTTTTGCAATTCTACCAGCCATGATGACTGAGCCATTTATATAAGTTTTAAAATGCACAGATGTCCTTTTGCTCTTGGTAGATTTCTTCCGGACTGCCCTGCCTCTGAGGGTAAAGCACTATATAAACCTAGATAAAATGCAACACAGGAATATATGTTTCCACTTTTGCAGAATACATTTCAATTTTTATCACAATGTAGTTTATATATCACAGTATATCTGAAATAGGTCTGTCTCTTCCTTAAATTCTAAGCAGAACTCACTTTATTCATCTTTGTGATCTCAGCATGTTTTGACATGCATGACAACCACTTGCAAATGCTGGGTAAATAAAAGGTGCTATAGATTAAGTAAATTTATCATTTTGTAAACATATTTTCCTGAATTTCTCATCATCATTCTCTCTGTGAATCAACTCTTTCAGGTTTCTAGGTGAAAGCCTTTCAAATAATTGAAGATAGCTCTTCTCTTTATTTCCCAATCCTACAGCTTTGTTTTTCTTCTTCAGACTAAACTTCTTAACGGAAAGCACTTTCGCTGCTGAGATGTAATTTTTTTTAGTCAACTGGATCATTTTATATACAACTTATATATCTGTGATATAAACCTAGATATCTTATTTTTCTTTATAAACTCACTAATATCTTGTATTACATTGAACCTCATGTCTCACCAACTAGAAAACAGTGAGAGGAAAAGCAAATACAAATTCCCAGTTATAATTCCCCAAAGGTTTGAATAATCTTTAATGTTAATACTATATAGGAATTCAACATATAAATATTTCATCATTTTCAAGTTCTGCTTTTGCCAACTTGGCAAATATGAAAGTTTAAAAGACCTCACTACATAAATCTAGATAAATTGCAGCACAGATCCTTTTAAATGCATAACTTTGTTCTCACAAAAGGCAAACAGTTGGGGAAAAAAACAGTGCATTCTGAAAGTAGAGCAACCTGAAGATATTTGCTATTCTCAGACACTAGAAACTTGGGGATTTCATGTCCGTAGGGTATGCTGGGTGCAGGGGAGGGGCAGATCATCAATCTAGGAGGAAAGGGGAGTGGAACTAAAATCCCTGCATAAAGTTAGAACACTAATGTGCTTCACTCTCAGAGGCAGGGCAGTCTAGAAAAAAATCTACCAAGAGCAAAAAGACAACAAGAATTACAATGATACAAGCTCAAATATGATGAGGTGGGGAGGATGCTCTCACCACAATGCTGCCTTTAAGAAGGGTTGGAGCTCAAATTGTTATTAGCTATTTAAGGTAGTCCTTGATTCATAGTTCCTAGCAGGAAAAAATAAAAATTAAAAAAATAGAAAAGAAACCTTTAGTTGGACCTTACAGAATTCTCACAGATTAAGAAAATGAAATATGAGCTTGTAATCCCATGCTTTAAATCATAAGAATTAAGTTGTCTTGTGCTAGAATCAGAAAAAAAAATAAGCAGAAAAATTCATTTTCAAAAATGTTAAAAAATAAAATTAAAACATACAGCATGCAGTTTAAGTGTAAAATAATTATAAAATAACACTTTAAGAGAATGAAACAGGTATGTCTTGTTTCGAAGTCACTACGCAATGGCTTTATCAGAAAGAAGACTTTAGTTCTGTTAATTCTTAACTAATAATGCTTGCTAAGGTGCATTAAATTTTGATTACTAAACATGAACAGGATCACATCCCAATTTGACAAATGTAGTCTTCACAGCAGGTCTTGTGGGAGGAGCTGGTGATGGAACAGAGGCAAGAAAGTTCTGGCTAGTACAGACTTTGCCATCTAGATACAAAGATTTTTATATAATAGTAGAATAAAAGCTTTAGTTTGTTGCCTTAGTGAGACCTGAATACTCAGTAAGGTTGTCAACAAAAATTGAAGGAAGAATGCAATGAATAATTACAATGAGATATAGCTCACCTAAAACAATTTCATTCATTTAAAAGGCTATTTTACATTTTATGTATCACTGTATTATAAATATTTCATAATTTCAACTTCTATCAAGATTATTCAACCAATCATCATTCTCTTTTTGTACCTACATTTACTTTATCACATAAATAATTTTGACAGTGATCTACGAAAAACAATAGGGCAAAACGAGCAAACTTAATTAGAAGAAAGACAAACCTCCTCTAATACATCAAAAGCAAAGATTTTAAAATACTAATTTGATTTTTGTCTGCTTGCAAAGTGTAGATACTGGGTTTTTAAAAAACACAAATGAAAGGCAATAATTGCATTTTAGAAAATTAAATCATAACAAAATGGTCCTGGGTATTAGTATTGATTTTCAAACTTCGAGTTGTTAAAAGAAAATTTAAAACCTCAATTAGAAGGAAGTCTTGAAATATTTTCTTCCCTTGAAGTTATAACCTTTTCTGTTTTTTTCTAATTAAATTTCTTACTCATGGAATATGTTCTTTCTCTTGAAGCATATCATCAAAAATGTCTTTTAATACCAAAATATAAAAAGTGGGAGGGAAGAACATCTGAAAATACACTTTGACTCATAACTGTTTTTCATTCTCTCAAGCAACTGTAGTTTAAGTAAATAAAAAACGAGTAAAGAGTGTGATAGATCCTCAGTCAAATAAAGTGACTTTCCTGTGTCAATTTGTTTGCATTATGTGGACAGCACTCAACCAATTTCATTTAATATATTAACATAAATAAATGAAAATGAACTAAGCAGTGGTTTTGCAGTTAGAATTTTCATTTATAATCTTTTCTGGACTATCAGCTATACTTTATTTTTTGAAGAAGATGTAAAAACAAATTTTTAAAATTTCAAAATAAGATGACTAATAAGATACTTCTTGGATCCCAGTTTGGCTTATTAAATAGTTTCTACTTAAGTTCAGCATCAGGAGATATCAAGAGGCTACTTCATGGAAAAACCATCATGATTATCTCTTCTCAGACAAGAAAGGGTAGTGTCAACACACCATGTGTAGGAAGACAGTATAAAATAGAAAACATCAAATTCTTATATAACTAAATATATATTTTGCTCTCTACATTCAAGTTTATGTACATGTGTGTAGCAATTGAATATTTATTTGACTTGTTTCATAAATGAGTGAATAGGGAAGTCAAGAGTTGTCCCTAACTTTGCCTCTTTTTGCACACTTCTTAAGAACTGAAAAGATTCAGATTTCTCCATTATATTTGCTTTGTGAAAATTGTATCTGCCTCCCCAAAAAAGCAAGTCTTCTGAAGCTCTTCCTGCTTCTACTGACCAGCAAAACACTCCAATATCAGGGAATTTTCCTGGGAGTAGGGGGAAAAAAAAAAAAACAGAAGGAAAAAAGGCATATTTCTTATGTGAAGTATTGTTGTTGTTGTTTTTCTAGCATGGATTACTGAGGGAGGGGACATAAAGGTAAGAATGCAATTGAAGTTGAAAAAATTGGATGTCCACAAGCAAACTGGTTTTTAAAGAGAGTATTCCAGGATAATATTACCTTGAAAAATTTAGCAAGGTCCAGTGTCTGACCCTTAGCCTGAGAATTCCAGAAATTTCATGATTTCAATGTCTTTGAATAGTTCTAAATTAATAAGAAGCAGGATAAAGTTAAGAATATCACTGCCTTCCATGTATCCCAAAGCCCCTTACCAAAGACCAAAATAATTAATTAGCATGGTTCATACTCCAGTGCATCCATACTGAACTATTTTTAAGAAAACACTTTTATTGATAAATCTTTCACATGTCATTGACTTCACCCATTTAAAATGAATTCATTGGCTTTTAATAGATTCACATAGTTGTGTATTCATCACCACAATCAATTTTAGTACATTTTCATTATTCCCTAAAGATATCTGGCATTCCTTAAATTTCACCTCATCCAACATCCTCTTTCCCCATAGTCCTAGGCAACACCTAATTATACTTTCTGTTTCTATATATTTATCTATAGCAGACATTTCATATTAATGCAAACATACTAATTGTTGTCTGTGACTTATTTCTGTAGCTTAGCATAATATTTTAAGGTTATGATATAATAAGCATCAGTAGTTTGTTTCTTTTTATTGCTAATATTCCATATTAATTGAAAATATTTTCAGCTTTCCTGGGTTATAATTGACATAAAATGAACTGCACATAATTAATATATGTATATAATATGTAGATTGATATATTGGTGAATATGGCTATATATATGTGTGTGTATATATATATATATATCACCAAATATATATATGTATCCAGTGTCTCCAAACATTTCCTTATGTCACCTCACACCTATTAGCATGGTTCTTATCAAAAAGTAATAGACAGCAAATGTTGGCAAAGTTGTAAAGAAAAGGAAACACTTGTAGCTACTGTTGGTGGGAATATAAAATGGTAGAGTCACCACAGAAAACAGAATGGAGGTTTCTGAAAAAGTTAAAAATAGAATTATCATATGATTCGGCAATCCCTCATCTGGGTATGTATCCAAAATTGAAATCAGGATTTTGAAATATGTACATTCTCCTGTTCAGTATAGCATTATTCATTTTATGTAGATACAGAAACCACCTAAATGTCCATGGACAGAAAAGTGGTTAAAGAAAATGTGATGTATACTTTCAAAGGAATTTTATTCATCCTTAAAAAAAAAAAAAGGAGGAAATCCTACCATTGCAACAACATGTATAAACCTGAAAGACATTATGCTAAGTGAAATCAGTCAGTTAAGGAAGAACAAATATTGCACAGTTTTTCTTATATCTGGCATCTAAATTACTTAAGGGAATAAAAGTAAGCAATAGAATGGTGGTTACCAAGTAATGGGGAAAAGACATATATGGGAAATTTTGTTCAATAGCTATACAAGATGGTACATTCCAAAAATATGTTATATAACATAGTGTCTTTAGTTAAAAATTAGATATTGTGTACTTAAAATGCATTAAATGGGTATATCACATTTTAAATATTTTTATTACAAATAGCAATTTACCAAAAAAGAAGACATGCCACATTTTAAAAATTCATTCTTCCATTTTGAACAATTGGATTGTTCTACTTTTTAACTATAATGAATAATGTATCTATAAGTATTCATGGACAAGTTTTTATGTGGACATATGTTTTCAATTTTCTTGGGTATATACCTAGAAGTAGGATTGCTGGATCATATGATAATTCTGTTTTACCATTTGAGAGACTGCCAGGCTGTTTTTCAAAGCAGCCTCACCATCCTATGTTCTCACTGTCAGTATAAGAGTCTTCACATCCTTGCCAACACTTACTGCTTATCTTTCATTTTAACCAGTCTCATGGGTATGAAGGCATATCTCATTGTGCTTTTACTTTGTGTTTCTCTGATCCTTAATGGTAATAGACCATCTTTTCATGTGCTTATTGTTTATTTGTATATCTTTGGAAATGTATGATTTATAAAAATCTCCTCATTCTATGGGTGGTCTTTCATTTTCTTAATGGTTTCATTTGAAGTGTAAGTTTTAAGTTTTGGTGGTGAATTAGTTTGAGTTTTCATAACAAAATATCACAGACTGGATGGCTTGAACAACAAAGACTTAGTTTCTTACAGTTCTAGAAACTGGAAGCCTGAAGTCAAGGTTTCAGCACTGCTGGGTCCTGGTGAGACTTCCTGGCTTGCAGGTGGCTGCAGATGGCTGTATTTTACTATGTCCTCACATGTTAGAGAGTTATGGTGTCTCTACTCCTAAGGAAATTAATACCATCATAAGGGTTCACCCTCATGACTTCCCTGATTTTTAATGATCTTCTAAAAGCCCTATCTCCAAATGCACCATCATGTTGAGGGTTAGGGTTTTGTTGTATGAATTGGGGAGTGGGGGATAAAACTCAGCTCATAGCAGATGGTGACCATCATATCTAGATTTCTTGCATTGCTTGAGTTATTGGTATCAAGTCTAAAAAACCAAGATATTATGATCTTGGTGAATCCAAGATCATGTCACCATAGGTTTTATCATTTGTTTTGTTTCATTTTGTTGTTATTTTTTCTAATAGTTTTGTGGTTTGCTGCTAGAGTTTTTGGACCTTAGGAAGCTATTTGTGCTGGTTCCTTAAGTTATAAGAATTTAAGTTCAATTTGTGCCCTGCTAACACTCCATCCCTGTCCATGTTTCATCTTAATGCTCCCTCCCCACACAGGCCTGGTACAAGGCTCAGTTGACTGGTATGCGAATGCTGAGCACCTTAGATGTAGCCTTATTACAGTACTTACCACATTGTACTCTAATTGTTGTACAGTTATCCTTACTCGCTAAGACTTTTTCATCCTTGCGTGCATTATAATTTCTGAAAATATTTACAAGCTCTTCCACATAATAGGCATCCAATAATAGTTTGTGGAGTCAATAAAAGAATGATCAAAATGTCAATTTTGTAATTTACTATGAGAAAGAGAATTGTCAAGCAGACTAGTATACAAAATGGGCCAACAAGGACAAGTTCCATTTAAAAGATACAGAAACTTCATTTGTTCTAACAATACTACTTGATATCCATGGAATCAGAATGTTACATTATTTGAATATTGAGTGTAACCAGGACAGGTTAGTGGGTCATAATACTCTGGGACATACATGCACTTTTCTCTACCCCACTCCCCAACATCTGAAATACTTGAGCCAGGACACCCTTTCAGAGGAGTACTTAGACAGACTGGCCAGTTTTCTTTTCTGTGTTTTGATCTCCTGTGTTGCTTGATGCCATCACCTCCCCCATCTCCCTGGCAAATTCCATTTTAGCTCTATGTTAGTGTAAGATGTTAGGACATAAAGTGTTATTCTCTGAGCCAGGCTCCTCTTCTAAATGCTGAGCACAATAAAATTCTCCAAGGCAGGACAATCTGTTTCAATATGCTTTACAATTTCTACGGTACCCACTATAGCATTTTAGCTCAGTGAATAGTCAACCTTGTCCTAGTCCAAATATTTTTGGTTATATAATTATATCTCTGCTTATTTTGTTAGAAAGACATGATTTTGTTGTTTTGTTTTGTTTAGAATTAGAGCTTTTGGGGGAGATTTAAATATTCAGCTTGAATTCCCTTTTGTGTGCCTGGGAGTGTTGGCCACAGCAGGTATTACCTAACCAGATGCTAAAGCCTTTTAAATTAATATGCAGCATCTTGTCAAACATGCCTCCTGCCTTACGCTGTCAGAGCTGTTGAAAATTGGCTTTTCCTGCCAACTGAGTTTTTGGTTGGCAATGATTCATCCCTGACATGCTTTAGCTACAATGCTTACTGGCCCAGGTGATTTTACTAATGGGCTTAAAATGTTGGGTTATAAAAAATTTCCAAATGATTCAAGCATCTAATGAGCAAAAACATCTTTTGGACCTTACCAGAGATAAAAGATTCTTTCCCTTTCCTTCCACAAAGATGAGTCAAGATCAAGGACAAGATCATTAATTTGACTACAGAACTAGAAGGCTTGGTTTGTCTGTAATTTCTCTTTGATAATCTTCCTCTGTCTTCTCTCATATATTTGATCTATTTGAGGAACGTGAAGGGAGAGATGGATCAGGTCAAAAGGAAAGGAAACTTAGACTTCCCTTCCAGTCTTAGTTCTAAGCCATTATGTTGGACTCTTACCTGCTCTTACAATAATATGCAGAGGAAGAGGATTTTGGAATAAGGAAGCTACCCAAATTTAGAGCCAGAGCCCAAGGAGAGTCTTCATTTCACAAGGCATATCCTACTTCCTGGGTCAGGAATTTATAAAAGAATCCAGGCTGTAACCCCTTGTTCCTAACTAGACTCACAGGCAGCTGGGCCCTATAGCATCTCAGAGCAACCAACACAAGTTCACTGAAAACCGAAATATGTTTGTGTTGTCATTTTATTTCAGACATGAGACAACAGTTGAGGTTGTGTGAACTCTGGGAAAGTGGTAATAGGTGCCAGCAGAGAGGTACAGAGAGAATAATAGGGGATGAAGGCAGAGACACTTGTTCAAGGGAGTTTGCTTTTAACAACAGTTTTATGACATCCAGAGAATTTCCTCATCATTTCTATCATTACGGACATTGATATTATAGGTGTTATTTGATGTGGTTTAGGTGATAATAACCTAATTCTTTAATCAGCAAGAATTCACTGAGTACAAAGGAACTAAAAGGTAAATAAAACATTTTCTCTTATGAAAGTGCTGAATATTTTATTGTGTCACACGAATATCCATCATTTCTGTTGCCCATTCCAGTAATAGTACAACAGAACCCTCGCTTTATTTTGACTCTTGAGTATAATCCTGCTGTCTCTATCAATATTAGGGCCTTCAGAAAAAAAGGAAAGTGAGCTAAAATGAGATTTATATAAGTGGGTCTCAGTTATGTAACTCTCAACTCTATTTCATTTACATGAAATTAAAAACAAACAAACCAAAACAAACAAGCACTTGAGATTTTCTATAACCTGAAGCATCTTGTGAAATATTAGATTTTCCTCCTGTGGAAAACTGGGCCCTGGAAGAAACCAAAATTGTATGTTGAATAACTACTTGTGAATTACAAATAACTGAGTATATATCATTTATTGAACACCAGGGCCTGTACTAGTTAAGTTTGTAGTAATAATTTCCTTTTTCCTCACACTAATCCAACAAGAATGAACTTTGACTTGTCTTACCCGGATATATAACTGAGGCCTAAAAAGTTCATTACTATCGGCCAAAATACGAACCTAGTTCAGTTTCACTCTGAAATGGGTACTGTTTGGATCATTCCACAACATGACCTCCATGAACAAGCAGAGTATGAGGCCAATTTACTTATTAGTCACAGTCGGTGCACTGCCTAGGGGGTCACAGTATTTTGGGGGTCCAAAGTAAATGTTTAAACTTCTTTTAAAATTAAAAGAAAAAAAGTAATTTGTAACATTTTTATAAACAAGCTAGCTTAATAAGGCAAAAATGCCTAGGACCCCCAGAAGACAGAGCACAGGCAGGGTGGCTGATTTGGAAGTATCAAAAAACCTTACTACCTTTAAATATGTTTGCAACCAATCTACGATGACACTGAGTGCCCTCTAGGATTCATCACCCAGCTGAATCATGTCAAGAGGGCGACTGTTAAGGAGCAACAGATTCCCAGGGCAACCCTATACACATATTGACAAATTAGAGTTCACAAAGCAGAGTATGGACAAAATAGAAGACAGGCACATTTCAGTGGGAGGGCAGTGAATGATGGATGGTAGGAATGCAGTTAGATGGTTAGACAGTAGGAGGCTGCCAGACAGCACCAGTGTTTGATTTCAACGAACACCCACTTTTTGCAAGATTCTACTTACCTTAATCGGAAGGTTTTGAAAACAGAAATTGCCATGTACCTGTGTACACATCCATAAAAAATGGCTTTTATGGCATGTTAGATTTTAAACAGACTTGCATTCCCCAGGTCATCGAGTTACAGTGGCATGATCTGTCATGCAGTTTTAGGGAAAAGACAAGAAGTTCTCTAATTAGAGTATACATAATTAAAATCAAAGGGGCATAAAATATAATTTGTATGGAGTTTAAATCTCACTTTCATTTTAACATGGGCAGCCTTGCTCGATGAGTTTTGTGAAAATTCTGAGTCCAGTTGTGCCTGTCAAGTTGTATTAGCTGTGCAAGCGAGTCTACCTTCAAGCTGTCTTGCCCAGGGCTGACCATGAGACATGGCTGCTTCCCATAGTAATTTTGGATGACAGTTTTCCCTGGGTTTATGTGAGTCTATAAGGCAATTATAAAAACAGAGGTCATTAACACCATACTCGATTACATAACAATGAGAAAACCTTTTATATGTGTAAGAAATAGTACAATAATGGAGTATTAATGTCTATGAAATAAACACAACTTTGTTTTCAAACTAAATCATTTCTGAACTAAATTTCTAAAGACTCTTGTGAATAATTTATAATGGTTAATTTATGGATGGGATAGGTCTAAAATTTAAGGAATATAGAATATCAATTCTTTTTGGTTGGTTTGTTATCATCCCTCTAATAGAATTCTTATATAATCAATCTGTTCTAGAATGTATATCCTGTGATTTGAAAAAAGAAATGTCTACCTTTATACATATAAATTTATGTACAATTATATCCAAAGAAATATATATTTAAAAGCCAGTTCTTTTCATTGATTCTTACAAATAGAATTGCTGGAAGAACTTTTAATTTTCAAAAGAGGAAACACCAAAATATAGTACGTGGGGGGCATAGCCCAAGGAAGTCATTATAAAAAGAATTTTGAAGTGGTTAATTTGTCTAATTTAAATGCTAGATGTCAACTCAGCCTGCTTCCATGCCATATGCTCTCCTGAGAGCTATTTTTGATTTGCACAAATGGTTGGAGAATAAACCTAAAAGATACTTCTTTGTGACTGGTGAGGGTGTTGGCAGTGTTTCATGAAGCTGAATTCCAACTCACTCTTTATTTTATTTTTCAGACTAGTTTGCACTTTTGATTCTTTAGCCAGTACTTACTCAGATATATGGCTGCAGAAATATGACCACTTTGGGTTCATTAATTAAGTGACCCACAACATTAGAAAATGCAGGTTTAATTGAAAGGTAAAGAGGGTTAAAACTGTCATCACTGTGAATGTGTTGCCAGAGATTTCTCCGGGGACTGTCAGTGTCACTGACTTGAAATTGAAAGGTTAAGTTTCCTTCTTGTGCAACTTCTGCTGATCTGCTTTCCTGAGGTGAGGACTAATCTATTTAGTCAAGGCCTTTCAAAATGAAGCAAATGAGAAAATATATCCATTTTTCCCCAAATAAACCTTAAGAAAATTCACCATATGAAATGAGTCAGGGAAGTTAGCATTCTCCTTTAGTCCTTGTATGTTTAATTGTTTAATATTAAATATTAGAAAATGAATTTAAAGATAGTATGGACAAAAATAGAATGTTCTGCACTTGTCAGCAAAGCTGATAGGCGATGATGACTGGCCAGGTGCAATGAAGCAAGAATCCAGAAGAAGAGGAAAGATGGCCAGGGGAAGCTCTGATTCTATACGCTCTTTCTTCTGTCAAAGCTACTCTTATAGAATGTAAGTAGGGGAAAAAACTGAATCTCTTCTTTGCCAATGTATTTTCCTCATAGGGAAAAACACATGCAGGGACCAAAACAAAAGAAACTTCTTTGCCTTAAGCTGATTAAGACAACCTGTTGACCTACAGGCTATCATTTGAGATATTAGCAGTTCAGATGATCAAACTATGGATAACACAAGCTCATCCTTAGTTCAGAAGCCAACACAGGGGTGAAACCACTGTTAAGATACATAGGCAAGTTTCCTTGCTGTGATCTGAATGCTTCAGGAGATCCTGATGCCATCACAGATATTGCCAATGTAGTAGAAAGGGCCTTGCGTTACTTAATCCAATTTTTTTTACCCACATTCTCTCACCTGTGTTCTGGGAATAGTAAAGTGGAAATGATAAATAAATGACATGACATTTCAGAACAATGTTCCCAGCTTCAAAAAAGTGCTCAAAAACAATAGTCTAAAATAAGGATGGGGGAGCATGGGCAGAGAAAATAAGGTAATAACTTAGTTGAACAAGAGGAACTTTAGATTTTATACCATGTAAGAGACTTGTAAATTAAAAGTAGGAGTGTAAAAATTAGATGAGTATTGGTGTTTAAGAAATGATACTAGGAAAAATTTTTAAGATACTAACTAGAAAAACAGTTATTTTTCTCTTTCTATGCTTTTTATCATGAGTTGAATTAGTATTAAGAAAAATTTCATGTGTTGAAAAAGTTTATTCCAAGAAAAAGAAGTTCAAGTAACAAATACCAGATGTGTATGGGCATAACCAGAGCAGTGACCTTAAACTTTTGTCAGTGTCCCAGCACTTAGAACACAGTGAGTGCCCCTAGGAATGTGTGTGTGCTGCACAAGGCCACACTAAGAAAAAACAGAGCACCACTCCCTTGGGTCTGAGGGTATTTTATGGCACTGTGTGTTCTAGATCCTAACCACTCTTTAAAATTCCAAGAAAAAAAGTACAGAGTAGAGAAAGTAATTTCGTTCCTTGGGAAAAGTAAGAATTTGGCAAACTATGGTTGGGGAACAAAATGACTGGTCTGAAAAGTTGTTGGAAAGATTTTTGGCTGGTGTTTGATTGACTCCTCCTGGTTCTGTTATCCAAAGCAAACTCAGTTTTTCCTATGAATTCCTTTAAATTTAGCCATGGTGTAGAATAAATGATGTTTCTTACAACATTCATTCCTCACAAATATTCAGCTCCTGATAATATTCTGTGTTTTATGGTGGGTTGTTTTATATGCTTTTTGCTCAAATTGTACATTTGAAATATTTCCATTTTCATACAAATATCTAGCTTGTTTAGTCTGTTCTTTGCACAATATTTCATTATGTGCAGTTCCTGTATCAATTCATCTATTTTCCTATAGATAAAAATCTAGGTTGTTTCAAATATTGGTCATAAAACCAACTTTGTCAAAATCTGTTACATTCTTATGCATGTTTGTAAATTTCTAAGAACAAAATGTAGAATATATATCATTTCTCAAATTTATTTGGTTATGCACGCTTCTTCCTGGAAATCTTGTAAAAAATATTGTTTCAAGAACATAACTTGAGAAACACTACTCTAGAGAAATAATATACTGGTTAAAGATATATTTTCACTTTCCAAATCAATAAGATCAATGTGATATATCCAATGAACAAATGGTAAATTTGAAGGCACAAATTATAGAGAGGAATAGGCTCAAAGCACTAGTAGAATTTTTTTATTGTTCCTTTCTACTCATTTATTTTCTTTCAGGTGTGCATATTCTAATTCATTCATTACTTGTGCAATCAGCACAAATACTTATATCTGAACATTATGGTTTCACGATAATGAGCTTCAGTACTAAAGCTGGCCTGTTCCTAGCTTGGTGACATACTGCACACCTCTTTGGAGAAACTACCAGGATCAGAAAGGATTTTCTGAAAACTTGTTGAATTTGGCAGTTTTAAGGCAGTCACTGTATCACTTAACATAAATGCAATAAAACATGGCAGACAATAATACCATTGCTGTGTGGAATACAGTAGAGTGTATTTCAGATACAAAGCAACAACTACAGAGTAAAAAGGCCATCGTATCTGTTCTATATTAGGCAAATTATAATGTTCTCACTCCATAAGAGTAGGAAGACTAATTAATATCACCTTCTAAATTATTTGACAGTAAAGTTGAAGGTTTAGGGAAAGCAAGCCTTTCATTCATTGTCATAACAGGAATTTGTTGAATGTCCAATTTTCTAGGAACTATGCTAAGGGCTAAGTATATAAAAATACATAAAATCACCTTGCCTTAAAGGGTCATATTGTTTACTGAGGGGAGATAAACACATAACTCAATTATTGTAAATACAAAGCAGTAAGGTATTACAGAGCATTAACAAAAACAAGTTTAGTGCTTTAAAAAATGAATTAGAGAAGCTAATGTATGAGAGGAACAGAAAAAATACATGAGAGAATAGAAAGGTAGAAATAGAAACAGGAAAGTGAAATCTATTGCAGAAAATGGACTTTCTAATAAGGAGCTTTAAAGAGGCATAGTTAATGCTATTAATAGTTGAACAGCATGAATCTGTGTGTGGCATTTTGGTGGTGGATGTTGAGTTCTTGTTTAGAAAGGAAATCACATTTAAGACATGTGAATTCTGAAAGCCCTAAGAAGTCAAGTGAAGTAACTATCTCTAACTTACCTTTATACCTTCAGCACCTAGTTTAGGGCATGTTATGTGAAAAATCCTAATGCTTGTTGTATGGATGGAAGGTTAGAGTAAGGATACATTTCCTAAGAGATTTTCCATTATCAGTCAGATGGAGGCAGTGTTGTGAAGTAAAAGAGGTTTGGAAATCATGATGGGTTCATTTTTAGCTTTGTGACATTAAACAAGTTATTTATCCTTACTAAACTTTGATATACTCATCTGAAAAATAAAAACTGAAGTAATTAATGTCAAATATTTAGCACAGAGCATAACACAACAAAATGCCACCTGTTTAAAGTGGTTGTTATTATTCTGTAATAGCTAATTTTTAAAGGACCTTGTTTTGAGTAGTTTGAATTTTAAAAACTAAAGTCTGTTTAACTTGATGTGTTCGGTAGTAGGAAGCTCTGAATGTTTTATGAACTTGGGCAAGATAACTTTTACAAAGAATGAAGGAAGAACAGTTTAGAGGCGAAAAACCTGAAGTCAAGAGAAAAACATTCCTGATTTTAATTACCCAGGATAAACTGTCTGAGCTCAATGCCTAGCCAGCATTGACTACTTGTGTAACTGCACAAATATCTAGGCCTCAGTAAGGTTTTAGAGTTTGTAACAAGATATTATTATGATTAATGGTACAATAAATTAACAAGATACAAATTGTTTAGTAGAGTTCCTGGTATATTGTATGACTCAATACAAAAACTATATGTATTTTGTTTTATTATTATTTTTCACAAGATGATACTAGTTCATGTTGATAGTAAGAATGGAGAAGCAGTCATGGAAAAGAAAAATGTCAAAAGAAAGCTATAAAAATACTTGTTGGTTAATTCCACTGTGTCTGCGAATCTGCATTCTGAAATCTGCATCTATCACAGCTCCAGATGTGTAGGACATGCTTTTCTAACACTGGTTGCCCTCACTTGGGTCTCCTAGCTCCCCACACTCCCATTGGATTAATTAAGGGAGATGATGCAATATAATTGTGGTAATGGTTATTTGATTCTTCAGATTAGAAAAATGGAGACTGCTAAATGTGCTCCAAATCTGAGTCATATAAACCCAATGAACAACTAGGTTCAAAGTGATACAATAGAAAAACAGTGAACTTGAAATCTGGAGAATTATACTCAGAGAAAACTCACTCTGTACGTCTTGGTAGCTTTGTGAACTTGGATGTACCTTTTAGTAATTCATCTTCCTTCACCATAAGTCTCAAGGGAGTCTTCACCATAAGACTCCCTTCCTAGGAATTTGTAGAGCAATATAAGATAATGAATGTGAAAATAGTGCCTGAAGTTTGCTAGGAAATTAATAAATTAAAACTTAATCTTCATACATATATATAATATTTATATGATCTTCATACACATACACATTAATGTGTGTGTATATATATATTATTAAATGACCTGCTTAGAATAAATGCATGATGAGAAAAAAAATGTCAAATTCTTTGTTTCCAATTACACTTGACTATTTTCCATCCTCTATTTCAGCTGCATTCTCATTTCCATGCACTTATGGGTTTATTTTTCTCTTATTCTCTAAGCAAACAAACAAACAAACCAAAAAAAAAGTCTATTTCTTCTTTTTCAAAGTTTGGATAGTGGGAATACACAAGAGCAAGGTGAAAACCAGAAATCATTTATAATTTCACCACTGGAGATCTAATAATAAAATTCTGAAATTTTTATTTGTTTCTTTTTTCTTCTGTAGATAGCAAGCTAACCCCTAGAAAGACATTGATACATGTTTGCTTATTTGTTTACTGGTATCTTCCTAAATATACAGATTTGATTTATATTGTACCCTAGTGAATATTCTGTTGTTTGATCATAGGATTCTCAAATGCCTATATGTTAACAACATACAGTAGAGTATCTTTATATGTCACTTCTTTTCTCCATCACAATTATGCAATGTATAAAGGAAGTTTCATTTTTTAGAGGATTTTCTGTTTTTTACTTGTTGCTTATTTCCATTCTCCACTTAAATAATATGCTCAGAGTATCAACAACATTTAAGCAGGCAGCAATCAGGGGAGAAAACATTCATCTATAATGCTAGTCAGAATGTAACAATGAACTCTTTCATCTGGATTGTAAGCCCTAGAGCCTACTCTGAGGTCTTTGAAGTACCCACTGGGTTGATGCCATTCAAAGAAATGGAGCAAAATAAGTGGTTTGAAGCAAAACAAGAATGTAAACCCCAAACCTTTCCCAGCTTAGCATAATCATCATATTCATTTGCTTTTCACTAAATTTGCCTTTATGGAGGCAAATTATGGAGGTTAACCAAGCCTGTCTCCCCTATATTTTTTTTCTTTTTTATCTTCTGAGAATTCCATTTCATCTTGGATCTAAGTTTTCCCAAATATTCAAACATTTGCTAAGCATCATTTTTACTACCGAGAATCACTATAAAGGGCTTAATGATAATAGGGAACTGTTTGTCATTTTTTAAAGCAATTATATATTTTTATATATTATATATTTTTATAATTACATATTTATAAAAATATATTTTTATAACTTAGAGTGCAGAATGGTTGAATTACTTTTCCAGGTATTTCAAAGCAATTTTTTCTCTGTCTAAATCCACCAATTAATGGTGAATTCGTAACTATAGGTTTTGTGCTTGTAGTTTGGGAAAGAAAACCACCAGAGATCTCTTCAAAGTATCAGTAAGCTCATGAACACAGAATTCCCCCAGAATTCCCCAATTTTTTATTACAGTATGATCCACTTTCATTTATTAAAAATAACATTAATTGAGTGTCCACATTAATTGAGATACTGGGGGTATAACCATGAACTAGTTAGTGAAGATCACCATACTCATGGAGCTTGCCATTCAGAAAGACTGAGCAATAAAAAGATTCACAAGACAATCTTAGCTAATCTTATCAAATCTTTGATCCATTTATTATTTTGTAAGACAGGTAGATTCTCATTCTTCACCTTATTAGCAAATAAAATTCTTAATTTTTAGCACATTCAGCAGGGGATTGTGTGGTTAGTTTGATGATCTACTATACTCTGAATATTGCTATCTTGGAATCAAAGTGCAAGATTTGGGTGGCTACTCACAAAATTAACCAAGCTTAAATCATTCTAGCAATAAAACATTATATAAATGCTAAGTTAATGTGATATGTGATACTTTTGAAATACACTTTATATGCCCATTTAAGCAGTATATTTTAATAAAATGCATATAATAAGTATCATGGATTAGCACTAGTTGAACAAAAAAGACAAGATACTTTCACAACAGCAACATGTATTAACCAGATCAATTTTCCCCCATTCTTTTCACTCAAAAGCTTTTATTGTGCATTTTTCTCTTTATGCTTAAATTTCTTTATATATTTATTGATATCTTGAATATGTCTTCAAAAACTTTTATTTTCCTTCCAGGAATTTGCTGCACTGACAAAAGAATTGAATGCCTGCCGAGAACAACTTCTAGAAAAAGAAGAAGAGATCTCTGAACTTAAAGCTGAAAGAAATAACACAAGAGTAAGAATAAAGCAGCCTCTTCTTGGAATTGATTCCATATGTAGTTCAGTACCATATATGCAGGATGAATATAAAAAGAATTTCAAAACTTCAGAAATACTTTAGCAGATACCTACCCACAGTCAGATACTTTACAAAAGGAAGACAACTCAAATAAAAACTCAAATAAAACTCAAAATAAAAAGACAGGAAATCTAAATTACAGTCTTGGCTACTAAATCACTATGTTGCCTTAGAAAATATTCTTATTCCTTCCGGTCTTTACTTTATTGGACTTTAAAAAGAAGGGATGCATTTCAATAGTGGGTTTCAAACTTTCAAAAGATTGGGAACAGAGTAATACCTCAGAGGCTAGGCATGGGCAAAGGAAGAGAGTTCTGGGAGAGGAGTAAGATTTTAATGATGGGGTGCTATGACAGATTGGCCTGGATTTGGTCCTCACTTCATTCAGCAAATTATTTATTTAAAAAGAAAAGGTGTCAAAAATGAAAGCCATTAGAGCAGACCTCTGGCAACTAAAAGGTCTAACCTTTATTTCTGAGATCTCCAAGGAGACTTCTAGTTCTGATATGCATTTTGATTTCATGAAATCTGATTTCATAAAATTTGCTAAGTTTTACTTTTGAAACCCACATATCTTATCAATGCCATGACATGTCATGTAACATTAAAGTTCAGAGTTTGATCAAAGATGCTATATTTTCTAGTTCAGAAGAAAGTCACTAAATTTCATGAAATATGTGAATTACCACATTACTCATAAATGTGTGTAGTTTTTCTACTGAAAGAAAGGAGAACCCACTATTTGTGTGAATATAAATTCAATCTTAATATTAAGCAGGTAAAATATCATAGTTTTAATAGATTAATTCTGAGAAAATAAAGCACAGTTAATGTCCTCTTCATTTTATGCTTGATCTTAGAGACTAATGTAAAAATACAAACAGTGAGATTGTGCCTCTAATGAAGAGATAGAATTGCATACTTAACGGTTTTATAGTCAAACTCAATTTACATCTTTATTCACCAGGGCTTTATTGTATGGTAAAGAGAAGTCACACATGTACATATGAATTGGTTTACACTGAGACTTTGAAGAGCTAGTAACATGGATTGTCTGAAATGGGGTATTACAAAGGCAGTTTAGATGATATTTTCAGATATCAGATGAATTTTTTCTTATTTCCCTTTTCCTCTCTGTATTTTCCCACTTTTGACTTTTAACTTAGCACTGTATTTCCAAACAAATTTAGTTTATTTCAGCCATGTGGTTTATTCTGCTCCATTCCATTATTTTATGTTTTAATTCGGATGTAATGCAGTACAACTGAACGTAAAAAGTAGGAGCAGGAAATTGAGAATGGACGGAAATGCATACCTTCAGATATATTTCCAACACATCCTATACTAGATAGTTTTATTAACTTTGCTTGCATTTCTCCTTTATGTGTCCTTTCTTTCTCCCTCCCTTACTCCTTTCTACACTCCTAAGGAAATGTTATGATTTCTCCCTTTTACAGACAAAGCAAGTGAACTCAGAAAAGGTTAGATAAGTTCCCAGAAGTCATAGTTAGAAAGAACAGTGAAGGGATTGAAAGGTAAGGCAATCTCCATTCAGAGCCTGCATCCTTAGCCATGATCACTCAAGCTAAATTCATGGAGGAACTCAAAGATTTACAACAGCTTAGAGGAAATATTGCCCAAGAGACCACTGTAGTGTGGTCTGTGACATTCCTTCTTAATTGTGACTAATTTCAGAGAACTTGGAGATCTGGTTTCTGCATGCACATCATTTTCATCACGTTAAATCCTCTGAAGCCCACAAGTGTCTTTGTCTATTACCCATGGAAGGAGTCCTAGGTAGTAGAGGCAGCAAGCTGAGCTAGCCTTGCAATGTCCATTCAGGAGTCAGAGGGAGAAAAATATAGTTCTTTTAGGATAACAGAAATTGACGTTGTTAATTTTAAGCATGAATAATAGTTACTTTGAAAATATGATTAAGTCTAAAAAATGTTTTCTACCTTCCTTATAGTAGTGATGTGAAGGATTTTTGGTTTTGGTTATGTGAAAGAAACAGATTTATGAAAACTTTCTTGTGCAAAGCACTGATTATATAACAACTCCTTAGGTTGCATAACCACCCCTGACCCTCCTCCACCACCACCAAAAGAAAGAACATCCAGTACTAAAAATCAGATGTATCTTTCCCCTTTTCTCAAAATGCCCTATCATGTATTGCTAAGTTGTTGTTGTTGTTGTTTTTATTAGACTTATATAGTTGTTTCTCCTACATGCTGTGTTTTTCCCTGCTGTAAATATCTACCTAGTGTTATATTGTGAGCAAGTTTAAAAGTGGATTCAGTGTTCTAGTTTCTAGGGTTCTGGCTCTCTCCAGATGGAGGAGTTAGCATATGTTCATGAATTGAGATGAATAACAGAAAGTCCACAAAGCGGACTCCTGAGTAAACAGGGATAATTGTATTAATTTTGAATATCATCTAAAACAATAGATCAGAAGGGGCCCTCCCTCATAAAGAAGAGCTGAATGAAGTGTACCTTCTCCCAAAATAGAAAATAGAAGTTTCAATGGGTGTTCAATGACATTTATTTAACATAGAAATGAACAATAATGAAAATACAGTCACCAGCATTATGAAGTGCTCATTTTTTTTCTGAATACTCTACACATTTAACTAACTCTATCCTTCCAGCAATCTCATTATCCCCACCTAACTCATAGGGAAACTAAGGTACTAAATGGTATGCTTACCTAAGACACTCCCAAGGATTCTTCCTGGCTGAGCATCTCAAAATCAAGTTTATATTATTGATAATATTTTAGAATGTAACCATTATACGACTTTGAAAATAAAATAAGCTATGATTTTGAGAGCCAATCTTGATGTCATTTAAAAATAACAAATGGTAATTCAATCTCATGGGTCATAAACTAAAAGAGAAAGGCTTAATTGCATTGGAAATGTTCCTTACCATGTCCTTGCTTTTGCTTCGAGTAGGATTTTTCTTCTTTGATGTTCAGATAGATTCAGCCACCTGCTATTACTAAAGAAAAATATCCTATTCTTGACAAACCTCTGCCTACAAAAGTTAACAATACTTTTATAACATATTTCCCCAATGTGTAGTAATTACAGCCCAATCAAAAAAGGAAGCCCCTAGCAGTTGAAAGAGGTTAAGTTTACTACTTATCCTTACAGGCTTACTAGGATGTTATCTGTAATTGAAAATAATTGCACACAAGATTATGTTGAATTTAGATCTAATGAAGGTTATAGTTTTAGAAATTCTTACAGGATCATAGTTAAATTAATGGATTTTAATTACTAGGATATTTTGTTTTTCAGGCAAAACTTAGTCCAAAAAAAATCCTGATGGTGGTGGTGTGGGGAGGGCTATATATATAGATAGGCTATACTGGTTTAAAAGAAATTCTGACATAGGACTGATTGTCATTTACAGAATCTTTGCAATCTTCTGAGTACCAAAGAAAGTATCGTCAGCACATTCTGCAAGATTTTTTAAAAATTAGACTAAAATTGTTTCTCCCAGTGAAGGTATATATTTAATACATTGTTAGTGATATCTTAGACAAGTGCCTCCTCATGTTTTAAATTTATCCACCTTCATTTTTCACAAATATATTTTTATTTTCCACTATTAAAAACTTGAATTTTAAATACGTGTTTGAAGTGGTAGTTCATATCTCTCAGCTTATTCAACTTTATCACCTGTATCATACCCAGTAGCTTTTCTAGAAATACTATTATCTGAAGTTGCATGAGTTTTCCAAGTTCAAACTTGGGATTCTTAAACCTGTTTTCTTTCCTAAAAAGGACATCATGAAGAAAATAAGAAGGTTGGCAAGACTTTTCTGTGTTTTGCCCAACGTTATGTAGAAACAATTTGTTTACCACTTCTTTCAAGTCATTTGTCTACATCTCCTGGGTCATTTCCTACTATCCTCTTCCCAATTGGGTGGACCTGTTGATGCCGAGGTCCTCTGTATATGATTATTGTGTTTTTTAATAAAACACATACAGAACAGATAAAGCAATAACCACTGGCAGTCTTGACAGCAACAGGAGTTTTAATTGTGGTCTGCAATTTTTTGACCATGGAACACATTTTGTCATGGGTAAGATACATGCCATGGAAGTTAATCAGGCAGTTTTTGTCCTGAACATGCTTAGTAAATTAACTTGAATTTTCTAAATTGTTTCATCCTTCTGCATATAAATCAGGCTTACTTCAAACACATGACCTTGAGGCCATTAGATGAAATTTTGGTTTCTAAATCTCATGATTAATGCTTCCCAAAATTTCTTATATTAATCATAGCAGGTGTTTTCACAACATAGCAATCTCTCTAAGGAAATGGATCAACCACATTCTACCCATTTCCCTTTTTGCTGCCTTTTATAAAGTACTTGTCTCATGTGTTGCCCAACCATCATTGTGCTGCTCACACAGCACAATTATAGCCAAAAGAACAGATACCTTCATTTGTAACCCTAGAGACTTGAGGTATATGCCAGATAATACCATTTTGGACTATAATCTCCAGTCTACCTAATTTATGTTTATCATTAATTTGATTCAAAAGTATTAAGCATGTTTTATGTAGAATATTTCACCAGGTATAGAGGAGTATTCAGTGATAAGTTAAATCGTTCAGTTTACAATGCATTTATTTTTCATTGTTTTGTAGAGGAGAGCTCCTAATTACCCAAAACAGAATATAACTCAGCTGTTTCAATCTTTAAAGAGATATTAATTAAGACATATAAGAAATCTCTAAATTAGACTCCCAAGCATTTTCTATATCTCTTGGCTTTTTAAGTTTTTCTCACACCCCCAGTCTCAGACACATGCAGTAAATCAGCAAAATGGATCCCCCTGCCCAGCATGTTTCCTCCTCTGGTCCCATTTCAGATCTAGTTAATGGAGGTGGTTCATAGTTGACTGATTTATGTCTGCCACCTTGTGGTGAACATAGCCAAGAACTATTTCTTAGGTTCTGGATTGGGAAGGTGGGATTCAGAATGTGGGGAACTATCAAATATAAAGGATAAGTTCAAAACATTTTGAGCAGCCACAAATGGAAAAAATCTCTATTACAATCCGTTTTTGTAATTTCCGTTTTCCTTATTTAACATTAAATAGTAGTCATCTACCCAACAATACAAATTTCTTTAGACAAAAGTAATAATAATAATAATAATAATAATAATAATAATAACAACAATATCAACTTTTTCTTCAAGAAAAAAAAGAAGAAGATCCATAATCCCTAGTTACTGTATCCATCTACATGTTTGATACGTGAAGTCCTGTTTTTGTTAAGTTTCAATTCAGGTAGAAGTTTCCTGGCCTTTAAAGATCTAGGCTCAGAAGTCACAAAATGATAAAATGTAACATACCATACTGTTTGTCAAAACAAAGGTCCACCCAGATTCAGGTGGAGGGGCCATAGCCCCCCACCTCTTAATAACAAAAAGTCAAAAACTCTGGGCTTTTACAAATCAGATAGTGCTAATACCTCAAGTAGCTGCTGTAATAGTGTTACTGGTATTTTGTGGGTTCTGGGTTCTCTTCCTATAATATATTTCACAATGGCTGAGAGAAGAAAGTGCTGCTTTCATCATCTCAAAGGAACTGCCTAGGGGGTAAGCTATACTCATGAATTACTAGCTCCATAAATTATCAGTTTCCTTCTTCAACCTTATTCCCAAAGAATTTCTAGTATTTATTCACTTATTCTAGGTCATTACTGAGTTTACACAACCAATAGAGCAAACAGTTACAACCCTTCCATAATGCCTGACATCACAGTAAAATTCAGATTATTTGATTAGTTTAACAGAACAACCTTTTATTTTCTGATACCAGAGTTTAGAAATTGTAATTTGTCCTAATGTCATCAGAGCAAAAATAGTAAAGCATTCTGCTTCCTTTACAACCCCCTAATTCAAAAAGGGAAAATACTTTGGTAGGAAAAAAAATGGTTTTGTGCATGAAATGAAACAACATAAATTCACAATTTTCAGATAAGGACTAGCTCTATCACTCATCTCAAAAATTTCACATGAATATCCAGTCAAAACCAACAGGGAAATCACCCTTGATATGCTGTTTATTTGGATTTCCAAGTAGACTCCTGGTCTGTATACTCTCCTGAAATGTCCTCAGAAGGTTCT
Organism: Glaucomys volans; assembly: GCA_020662805.1. Classification (NCBI taxonomy): domain Eukaryota; kingdom Metazoa; phylum Chordata; class Mammalia; order Rodentia; family Sciuridae; genus Glaucomys; species Glaucomys volans. The sequence goes on along the minus strand of JAJEJO010002716.1, from coordinate 198,872 downwards.
ACCTTCTGAAGGCATAAGAAAAATGTCAGAGTCCTTTCTTTCAAATGGAAAAGGGAAAACAGTGGGACTAAAGAAAACCATCTACTTTTTTTCTTGTGGATTGTGGCCTCCTCCTTTTTATCCTCCTCTTCTTTCTCTGCCTCCTCAGAAGCCTTCTTGCCCTCCAAAGTCTCCCTGGCCTCTGCCACCAAATCTGCCTCATCCTCCTCTGCTCAGTCTTCAAAGCTCCTATGGGAACCCTCAAGACCACCTTACCCCTTGGACTTGGCCTAGTCCAAGATGACAGCTTTTCCCTCAATTTCACCATCTTCCATGGCCTCTTGGGAGCTTTGCCATCTTCCTCAGGGTTGATGTCTATAGAGCCAAATCCTTTAGAAGTTCCAGTTTCCTGATTGGTGACTATTGTTGCAAATGATCCCTTAGATATCTCCTTGGTGGTATCCTCAGACAGACCTTTGACAAACAAGTTTTGGATGGATTGCTTCCTGCATCTGATGAACCCCAGGGTCCTTGCAACTCCACCCTGATTGCTGGGACCTCAATTTTCCTTGCATTAAAGTGACTTAAATCTCCTTTAGTGCCTTCAAATGAAGCAAATGTTATAAGCGCATATCCTTTAGATTTGTCATTTTGGTTCTAGGACATTTTGATAAAAGTTGGCATCTCAGATACTTCCTGAAGAGTTTCTTCTCTTGCACTGTTGGAAAGGTTGCTTAAAACCAGCATTTTTTATTTACCACTACAAGTGCTATTCTTTCTGCCTCTGTAGTCTTGATTTTGACTTTTCTCTCCAATGTAGTACAGGGAAATGGATTGACTGTAGATCTCTGTACCCTGCTTGATTTCAAAGGCTTTCTCTCTGTTGGTTTCTGTCTTACATTCAACATAAGCAATTCCTTTATTCTTTCCATTCTTGCTGACTAATCTGATCTCCATGGCATCTTCAAATGCTTCTCTTAATTCAACCTGCTTGACTATAAGGGAGATTTTTTTCTTTTCTTTTTTTTTTTTTTTTTGGTGCCAAAAGCATTCTCACATCTCTATCCTTCTCACTGTCTTTTCCTTTTTGCCTCTTTAATTTCATTGCCAAAGATTTTTAAACCAGTACATTCCAAGGCTTTTTTTATTTTTTCAGACCTTCAGCAGTTTCAAAATTCACATAGCCAACCTTCCTACTCACACCAATTCTGACATGCACAACAGCAAGAGCCATTTTAGCAAAAAGATCACTGATGCACAGTTTTAATTTCAGGAGAAGATTTGTTAGAATTCAGGTTTCCTACAAAGAGATTGGAAGATGGAGCTAGTTCTGTGGCTTCTACTTTCTGTTTTTGGCTCCCGGAGCCAGTTTCTGCTTGATCATTTCTTCTTTCATTTTCCAGATGTTTTTTTGACAGGTTCTTTTTCCTCCTCCTTATACTTCTCTTTCTTATCTTCTCCCTCCCCCTTCTCCTCCTCCTTCCCCCTTTCCTCTCTATCCTCCTCCTCCTCCAGGCTCTTAGCTTTCATAGGAATAGCTTTTGCAGGAGTTTCTTTCCTTTGGCTGCTGTGGTCTCCATTGTTTCTTCTTCAGTATCATCTTCCTCCCATTATCATCATCCCCTTCATCTTCCTTGACTTCCTACTCATTGCCCTTGTCCCCTGAGGAAGGGCAGCAGCCACTGCTTTCATCACTGCTGACCATCATCCACTCATCCACTCATCACTCTCATCCACTCTCCATCATCATTCTCCTCCTCATGGTTGCCAATACCCTCCCTATCACTGTCTTCCTTCTTGATATCCTTGCCATTCTCTGCCCACTTGGCTGGGGTGACAGCTCCCATCTTTCCAGCACTTGCTGCCAATACTTGACCTAATGAGGTTGCCTTCTTGCCAGCCGACTGCTTTGACTGGGATAACTGTCTTTCTGGCTCAAGGGGCTGCTGCCTTTTTGCCTGCAGTGACAGCTGCTTTCTTAGTTAATATGGCAAGAGCAACCATTTTTTGTTGGAGAGACTGCCACTTTCTTTAAGTTATGGTAGCCCTCTTGCCTTTACTCTGAGAGCTGACAACCTCTTCACTGCTGTCATCATCTTCCGACATTTCCTCATCTTTGCTCTTTTTCTACCTCCTTCAGAAGAAGAGCCATTTTCTTGGGCTCCTTGATTTTCATTGACCTTGGCTAGCTTCTCCAGGCTGGCGTCTAGGGCAGTGGAGTGTGTAGCCAGGAAGTGGTGCAGATGAGCAAAGGAGGAGCCTATGTGACACAGATGACAGCCATGGTACTGAAGATGCCGCAGCACATGTGCCTGGCTGCCAAGCTAGAGCTAGCAAATGAGGCAAAAAGCCAGATACATTTTTGCTCTTCTTTTCCTGTTCAGCACTATTAGCATCAATTTCTACGTACCTTGCCAGACTTCTGAGAACACAAATTAGCAAACTCACACAATTCTTTTGACTGTGAAGCTTTTTCTTCTTATGTGTTATATATTCCTACGTATTCTAGTTGAAAGTCTGCTGGCAGGGAGGGATTTTTGAGGTGGAAGATGAGGACCAGAAACTTCTTTTGTAAGATATCTGCTTTGAGGGAAATAATTATGTAGTCATGAAGACAAAAAGGACCAGCCTTGTCAGAGCAGAGAATCATTGGGATTCAATGTATCAGAGTAACTCAAGCAAATAAATGTCTCCTCTCCTCTAGTTTTTGTGGGAGATTTTTTAGAGTTATGATAAGATTTTTTAAAATAAGATACCTAGTAAATCTATGCATTCGTCATACATTGAAATTTAGAAACCTTTCTTGGATCAAGCTCTTTATCTTCTTTATGTTATATCTTGGACCTCGATAAGAAGCTACTATGAGCAGCCTAACAACTCTTGGATTCTCTGAGCCTTCATCTAGAATTGAAAAACTTGATTTTGTCATTTTCTTCGTTCAAATCCTTCATACAGTTCAAAGCATTCTCCTTACCTCACTGTCCTCAAATTCTCCATGCTTTTCAAATTAGTCTAGTACAGCTATGACTCAGTCCACCAAAGCTGTACTTTCACAGACACCCCACAGCAAGAGAGAAGGTGATCACTTAAGTCACTATTTCTCCTCCATGTATCATGGAAGACATTGTTCCTTCTTCTGATATTAAGCTAATCCAACCATGACTTCTGTTGCATCTATCCAAGCCACATATCCCAGATTCCCATTTCTCTATAAATATGCAAACACTTGCTGTACAGGGTTTATTTATTTACTCAGTAAACACGTGTGAACATCTTCTATGCACTGTATGTAAAGAATTCAACAAAATACAGAAAATTTTCTTCAGGGGCCTTATATTAATTGGGGGGATTTAAACAGTAAACAAGATCAGCACAAGATAAATAGTACATTAGATAGGGACAGACGCAAAATATGAAAGGAAAAGCTGCAGAAGAAGTCATCCAGGAAAGTTTTGCCCAAAATGGAGTACAACTATTATTTCTCTGTGCACAAAGTAGAATCAAACAATTTGGATATTCTTACATATACATAGGGTAATGATGTTTGTCTCATTCTATTATCTTTCCTTCCCTGCCCCCTCCCCATCCCTCATTTTCCTCGGTACAATCCATCCTTTCTCTATTCTTCCCTTACCTCCCCCCAACCCCATCTGGTTTTATCTTAAGCCTGATGAGAAGATGCTGAGAATTGGGGCAGAAGTATAAATGACCTGACTTATATTTTACCTTAAACAGTATTTGGAGAGTAACCTGATGGATGAAAGAATGAAAGCAGAGAACCAGTTAAGAATTAAAATATTTAATTTATTAATTAATAATAATTAATGGGTGTTAGACCCACATGGGAGCAGTAGATGTAGTGGCAAGTGGTCACATTCTGGAAGTTGAGCGAACATGAAAACAAATGATTATAAAGATGGAACTGTACATTTTAGGCTAAGTAAGGAGGAGGTGGGGGTGTGAGTATGATCAGAGGTAATAACAAATTCCTATGATAAAGGGGTAGAAAGTGAAAATATTTTTAGAGTTTCAGCACTTAAATGGGTGAGCTAAAAGGTAGTGACCTGTGGGTTAGATTATAGATGCAAAAATCATCGGAGAATTGTACTTACTGATGACAGCAGGGTTTGTAGTGGAACTCTAGATGTGAGTGAAATAAGGTAGAAATTGAGACCATTGAATTGCATGAAGTCTAGAAATTTAGAGGACAATATGTTGGAAGAATCATCTAAATGAATAATAAAGATCATCAAGAATTATACCTGGGGTCGGGCGTGGTGGTGCACGCCTATAATCCAAGCGACTTGGGAGGCTGAGTCAGGAGGATTGTGAGTTCAAAGCCAGCCTCAGCAACTTATCGAGGCCCTAAGCAACTGAGTGAGACCCTGTCTCTAAATAAAATACAAAATAGGGCTGGGGATGTGACTCAGTGGCCGAGTGCCCCTGAGTTCAATCCCTGGTTCCAAAAAAAAAAAATTATACCTGGAGTAACACTGGAAAAAGTGGCCATGATCAGAGAGCTAACACATTTAAGGAATAACAAGAATAGGAATTATGAGAATTTTTTCAGGACCTGAAAAATACTATTATAAAGAAAATGGGTAGCAGCAGACTGAACCTGATGACTTGCTGCTCAAGTCAAGACTTACTTGAGCAGCAAGTCATCAAGTTCTTAGTTGCAGACAACAATTCACACTAGTGAATCTAATAGTTTAAGCAGCAAGTTATTATCCAATGGATAGTTAGATAACTTAGCAAAACCAAAGAAAGACTGTAGTCAAAGCTTTCAGGACCAAATTCCAGAAGTTCACTGCAAAGCTAGTAAGGAACTTGCTTCTCCTTTTCAGTTACAAGACCATAATTCCCTTTGCCACTCCCATTGAGCAAACTGGATGTTTTCACCTAATATATTCCTTCACAAGACACACATTTTGCAAGGATGTGCTTTTAGTAAACACTGTGACTCAGAAGGCTTAAAATTTGCAGTCTGCAAAAATAAAAAAAAATTTTTTTAATTTTAAAAAGACTTAAAATTGTGGGGTTTTTTGTACTCTGCTGACAAGGCAGAATTTTCAATGTATGGAACTGGCCAAATGATGTAAAGAATATGATCAAAAGATTTGGGACAACACTAATAGATGTTCTCTGTAGCTTCATTATAATACCTCCTCATGATTATTTTCCTATAGGGTATTATCTTGTATGTTTATCCTGCACTGTGTCATGTAATATTAGATGCTCAAATATTTATTCAACTACTGTATGAACCAACACACCTCCATTCACAGTTGGGAATGGAATTTTATTGTTTCATAGATCTAGTTTCTTTATATCAATTAATTGAAACATGCATGTATATAACAATGTTGATTAACCATGGGCATGGGTTTAACTTTAATGTAGGCCAGGAGACACAAAGGAAATTAACCTAATTTATTCATTTTTTAAAATTAATTCAGCAAATATGTATTGCACACTTGTAGGTATCAGGAACTAAGCTGACCCTCAAGCACAAAAATAAATAAAATGAAAAAGGCAGATACTAATGACCTCATGGAGCTTATGGTCCAATGAGGACATACAATGGAATCTAACAAAACTATTGTAAAAATTATATATTATGATATATTATGAAGAAAAGAAGCAGAGGGCTGAAATAGAGATTCAGGCAGACTGGAAAGGGGAGAGACCTGCTTACGAAGAGTTGTCAGCAAAGGGTTTTATGAGGCTTGATGAGAAGGAACTGACCAAAGGAGGAGCCAGAGGGAGAGTACTCCCGGCTGAGGGTAAAGCATGTGCAAATTCTTGGCATTTTGAGGAACTGAAAATAGGCTAGTGTGGATGGTACATAGTTTGTCAGGGAAAGACTGACAACAGATGATGTCAGAAAACAGGCAAAGTTCTTGCAAGTACCCATCCTCATCACCCATGTAAAACAGCTTGAATTTAACCAAACTTGGATCTGTAGAATACAAAAGAGTAAAATACTGTAATTACAATCAGAGATTAATAAACAAATGAAAAGCTCTTTGAAAGATTGTGTCATCTTTGTACAGATAAACTAATACAAGTTGAGTATCCCTTGTTGATATGCTTAGATCAAAAAGTTTTTCAGATTTTGGAATTTTTCAATTTTGGAATATTCATATAGATTACCAGTTGAGTTCTACAGGAATTTTGGATAAGGGATAGTTAACCTCTACTATTATTTAGAACCTTAAATATGACTATTAACTACTGATCTATGTTTAGGATCTCAGACACTTGTCTCAATAACAGGCAAAGCTTTCCAACACTGAACCATCATTAGTGACAATGAATATACATAATTTTAACTTATTAAATGCTAAGAAATGAGATAGAAACATGTGACATTGAATAGAAAGTGATATTGTTAAAACCAAAATATTTCATTGATGTTAATGCCTGAAAAAAGGAAAATTTTCTTTCCTTCCTTACATCTTGCATCTGTATTTCCCTCTTTTGTTTGTTCCATTTCCACTTTAGTTTTTCCTTTATTTTGTAAAGATACTACTTGTAGCATACGTTCTTTACTGTTCTTCTGGAGATCTCTCCCACAAAACTTACTAGTTGTTTGTGGCTCTTCACTAGGAGAACTGTAATAACTGATAGTAACCCAGTAATTTCTGTTTTTCTTCTCATGCATCTTTGTTTTTAGGAGCACAACTCCCTTTTCAAATGAAAACCAATATGAAACCCTAATTCAAAAATCATTTAAAAACAAGCCCTTTCTAGCAAACGCAGAATATAGAGCCTGGAACAGTCTGGAAAGGGTTCATTGCACTCTCCCCTCACATTTGTCGTGGCCCAGCAGGCTGCTCTCAGTGTGGGTTCCAGCACAGACACTTGAGTTATGTTCATAACTTCCTTTTCCAAATGAGAACTGGAACCTCAATTACTAAAATACAGTTGGTTGCATATATTTCATATAATGTAATATGAAGATTAATTGTGAATGAAATTACATAATTATCACCATAATTTAAACCATCATCTTGATGACTATGCTCATTTTCTTCAACTCAAAAAATATTAAAAGGTCAAATGCAAATAAAATGAATTTTGACTTTGGATACTGTTCTCTTAAAAAATTATCATACTCCCTACATTTATCTAAAGAATAAATGTCCTTTGATAATTATCATATTAGCTCATGCATATTTCTTCAAGTATTCTATTTCTGTGGAACCCATACTGAAATTATTAGATCTGCTAAATATTTGCATTGTATCTTTTAATTCAGCAAGTTGTTTTTTGATTGAAATGTTATTTGTCTTTGAAGTATTTCATAAACTGGTTTCCACAGCATTGTGTTACTATGCTGTTTCCTGTTGTATAACCTGAGGTTATTACTGGATACTATGTTAACCTACAATAGTTGAAGGTAGAAATCAGTTATAAGTACAGGTTAATTGTACCCAAAAGACAATCTCATTTTCTGTTAAATCCCATAGCTGCTACTGGAACATTTGGAGTGCCTTGTGTCACGGCATGAAAGGTCATTAAGAATGACGGTGGTAAAACGGCAAGCCCAGTCACCCTCAGGAGTGTCCAGTGAAGTTGAGGTTCTCAAGGCGCTGAAATCTTTATTTGAGCACCACAAGGCCTTGGATGAAAAGGTATAGTATGTACAAAAGGTTTCAAGCTGACCCATGCTTTTGTCATTAGCATGAAGATCCTTGTCTTCACCCACTGACTCTTGTGATTGGTCAAGCCAGTGAGTTTACAGGAACTCATTTGAGTTACATGGAAAAAACACTTTTAAAAATGTAAAAGTGTTATTGTGTATATCTTTGTAATATTCATGACCATGTTCTTTCTTTACACCACTGAATCTGTGGCTTATTCAAATTATACCTCTATTATAGTACATTATGGCCCTAGTGCAGATGGCCATTTGAAATTTAATATTGTGTAATGTCATTCAGTCTCTCTTTCTCTCTCTCTCTCTTCCAACCCCACTCTCTTTCTCTCTCTGAAATGCATGTCTATAGATGCCAAAATAAGAGACCACTAACCGAAAATTGCACCTATTTTGTAGTGCAAATTGGGTGTACTTTAACTTTTAGACATTCATATTAGAAGCATTCCATTTGTTAGGTCTCTAATATCTTAGTTTCAAATACACATTTTAAGAGTTTCTGCATGTAACAGCATAAGGTATTAGGAGAAAACTTGCTTTTAGGTCTTTTTTAAAGTAGCTCTAAGCTTCTCTTAGTTGTTACTCAAGAAGTTCTACTGACATATATAAGCCAATATGATGATAATATCCTTTGGAGATTAGTAAGGTTTATGATTTCAATTTTGTGAAATTTCAAAGAATGAACTTTAAAAATTAATAAGGCTTTGGGATTTAGTACAGTGGGAATTGGGGCACTTTATTATAAAATATATGACAAGTTCTGAGGATTAAAATTCAAACTAGGGATGATTGCCCAGTAATATCTAATTTTTGAGCATGCAGACATTTTTGTCCCATTTAATATTTATATCCCTATATATTTTTATCATCAGTCTTTCAGATGTTCTTAGAGAAGGGAATTATGTGGAGTATGTGCATGAGGATAACTATAATTCTGTCTTCCAGATGATTAAGAAGAAATTGTATCTCACTTTTCATTTTAGCCATGAGAAGCAACTAGTTTATGAATAATTTTGAATGAAAGATAAATGGATATTATATAAATATCTATGTTAAACATAATATCAAATAATCATTTAATATGTTTAATGTTTAGTTTCATATTATATTCCCTCTTTTATCACAAAAAGGTGTTGCTAAAAATTTGCAAGACTCAATAGAATATTTACGTTGTGCCAGGTTCCTTGGCAGTTATTTGGCATATAAGGTAAAAAGGCATTCTTCTTATGAATGAGATCATAGGGCTGGAGATTCATATATCAGTAACAGGCAATACCAAAAATAGATATGTACAATATCTAAAGTCGCAGAAAGGCAGTGATAAGTTCCACTTGATAGATAAGAAAATCAAGAATGTCTTCAAGAGGGAGTGACATTTGATTTGAAAACTAAAGAATGAGCTTTTTGTTGTTGTTTTGTTTTGTTTTTGCTTATGAGCAGAGAAAGTAACACTAGGCAGTATGACTAACACACAATATAACCTAGAACAATAAGAAGAACATGGTTGGTTCCAAGAAAATTTAACAGTTTCTCTCTCTCTCTCTCTCTCTCTCTCTCTCTCTCTCTCTCTCTCTCTCTTTCTTTCTCTCACCAGGGACCAGGGATTCAAATCAGGGGTACTTAACCACTGATCCACATTCCAGCCCTTTTTGAAGTTTTCTTTTGAGATAGGGTCTTGCTGAGTCCTTAGCACCAAACTAAGTTGCTGAGGCTGGTCTTGAACTTGAAATCCTCCTGCCTCAGTCTTCCAAGCCACTGGGATTACAGACATGCAAAACCACACCCGACTTAATAGTTTTGAGTGACAGACAAGGGTTTTAGAAAATGTGTGATTTTGGATGTTCCCTATGAGCACTTTTGCATCGCTGGAGGGATGCTTTTATAAAGAAAGATATTTACCAGAACTGAAAGAAATAAACAGAATTTAAGACAAATATCCTGATGATGAAGTGAGTTCACTCAAGAAGAAAATGGTTGTTGCACAATTTAGAATCTAGAAATAATTTGCTAAACATAAGTTCTGTGAGCTTAGCATCACTAAATGAAGTATTCCTTAATATGGCCCTAGGAGCTATAATAGTATTATTAATTCAATGGAAACACTCTGGTCATTGGTGAGTTTAGGGGCAACTAAATCGATCATCAGTTAATGTAACGTTCAGTAGCTTGAAGGAAGAAGGTTATGAGCTTGAGCTCTGGAATAGGCAGACTTGGACAAATGATCCAAATTCTTTGAGCATCTGTTTCTTCTTCTTTTGAAGGGTAATGATAGTAAGCACCTCAGTGTTACCATGAGGCTTAGATATGATCTAGCATACAAAGCTTTTAATCAGTGCATAGCATATGGAAAGTCCTCAATTAATGTTAATAAATACTACTATTAACATGAGTAAATTTCAGCATTTTGCTAAAACTTTCAAACTAAGTAGATATTGTCATTGATTTAGATATTTGTTTAAATAGTATTTACTTTAGTTATGGAGGAATTATTGTGTGCCTAAGTCCTTTTATAGACAGTTTCCCCAAATAATAGTAGCTCACAGCTTCTAATGGATATGGGAAGGGACAAAGCTACAGACATAAACAAGCAATTGCAATATTCTAATCTAAGCATTATGGCTATTATGCTAAAACCCAGATAGAGGTATAAAGAAGATGTGTTGGAGATAAGAAACTACCAACTTCATTACAGAAGGTTTAGCATATGAATAACCAAATAAACTACATAAGATTGAACATAGCTGTGGACAATGACACTGATTAACAGTCTTCATTACTGATGTTCACTTATTTTTACAACCACTGAGTTTTGGGGTAGACTTTTCACAATCAACTGAGATCTGCAGTAACCTTGACATCACCTCTACTAAGTTTACCAGGGCTGGAAGAAATGAGAAACATCCACGTGTTTTTCAATTACTCAGAAATCATTGGCTATTAAAGACCAGAAGTATTATACATACATGGGCAATGTAACTCAAAATACAGTAATTACACATGCTTTCCACTTATACTTCCAGGATCTAATATCGCAGTGTCAAAATGACACTCTTCTACTCTTAGATTTCCTCACAAAAATGTTGTGTTATAGGATTGATAATTTCCAAAATGACACCCTGCCATGCCATTATTTCAATTTGGAATGTGTGCTTCTTTCATCAAGATGTCTCTTCATCCTGAAACACATTTGTCATGTTCAGGGACTTGCTTTATCTTCAGGGATAAAATTTTTGTGATCTGAAATATCTTTTAGAAAAGAGATAAAATATTTTTCATACTATGTTGAAGAAAGTAGATATAACAGATGAAATGAAAACAGAAAAATTCTATACGTAAATAAATAATATAGAGTTGAGAGTTACTACTATAGTTTAACAAATAACTAATCAATTTATCTTAGGGAAAAGATTATACAGATATTACATTAATTGAAGTGGTTCAATCATTTTTAAAAAATCAGAAGAAGTTAAAAAATAGGGCTGTATCAACTGAAAAAAACTATAATTTTATATTATATAAAGCATGTCTAGATAGCTTTCCAAGGAAACAAAAAAGCAGTGTGAAAAACAAAGATAACTGTAGTGTTCTCTGCTAGTACAATGCTCAGAGCAGAGAAAAAGCTAAAAGTCTTGTCAGAGAGACTATTTTTTCCACCAGTGCAGTTCAAGCCATGTAGATAAAGTAAAATGTTAGAATTCTTTGTGCCCTAGAAAGATTATACCTTTGGATCCCTCCCCCTTCTCCTTCCCAAGTTTAGCAGAGGTAAGAGCAAGATGAAGCTAACATGTTTGTTATCTGAGTCTTGTCCAGAAATTAAAAGTACAGAGAATAATTCATCCTCATGTAAATGTGAGTAAAGCATTCATATCATACTTTATTGATATTTACAGCATCAATTTTTAAATTGGTATTATTAATTCAATATATATGCAGAGATCATTTTTTATTTGCTTATGAAGACAGTTTAGATTCATTACTTTCTGGGTAATATAGTTTGTAAAAACATCTCTAAATTTATTGAGAGATGATTATTCCATTTTCATATTATTTTATAAGCTCCATAATTTTTATTCCCTGAAGGTTCAAAATAATAAGACTGTAAAATGCTTCACTTGTGGTAAATAGAATACAGATTAGAATAGTTTCTAAGGTTTTCAGTTTGGCAAAAGTCAAGAAGCTGTTTTAACCTACAATGGAGCCTGAATTCATTCTTTATGTGGCTTGAGTGGCTCTTTTGGAAACATTCCAGTGCATCAATGTCTTCTAAAGTTGGCACCTTATCCCTTCATAGCACTCCAGTATGATCTGATCAGTGTTGCATACAGAGAATTAACATGTATTTAGTGACTTTGCATTGCTGTTCTCATTAACCAGAATTCCTAGACCATCTTAAAACACCCATACTTTATGGTTGGTATTTTAGGTAGTAGGCATAAAACTTCATAATCATTCCCATTAAATATCAGTCATGTCTGTTAAGAACTTTTTTTTTTTTTCTCCCTTCGGTGCTGGGGATTGAACCCAGGGCCTTGTGCTTGCAAGGTGGGCACTCTACCCACTGAGCTATATCCCCAGCCCTCTGTTAAGAACTTTTTTATATCTGCATTACACATACTGGTTACCCTACTCATTTTCATGACTTTGGGATAATTGCTTCTGTTACATCTATCCAAGTAATTCATTTTAAAAATTCTCCAAAATTCCTAAATTCCTCTCTTATCCTCCACCCAATCACCCCCATTATGTATTAGATTACGTAGAAGGAAATTAGAGGAAGGAGAGCACGGGGGTATGAAAGATGGTGGAATGAGAAAGACATCATTACCCTATGTACATGTATGATTACATGAATGGTATGAATCTACATTGTGCGCAACCATAGAAATGAAAAGTTGTACCCCATTGGTGTACAATGAATCAAAATGCAGTCTGTAAAAATAAAAAACAAAACCAAATAAAATTTAAAAATTTCTCCAAGTCAAATTATCAAAAATTTCCAAGTATTTATTGTTTAGTTATTAATCAGTGTTAATTCAATGCATTTTATAAACAACTAGATATTTGTCTAATAACTCAGAAAGTTGTCAGTAGATCTGGCACACCTAGAAAGATCCTATGCAACTGTTTTTTATATTAAATGTTCTTTTATGCATGTATTATTAGTTTTCAGAGAATTGGAACATAACAAAATATAATTAATGTTAAAACCCCACTCAGTTATTTTTCTTGCTTATTTAAGATGTATTTCAGGAGTTGAGTGTACCAAATCATCTGAATAAACATGTAATTATAATTCAGTATTAAAATGTCTGATTGAGAATTTTTATTCCTAATGATTCATTCTAGGTTAACAGGATGTTACTGGCCTTTGATTTTTAACTGAAAAATAATGTTATAACTCCAACTTTAAAATTTTATGTATCTGTGTGTTTAAAGATTTTATATACTTAGTCTATATTTTCAGTTCAATGTTATGAAAACAACAAAAATACCATTTATTCCTATACTATCAAAATTAAGCTATAAGGAATATGATTTTAACATTAAAATAAATCTTTACTACATAAATCCTGTAATATTCACATGGAAAGATTTGTTAATTCCTAAGTAATTAAAATTCATGATTAACTGCACCTTAATGTTTCTAAAGGAAAACTAAACTACTGTAGTCTTTCATTTTGATTCAGCAAGCCATTTTTCTCTTAACATTTTACTTTTGATAAATGCAATGTAGAGAACATCTATGGGTCTAAACATACAACAAGTAAAACAATTTTATAAGTTAGAGGAAAGCCAGAGTCAAAGAAACTTCTTGGAGTTTCATTTATGTATGAAATATTTGTTAATCATCATTACTTTCAAACTTAAAGGTGTAGTTTTTGGTTCTACAAAATATATGGTTCAGCCTTTGAAATTTGGAAGGTAGTTGGGAATTTTAATTGTTTTTGAGGGATCACAAAAACTTCAAACTAATACAAAACATAGGAACAGTAGAGAAGTTTCAGGTTCTTAGAACACTTTGCTTTTAGACAAATCATTTCTAATGTTACAGTGTAGATACCAAATGAAAATTTACTTATTTTAAAGAAACAGAAAAAATCTGCCTATTTTTCATGCTTAATCAGTGACTATTTTTCAGATGAATTCATAATATACTTCACTATGAATAAGAATTAAGGACAAGACCAGTCAATCTCCAACCCCATCGGAAGTTCTATCAGTAAACCACCAAAAAAATTTGCTTACAAGGAAATCCCTTGATACAGTGATTCTATGAGGTGACAATGTAATCATAGTATTCCTGCCAAGTTTGTTATTCTGGGCACTTAGGCCTATAAATACTTTAATATTTGCCAAATTGTCTCTGATGATGTTAATGATGAGTTCAGCACAGTTTAATATGCATGGGATGTACATTACTGCACATATTTTGATTTTTCTTCTAGGTAAGGGAGCGACTGAGGGTTTCTTTAGAAAGAGTCTCTGCACTGGAAGAAGAACTAGCTGCTGCTAATCAGGAGGTAACATACTGCACTTTCTCCTCTTTTGAGGTGCAATATCGCTAACAATTATGTCCCTTGTGTTTCACGTCACTTTTATTAAAACTGTCACAAAAAAAAATTACTTTCTGCATATGCCATTGAAGAAGGCCTTTTCAGACTAGTTTCCAGAGTCTTGTTTTCTGATTTCTGGTTATTTAGACCTGTCTCTAGGAGACCAAAGGAAAATTGTCAAGAGTTAGTGAGACAGAGACTTAGAAAAACCACTGTCAGAAGACCAGTCCTTTTAAGAAGTAAAACATGGTCCCCATATTGGAAAATATGTCAAATATCTCTTAAACTTAGAAAATTGTATAAATTAAGTTGACTTATTGGAAACACACACACGCACACACACGCGCACACACGTGCACACATACACACACTTATTTCCCCTCAATTCCTGCCTATTCATATCTTCGAAAACCATTGTGCCCATGTCTAGTAGCTTCATTGATCCACATCTTTGACTATCATTCCAAACTGTTAAGAAAATATTTCAAATTATCTCTTCAAGTTTTAGAGAGTTGCTTTCATGTTAGAAGATTTTGCTTCTTTTAATTTTTAGTGTATAAATGAGCTTGCATAATTAGACAACACACACATGCACACACCACATGAAACAAATCTTTTCAGCAACGAAAATAAACCCCTCTCTTTAACATTTATTTATAAGGCTACTTTTTTCCCCAGGATTAAATTCCAATAGCCAATCATTAGTTTTTCTAGTAGTAGACATAACTAAAATTATTCAGCAAATATTTCTGATTTTAATAATGAAAGATGTAAGAGGTTAGTGTCAGCAATGATAAGTCCTATAAAGATATTCCTAACAAAATAACACTTACATACACATTGTGTACACACATATATGTTTTCAAACAACAACAACAAAAATCACGTCCTGTAAAACTCCCATGTTATTTAACATAAGCTAGGTTGACTAGACAAGTTTAGCTATTCTTTCGTTTACTCCAGGAAGAACAATTTAAACTTTTTAAAAATTAAGAAACTTTAACTCTAGAAGAATAAGTTCCAGGAAAATTAAAGGCTTCCATGTTAAAAGTATAAATTGTCACATAGTAGTTAGAGAGAAAAAAAAGCCTTTTGGTGAACAGATTCAGCTTAGCAGACAGAATGGTTTGAGAAAGGAAAAAAGAAGAAATAAAGGATTGGTATCTCTCAGTCATCACAGGAAAAAAAAAAGAACCTCTGAGATACTAGGTAACAAGGAGAGGGACTCAATCCTTTTATGAAATGAAACGGACAAATTATCTACAAATTAGAATACATGCATTTTGGGGGTGTAAAGTAGACAGTGTTACATATATATTCATTTTGTATTTTATCAATGTTAATTTTGGTTTTCATGTATGTTAAATATGTATACTTATTTTGAGTGCATCCCTCAAAATATTTTATTGATAATGGTGTGGTAGAACCACTTAGCTAAAGAAATAAAAATGTCCCATATGTTCAAGTGGGACTTTAAAAATTTGCTCCAAAAATATCAATGGAATAGTTAATTCAATTATAACTAAAATGGGAGAACAATTCAGAACAAAGATATAAGAAAGACTTTAACTGTTTCTCTAATTTGGTTTTAGCCCTAAAATATTTTCTTAGTCTCTTATAGGCAGTGCCATGTTTAATTGCTTATACATAGAAAAAACAAATTTTAAAGAATTAATATTCCTTTTGTATCTACTGAAGGCTTTTTAAATACTTTTTCATTTAAAATCATTTGTAAAAGTAAGATAAAAATATTTGTTGTACTTATCTTCAATAAGTTTTTATTCTCATTGTGATTGTAATATCCATGTGCCTTAACCAGAAATCCTAGGTAGGAAGTCACAGACCCAGCAAAAAATATTAACTTAGTTTTCTAATAAAAAATATCTATAAATAATTAGAAATTTTAAGAAAGTGAGAAAAAGTCAACTTTTACTTAATAGTGAAATTGATATTTCAAAATGAAATGCTAAAAATCATGACGTTTAAATTTGAGTCCTTAATTCCCTGTAGTAATAACAATTAGTACAGTAAATCTATATAAGTAAAACAGAATATACTGAAAACAAGATAAATTTAGAAACATGAACAAATATGTTTAGGAAAAAAAATCACACTATCATCCATTTTAGAAAGGGGAAACTTGGGGTGAAGTTTGATTGTTAGAAGAAGCAAGTGAAAAATGGTGGAATGAGACAGACATCATTACCCTATGTACATGTGTGATTAACAAGAGTGATATGAATGTACATCATGCACAACCATAGAAATGAAAATTTGTACCCCATATGCGTACAATGAATCAAAATGAAGTTGTAAAAATAAAAAAAAGAAGACATATGCCTTAAAAAAAGCAGCAATTGAAGAAAATATTTAAGAAAACAAAGAATTTTTATTGACATAAAATTAAAGCTGTTCAAGATCACATCATTAAGAGCCCAACAAAAATGTATTACAAAGGTAGAATAATTAACCACTAGAACTAAAGTCCTGCATGGCTGAATGAGCAAGGGGCTGGAGGAAATTTTACTTGATGTTCCAGATTTTAAAATAAAATTTAAATGTATGTATAAGTGTGCTTATAATTCACTTCTTTCTTGAGCTCATATAGTAAGTTTGAAGAATGAGTACCTTATGTTATCAGAATCTGTTTGGTTCCTTGGTTTGTGGTGATGAGTGACAGTTCAGACAGCAGGGAATTTATCCAAATGTTTTTCTGAATGGATTCAGTTCCCAAATTTAGAAAACATAAAACAGAGAGCAGAGACTCAGATTGTGAGAGATACCTTAATATATTCATACATACATGTGAATATGTAGCCTGAAAAGCTGACAGACTAGAGTTTATGATATGACTTGAATAGAGATCATTTTGCAGTTTATGCATTGTCTCTGAATCCCCTTGTCCCATGTCACAGATAGATTTGGAGCTATCACTCTTTGGTAATTTTTTTTTATATATAATCTCCTCCATGGAGCTCTTCTATCTTTCTCATCCATTCTTACCCATCCAAGGCCTCAACTATGATTTCTGTTGAAAAGAAACCAAAATCTACAGCTTGAGATTCATGCTGCCTTTTAACTTCCATAAGAGATTTTCAAAGACTATTTGACAGGTTCTATATTATTCTCTGTCACAAGTGCCCAACAAGAACAAAGGCAGGGACTGAAATTCAGCTCAGAGTTGGCTTATCAGGACATGCACCAGAGAAATTATGAACACCTATGGGAACATATTTTCTAATTTACACAAAGTTCTCATCTGCTTTGATTGGGGCTGAATCTCCACCTAGTTTTTCCAATGTTTCCTTGGATTCTACATAGGTACACTAATGTAATAAAGTAAGTAACCTTATTAAACAGATCAGGAAATATCTCTGTGTTGTTCTGGAAAAGCTCCAAAATATTGTTCTATATAAAAAGGATAAAGTTGTATAGGATGATCCCATTTTTTTACAAATAGAAACAATAATAATGTATATTTCTATTCTATAGGAATAGAAAAAAACCTTTTTATCTGTAAGTACAAACTCTTATTATTAGTTGTTTTTGCTGCTTGAAAGTACATATACCATATATTTCTGGAGTGTTTGGATTTTACTTTATGACTTTTCATTATTCTTATAAAAATAAAATAATAAAGATAATTTAAAGTCAGGTATAATTTTCAGCAATAACTATTACTAGGTCCTTTTATTGAGCATTTAATAATAGTATTTACTGACTATTTTAAATCTCAAGGCTCTGTGCTAAATATGTATATGTTTGCACAATAATTCTGGCAGTTAGGAGGTACAATTACTCAACAAATGAGACAAAAGAAGTTATTTCTCTTAATGTACAACAATTCTGTCCTATTTGATGAGGTTGTTATCTTTGATTTTGTCTCAACTCTCTACATTCAAGCATTTCCAATCCATACATACAAATGAATTGTTCCATTTTTCCTCGCATCCATCTACTCTCAAATTTTCCCATATATATTAAAATTGTAATTGTTCAGATCTTTTAAATTCTCACCTGGGCTCTTGCAGTAAGTTTTTATCTGTTCTTGTCTGTTATCCCTTTCTACTATATAATTTTAAAAGATTAAAATTGAACCTCAATTATTTTTTATGATATTTTCTTGTTTTAGTCAACTTTTTCACTCCTGTGACTAAAAGACCTGACAAGAACAATTTTAGAGAAGTAAAAGTTTATTTGAGGGATCATGTTTTCAGAGGTTTCAGTCCATAGACAGCTGGCTCCATTCCTTAGGGCTTGAGGTGAGACAGAATATCAATGACAGAAGAATATGGTAGAGGGAAGCAGCTCACATGATGATAAGGAAGCAGAGAAAGAGAGAGACTCCATTCACCAGACACAAAATATATACTTCAAAGGTAGGCCACCAATGCCCAACTCCTCCAGCCACATCCTACTTACCTTCATTTACTACTTAGTTAATCCCATCTCACACATGAGTTTTTGGGGGCTATCTCATATCCAAAACATAACAATTCTCACCTAGTAGACATAGCAATATACTCTATATTAATGACAGTGATATATGTGATATTAATATGTTAATGATATAATGACATATATTCCATATATCTGTAATATACAATCAAGAACCTTTTCAATGACCCTAACCTACAAATGCAGTTTTAACTCTCATTACTCCTCCTGCCTTGACTGAGTCATTCTATATTCTTACTAAATTAGACCATGCACTGGTTTTGAAAGCAGTCAACATTTTCCAGACTCTAAATGTTACTCATGTTAATTTATCTCCTGGAATGTTTCCACAATCCCAATCTATCAGTCAAAATCTACTACTTCTTCTAAACTCATTTATTTATTTATTTTTATTTTTAAAATGTTTTTCTTTATTCTTTTTAGTTATACATGACAGTAGAATGTATTTTGACATATTATACATACATGAAATACAACTTCCCATTCTTCTGGTTGTATATAATGTAGAATTACATTGGTCATGTATTTGTGTATGAACATAGGAAGGTAATATCTGAGGCATTCTACTATCTTTCCTATTCCCATTTCCCATCCCATCCCTTCATTCCCCTTTGCCTAATCCAAAGTATTTCTATTCTTCCCTACCCTCCTGCCCCCATTGTGAGTTAGAATTCACATATTAGAGAACTTTTGGCCTTGGTTTTTTTAGGATTGTCTTATTTCACTTAGCATGATAGTCTCCAGTTCCATTTCTACATTTACAGTTCCATTTCTCCAGTTCTACATTTACCATCAAAAGTCATAATTTCATTCTTCTTTATGACTAATATTCCATTGTGTATATGTACCACATTTTCTTCTTTATCCATTATCTGTTGAAGTGTACCAAGGCTGGTTCTGCAGTTTAGCTTTTGTAAATTGAGTTGCTATAAATATTGATGGGGCTGCATCATTACTGTATGCTGATTTTAAGTCCTTTCGGTATAAACTGAGGAGTGAGATAACTGGTCAAATGGTGGTTCCATTCCAAGTTTTCCGAGGAATCTCCACAGTGCTTTCCAGAGTGATTGCACTAATTTGCAGTCCCACTAGCAATGTATTAGTGTACCTTTTTCCCCACATCTTCAACACCATTTATTGTTACTTGTATTATTAATAATTGACATTTTTGACTAGAGTGAGATGAAATCTCAGTGTAGCTTGAATTTGCATTTCTCTGACTGCTAGAGATGTTGAACTTTTTCAAATATTTCTTAACCGAACGTATTTCTTCTGCGAAATACCTGTTCAGTTCTTTTACCTGTTTATTGATTGGATTATTTGTTTTCTTGGTGTTAAGTTTTTTGAGTTCTTTATGTATCCTGGAGATTATTGCTGTATCTGAGGTGAAGGTGGCAAAGATTTTCTCCCATTCTGTAGGCTCTCTTTCTACTTTCTTGATTGTTTCCTTTGCTGTGAAGAAGCTTATGTCTGGACTTTGCCCATTTAATGAAATCTCTTATGATTCCTCATCAGCAAGTTTTGCTTCATAGTTAAATTGCTAAATTTCATTATTTAAGCTCATATTATGGGTCTTCAACAAATTATTAGTTTATGTTTTATTTGTCTAAGCCCAGGTCATTGGTTTCCTGAGAAACAGACTACCTCTTTTTCATTTACATTTATTTCACTCATTACATGATTTGAACCTTGTGATCAAAGTACATTTGTCAGACTGCTTTGTGTATAGTTAATTTTGACCAATATTTTTATTTGTTCCCTAGCTGTCTCCTAAATAGACAGTTTGAATAAATTCAAACATTTTCAATTAACAGCAATATGTTAATCATTTGTACAAAATGGACAAGGTGTTTGTTCTTCTAGTATGTTATTCAGCACCTACAATGTGCAGAAAATTTGGGAAGTCTCTGGAAGAACAGAATAAAAAAAAGAAAATATTATTATTCTTTATTAGCATATTTTCATTAACTTACCCTCTTTTAAAGGAAACAGGCATAAAACCACATAACTAAGATATAATAAAAACACATTCAAAATATAGCAGAGACTATAAAGGAGAGGAGGAGAGCATTTACTCTGAGTCAAAGGGTGAGAAAACTAAAGTGTGTGAACATTCCCTTGAAAGAAGATTATGACATCTTCAAAACTGAGAGAAAACATTTCAGGCTGAGAGGACAGTGTGTCTAAGAAAACCAGAAGCTCCTCTTTCAAAAGTAATGTGTTGATAAGAGTCAGGGGTGAAAAGAAGTGAAAGAGGAGGGTGAAAAGGTTTAAAGGACTCTTCTTGAGAGCTCTGAATGCCATGCTAAAATTTTGGATTTCATTCTTTGAGAAAATAGAAAACACTAAAAATATCTATTTGTTTTGCTTATTTTTTTGTTTGTTTCATCCTTTTGGTAATGTGAAATCTCTTGAAAGTATGTCTTTGTCTCTTGTTTTTCTGTGTCTTGTTTTGGGTGAAGTAGAGTAGGGAAGTCAGTGTGATCTGATATGGTTAGCTAGCACAATCTGATGTGCTATTTTGATTATGACACTTCAATTCACATTTATTGGACATCTTTTGTTTGACAACATTGCATTAAGTACTGAGTATAAATAAAACAAAGAATTAGATCTGCTCTCTAGTGTAGTGTGGGAAATAGATGTGTTTTAATTATAATGGAGAGTTAGGGTTTAATGTGTATTAAATTTCAGTTTGGGAATATGATCTGGAGATGGATTGTGGCATAGCTGTATATCAATGTAAGTGTACTTAATGCCTTTGAATGGCACACTTAAAGGTAGCTAGAATAGCTAATTTTATGATATGTATATTTTACTGCAATAAATACACCTAATAATAAAATATGACTATTCTGAAAATGAAAGTAGGTACAAAATTTAGTACTACTACAAAAGGAAAGGATTGATTGTATGTCTGTGAATGACAAAGAATAGATAGTATTACAATAGTCTTCCTAAAGAAATAAAGCATTTTACCCAAAATTCAAGCAGTGACTGAAAAGAGTTTACCGGATGGAGTTAATGTAGAGGAGGGAAGTGGGCAGAGATGGGATTGAGGTTGCTGAGTCAGGAAGATCTGAGCTGGGGGTGACTGGAGTCTAGACTTTGTCCTGTAAGCAGTAGTGAGTCAACAGGAAGATTCTATGGAGAAAAGAGATGATCTGATTTTCAATTTTACAGACCAAAGGTATTTTCAAAAGTTAAAGATTTTTTAAAAAGCATGTGATGGTCATGATACTGTAATTAAAGTTTGGATTTTGAAGAATCATTATGATTTCTTAAAATAACCAGAGGACAAATAAAGAAATTAATGAACAATACAGGTATTACTCAGTCTAGCATTTTTTTGTTCTTTTAAGAATGACAGATAAAAATGAAAAAGTCAATATATTATAAAAAATATATATGTAATGAAAATTTGCTCTACATTTATGGTGTGAATGGCCCCACATAGGTAGATGATGTTAACAATGAAGATATTTTCTAGTTTATCATCCTAAAAAAGTGAATCAAATGATTTAGATACAATAAATACCATAAATTCTTTATTTCTTGCAAAGCATCTTTGTTATTGCTTAAAATTGGAAAAGCCACAAAAAGTACAATAAAAATGCCAATGTGAAGAGGAATAGATAATATCCTAACAATCTGTTCTCTTTTAGCCGAAGCCCATATACTTCCTTAATTATTTAATTAAGTCAGACAAAATGGATTATTCAGAAGCTCCTGTAAAAATTCAATTGACAGACTAATTTGCAGTGAATACACAGACATGTTTATTTTAAAAGCTTTTTCCACATGACTGCCTTGTATATAAAAAGAACCGGCATGTTTAGTTGTAGCCTGAACTATACTTTTTTGTATTTTTTACTCTATGTGTGCTTATTCTAACCACAGCATTTAGCAACTTTCAGGTAGAATTTTCTTAAGGAAATTAATATTCATTTTTACCTCATGTACAATCAGCCTTATCCCTGAAGTTTATTTTCTAAGGAAAAATGGAAGAAATTGCATAGAAAATGAAATGCCATTCATATTCAGCAGAATGCTGGATCAGGACAGTGAGAGGAGTTAGAGGAACTGGATTCACTTCTGGGGGTTTATGGACAATGGATCATGGCTATTGCATCACATGTATTATTCCATGTTATCATTGCAACAATCTTATAATTGGATAAAGAACCAGTACTATGTTCAATACATGGGAATGAAGGAAAGGTGGGAAAAAGGAACAGATCTAAGCAGAGGTGGATGCTATCCTACAAAAACAAGAGGCTGAGAAGAAGCAGAGAGAGAAAGAGAGAGAGACGTAAGAATCCAGAAGTCAAATCACTGAACAGAAGGAGAGAGACAAAGACAGAGACAAAGAAGAAGACCCCATGAAAGTCAGAATACCTGTGAGAGAGCAGTTTAAATGTTGAGGTTGGAGGTGGTCAACTGTGCCAGGTGTTTAATAAAAGCGGGGAGGATTGTCTTTTATGAATTGGTTAGACTTACAATGAGAAGGCCACTGGGAATGTTTGCAAAATGATTTCAATAAACTATAAAGAAAGGATAATAATTGTGCTGAACAGAATTTATGAGTTAATTACAAGTTTAAGAAGGGAGAGGAGACAGTAAGTAATATTCTTTTGAGAAGTTTGGCAACGAATGGATGGGAGGGTAAAAGTCCAGTGAGTTGAAGCAGTATTGAGAGAGGCCTTCTTAGAATGGTAGAGAAATGAAAATGTTTATAGCCAATGGAAAAAAGGAAGAAACAAAGGAGAATGGATTGTGGATAGACAAAACAGTAGAGGATAAGCATGACCAATCACAAGTAGTAGAACTCTGCAAAATGAATGAAGGGAAACAATAGATAGTGTAGTGATGAAGAGATTTTGATTTGAAGAGAAAGGAAGACAGAAGGATTTTGTCAGAGGGATCTTTCCCAAGGAAACAGCTATTAAGAGAGATAAAAACAACACCTATTTATGAGCTTAAAGAGACTAAGAACAAGATCACACAGAACATGACAATGAATCAATAAAACCAAGCAAAAAAGTTTTAGTGTAGCATGGTAGACTCAGAATTCCCATGAAGTTACCACAACAAATGAAATAAAAGTCAATTTGCTACAAACCTTACCAACTGAAACAACATGGATTAGCCTGTCATACATTCTTACTTCAATTTATAAATTTTTTTATAAATGCCAATTTAAAAGGAAGAGATTTAAACATGAAACTAATCTTTTCTGTTATGACATTGACCACTCAGAATAAATTAAAAAATAATACATTTCCCTAAAACTTTACATGGGTAAAAATTTAGGAAACTTCTGAAATCCATGTACAATTCAGTATATTAATTTCTAAAGAAACTTAAATAACTGAAAATGACTCAGAAAAACATGTGGAAGTGAGAGATTGTACAAATTAAAGAATTTGCATTAAAAGAGAAAATACCAATATTCATTTGGAAGTCTGGGACCATTTATATGCAGAATTAGTGAAATGACTATCAATTTTCACTTCAAATTAAAATGGCCATGTCCATACAGAAAAACTCCAGATGTACAAAAAGAGACCACTGCAAAAATTATTGTTTTTTTCAGAATTCTAAAAATGAAAATCATTTGTTTTCATAGACCTCTTTGCAAACAATTCAGCTTTGTTCTTTTAATTCTATCCTTCATTTCAGTAAGGTAAAAACAGACTTAATTTTGCATGTCTATCATTGCTTTGTAAAAATGATTAACCTTATAATGGCTGTCCAGTTTCCCACATGTTTATGCAAACCACATAAACCTCATTCATCTGATTAGCTTATTTGCATCAGGAATATTCATATTCATAAATTCCTGCCAACTTTGAATTAATATTCTAAGAAAGTAAAATACAAGGGTTTTGTTTTATTAAGAATCAAAGTGAGTCACTATGGCTAAGTTTACCAGGAAGGAGTATTTGTTTAATGACAGTAGTGTTTGCATTGGTAAATGACATCCTTGCAGCTCAACTTGCATCCCTTGAAGACAATGTAAACACTCTGAGACTAGGTTTTCAGCTTGCTGCAAAATTACTCGGAACCTATTCCTCCTGTTAGAATTTTGAGTTATAAAATTATAGAGTTCTTGATTGGTTACATTTCATAGTATATTTGAATGATGATTGAATGATGTCCTTTTTTTCTTTTGTTGGCAAATCGAAAAGTTTCAGCATTGTCAAACCAGTATTTATTCAAAAATACATATGTTTTCTTATTATAAAGATAAGTGTAGAAACTGTAAATTACCCAAGTTATTAGCATCAATAGAAAATGTCTCTTGCTGTTGATAATTATATGCTTCAGTACAAAAATCTTTCCTAAATAAAAAGGAATCAAAGTATCTTATGACAACATATGTTAAAACACAACAAAGAAAACAGTTGACAAAATTGCTGTTTGTCACTTCCACTGTTTAGAATATTTCTAAGACTTGTATGAAGCAGTTGTCCAAAATAGAGGTTAAAATTGCTGCTTGTTGTATAGGAGACATTGAAAGTCTGCAAATCTTTTCAGAAACTCTTTCCTGTTTTGGTTAGAATATTTTCTTTGATGACAGCATGGGATTTGTTGTTCTTATAGTAGCAGATGTGATTGTTTTCTTTTTGCATGAGATTTTAAACTTTTTCTATTAGTAGCAAGATCATGTTTAATATTAATACCTTAATCATAAACACCGATTGACCCATTTTACTCCTCCCTATGCAAGAGTATTTTTATTAATTTTAAAGATAATTATTTGAGTAAATTGCTGATCTTTAAACTCTTTGAATGAAATTTAAAGTCAAGAAGTTCAATTTTGAGTACAAGCTCTGTTATTTACTATTTCTGTAACATCTGGCAATTTATGTAACTTATCTGTCTCTCAGTTTTTTCATCTGAGAAATGGTATTTTGATGAATTTTGGGCCTGTCTATCATTCACAGTTATCACATAATGAATGAGACAATATACAGGGAAACACTTCATGAACCTTAATGCACTAAAGTTGTTTTGAGAAAAATTGTTTGGTCTCAAAAGGCCAGACTTAATTATTATTTGAGCAGATTAAAAACATTTTTCTGTGGATACTCTGACCTTGACAATGAACAAAATAATGCTACTTTACATTCCACTTAGAACTAAATCTCCTATTATCCAATTTTAAAATAACTTTTTTGTTTGTAGAACGATACCATATAGCACTACATATGTTTCATAAATGGTCTTGCAATTCACAATTTATGTGTTTCTTAAAAAGAATGTCAATACAATTTTGGAGCGAAATTACTTGGGATGATGCTAAGCACTAAGCACTATTCACTTCCATAAACACGTATGTTTTTTGGTTAATCATCATACTTAACATAGAAGAAAAGAAAAATTATTATTAGCATTTTGAAAATTAGGAAACTCAGACTTACAGAAGCTATGTGAATTGTTCTGGGTGATGTCATTTCTAAGCAGGAACCAAATTCAAGCAGTCTGACTCTGCAAATGAGGGTTTAACAGTAGACACTATGTCGTCTGGCCTTTCTCTCAATAACAAAATTTCTTTAAATATAAAAATTTGTGTATGTTTATAAACCAACAGCTCATCTCCCATTATGTGAGATTATCATGACACCTTCCTATTATATTTTTATGAATTATTTCAAGGCTCATAACTTCATTATATTGAAAGAGATAAAACTGGTCTTAACTAAGTTAATAAGGCATGAAATAAACCAATTAGTTAAATTAGCCTACTTTTAAAAAGTGCCAATAATTGGATTAAAATTATATGTTTGACTTCATAGAAAAGATTCATTAAAGCAGCCATATATTTGCATTTGTTTGGGAAAATTAGAATACTAGATTGTATAATTCTCATCAAAATCTTCTCCCTTGGTGCAGACTTCAGTATTTGGGTCTTTGACCTAGATCCTGAAATAAATAATAGTGTTTTAATGGCCCCTGTGTTTTAAATGAGAAAACAGGAGATCCCAAGTTATACAAAATATGATTCAAGGATTTATGCAGAACTCTTTGTTTCCATTACATTTTTTAGTAGGAAAGTACAGGGTGTCTCAAATACTGAAAACTTTGGAAGTTACAAATAGTTGAGTTGTTAGAATTTTAAAAGGAAGTAGATTGTAAAAAAGAGGTGTTTTAACTGCTTTCATTTTTAATTAGTAAGGTAACTACTAATGGCTTATATTTAAAATCTCAGTAGCAAAAATATCTCACAATTTGATTAGCTAGTGCAGATGCTCCTTGATTTATGATGGGGATACACCTTAATATGCATTATAAATTGGAAATATCATAAATCAAAACTGCATTTACACTATGGAGTATCAGTTGTTTACTGTTATTATCCTGTGGCCAACTGACAACTGCTGCTCCCTGCCACTACTCATCATCATGACAGAAAATCTTATAACATATTCTTAGCCTGAGAAAAGATCAAAACTCAAGTTTTTAAGTGGGATTTCAACTGAATGTGTAGAACTTCCCTACCATCATAAAAAGAAAATATTATTAAGTCAAATAATACTGTATCAGAGACTGTATTTATCCTGTGCCATGATCAGAGCTTAGTCAAACTGTGAAATCCAAAGACACAGTACTCCACAAGATCCCCCTTACCTCTAATATCAGTGCAAATGTAGGTCATTCCCAGTTTCACCCTTAGTTTCAATAGTTCACTAGAAAGACACATAGTACTCATGGAAAATTATACTCACAGAGATGGTTTATTTTAAGTAAAAGATAGAGATTTAAATCAACCAAAGGAAGAAACACAAAGGGAAGAGTCTTGCAGTGTTCCAAGCATAGTTTCCATAGTTTCCATAGAGGATGTGTTATTCTAGAATCCATGGTTGACAGAGTATTGCAAACAAGGGAACCTCATTCAATCTTTGGTGTCCAGAGTCTTGTTGTGGTATAATTATATAACACGGTCAATTTATTGATTACCCATTTTGTTTGTATCAGCCTCTAGGCTGAGGACAAAATCCCTCTAAATTGTACTTTTTTTATTGTGTAACCTGCCCCCAAACTAAGACTATCAAGTGCGACCATCTCTTTTCCCTCACTTAAGACTTATCATGAACAGCCCCCTACTTAAATAAAGATACTTCTATTAGGTATGATATATATAGCTTGCCAAGACTTAACTTCACTTTGGACAAGGTCAAATTCTTAACTACACAGTTACAAATCTTCTTAATCATTCTATCTTAATGAAAGGTTTTTAATGAGTAGTTATGTCAATAATCTCTCTTTTGTAAAAAATTAATGACATACTATTAAAGCCAACATGCGATTTTTCATTTAGAAAACATTGTCATTGGGGAATAAAGAGGAAAGTAATAATTAGCCAATCCCAAAAAAACCAAAGGCCGAATGATCTCTCTGATAAGTGGATGATGATACATAATGCGGGGTGGGAGGGAGGCATAAATGGAGGAAGGATGGATTGCATAGAGGAAAAAGTGGGGTGGGATCAGGTTGGGGGGTAAGAATAATAACAGAATAAAAAAAAATTACATTATGTACATGTATGATTACACAAATGGTGTGACTCTACTTCGTGTACAACCAGAAAAACAACAGCTATACTCCATTTGTGTAAAATGAATCAAAATAAATTAATAAAAAAAGAAGAAATTAATAAACTATAGTACAATCAGAACGTATGTTGTGAGAGTTTTATTAAGTCAGGAGAGAAAGAAAAAATAGAGACATGGAGAAAAAGAGTTTTTTTAATAAAAATGGAAATACATTTAAATTAGAGTGCCAATTGAAATTTTAGGACAGTCACCTACTGGTCATGAGAAACAAGGATATTTTTGAAAGAGGTAGGTATATATTTATTGATATAGAATGATAAATTTATAATGGAACTAATGAGAGAGAGAGAGAAAACTTCTTCCTTGTGTTCATCAACTTCAACTTCTCCAACACATTGAACATTGGTATTTGCTAAACCATCAACTTTTTATCCTAAATTTTACAACTTCATGGAAAGAATTAAGCTTCCCTTACACAGTATGTCTGGTTAAGCAGTATGCCAGTAAGTGTAGGAAATCTCTTCTCTACAGAAAAATTACATATAGTCAATATGGTATTGGAAAGCCACCATTTTACAACTCCTAGTACAATAATCAATTCAAGAACTATCATCATTTGCTTAAACCAGCAAGTCAAAAGTTGATGATGTTATTTTAAATTTTTTAGGCAATGCAGTTTCTTAATTATTTAATTTTAGCATAATTGTTAAGACATACACACATTATGCCCAAACCCACTTACAACAAGGAAGATACAGGGAAATAATAATACATTTTCCAACTAGAAATAAACTCAATTTTGCATACAAAATCAATACCC
Organism: Glaucomys volans; assembly: GCA_020662805.1. Classification (NCBI taxonomy): domain Eukaryota; kingdom Metazoa; phylum Chordata; class Mammalia; order Rodentia; family Sciuridae; genus Glaucomys; species Glaucomys volans. The sequence continues at coordinate 169,838 of JAJEJO010002716.1, read as the reverse complement.
CAAAACACAACAGGAAAAAGCTAATCAGGTCATAACATAAAAGCAGAAAAGACATCCATCCCAACAGATGCACAGATTTCAACACAAAACCCCAAGAAATATGAAAAATTAACATGACACTTCCTAAAGTTTTAAGTCTCTAGTGACAGATTCCAATGATACTGAGTAGATGAAATGTCCAGAAAATAATCCAAAAGAGTGATTTTTTAAAAACTCAATAAAATCCAAGATAACACAGATAACATTTAAATGAAAGAAGAAAACAGTGAACAATATATATGAAAAATTCAGCAAAGAGAGATACTGAAAAAGAACCAAACAAACCTTGGAAATGAAAAATTCTAAAAGTTAGATTTAAGATTCCAGTTGAAACCTTAACAATAGACTAGCTCAAACAGAAGAAAGAACATCTGAGATTTTAGACAGATCTTTGAAATATTCCATCCAGACAGATATAAATAAAAAATAAGAAAGAATAAAGAGAGCATTCAAGATCTTTGGGGCACAGTTGAAAGATCAAATGTGTGAATAATTGACACACCCAATAGAGAAGAAATAAATTTTAAGGACTTAGAAAACCTATTCAATGAAACAATAGCAGAAAATTTCCCACATCTTGGGAGTGACATGGGCATACAGATACCAGAGGCATTTAAAACACCAAATAGACTAAAAAAGAACTTCTACACAGTGTATTAAAATCAAGTCATCAAATTTACAGAACAAATGAAAGAGTATTAAAACAGTGAAGCAACAAGCCATATTTGTGATAAACCCATTAGACTAACATAAGATTTCTGAGAAGAAATTGTAAAGGCTATGAAGACAAGGAATTTTACATTTCAATTCCAGAAAGCAAATAACTAAGTTTCTTCTACCCAGCAAGGTCAGCCTTCAAAATTGAAAGAGAAATAAAGATATTCCAAGAAAATCATAGACTAAGGGAATTCATGACCACTAGACCAGTCTTAGATGCTTTAGGGTATCCTACACCCAGAAGTGAAAGAAAGGTAATTACCGCCATGAAAGCATGTGGAAGAATAAATCCCAATCCCACTAGAAAACTGGATACACAAATGAGAAAGGTGAAGAAACCAAAAATCATTAATATATTACACCATCAAACCATAAAGATGAATAAGAGAGGAAGAAATGAACAAATATTCAAGACAACTTCAACAAAATGTCAGGAAAAATTCAATGTCTTTCAATAATAACTGTGAATGCTAATAATCTTAGTTATCCAATTAGAAGACTTAATTGCCAAATGGATTAAATGATAACACCCCAAAATACACTGCCTACATTGTACACACAGAATGAAAGTAAGAGGATGTAAAATGATATTTCAAGCAAATACTGAACAAAATATACTGTAAGAAAAACAGTGAGAGCAGACAAAGAAAGTCACTATAAAATGTTCGATTCATCAAGACTATACTGCAATTATAAATCTATGTGCACTAAATGTCGAAGCCACAATTTTATAAAACAAACAATACTAGACCTAAAGGGAGTGATAGGCCCCAATTCTATGATAATGAGGGACTTTCATATCCCACTTTTACCAGGAAGTTGGTCACCCAGACAAAAAAAAAAAAATCCAACAAAGAATCACAGGGTTAAGTCCCACTATAGATCAATTTTATATAATATAGAACATTCCATCCAGCAGTAGCAGAATACACATTCTTTTTATCAGCTTATGGAATACTTTCAGCCACAAAACAGATATTTAAATTTATTCAAAAAAATTAAATAAATTTCCTACATCTTCTCTTATTTCAATGGGAAGAAACTAGAAATCATCAGCAAGAGAAATTGTAGAAATTATAAAAACACACAAAAACTGAACAACAAACTTTTGAATGAACAGTGAGTCATTGAAGAAGGGGAAATTAAAAGAATTCTTGATTCAAATAAAAATGGAAATACAGCATACCAAAATCTGTGGGATTCAGAAAAAGTGGTACTAAGAGGGAATTTTTCAGCAAGGAGTACCTATATAAAAAATATAAGAAGAGCTCAAATAAACAAACTAGTGATGCATCTCAAGTTCTTAAAAAAGCAAAAGCCAAACTCAGTCAGTAGGAGAAAAGAAGCAATAAATAGCCAAGCAACAATAATGAAATAGAGATCAAAAGAATAATATAAAGGAATGATGTAAAACAGTTGGTTTCTTGAAAAGTTAAACAAAAATATTTTTAATATTGTTTGAGATAATATTTATAGATATTTATGAAACAGTGTGATGTTTTGATTCATGCATACATTAAGTAGTGATCAACCCAGGATAATAACACATCCAGCATCTTACACTTTCATCATTTCTTTATGCTGAGTACATCCAAAATCTTTCTTCTAACTACTTTTAGTTATGTGATGCATGATTATTAATTACATCCACCCTGCTGTACCATAGAACACTAGGATGTATCCCTCCTAATGATGGCATTGTACCTATTTGTAGATCTTTCTTTTTCATTCATCCCCACTAGTCTTCCTTATCGCTGGTAACCATTACTCTATTCTCAACTTCTTTGAGATCAAATTTTTTAGATTTTTATAAGTGAGATTATTTCTTGTCTTTCAATCTACAGTATACATCATCAAATGTATGTTTTCCAGTCCCATCCATGTTGTGGCAATTGACAGGATTTTATGCTTTTTATAGCTGAATATTATTCCATCATGTATGTATATCACATTTTCTATGTCTGTTCATGTATTGATGGAATTTAGGTTGACTCCATATTCTGGCAATTATGAGTAATGATGCTATAAACTCAAAGGGGCAGGTATCTTTTTGATAGTTCATTTCATTTCCTTTGGATATATAACCAGTAGTGTAATTACTGGATCATATGGTTGTTATATTTTTGTGTTTTTGAGAAAACACCATTCTGTTTTCCATAATGATTGTGCTAACTTATATTCACACCAATAGTGCCTAAGGGTTCCTCTTTCTCCACATCATTAGTAATTTTTTGTCTTTTTGTCTTTTGACAATCTACTATTAAGTAGATTGTCATTCTACTTAGGGTGAAGTGCTATTTCATTGTGGTTTTAATGTGCATTTCCCCAATGATTAGTGATATTTAGTAATTTTGCATGTATCTACTCACCCTTTGTATGTCTCCTTTTGAGACGTTTATATTTAGATCTTCAATCCATTTTTAATTTTATTATTTGGTGTCTTTTTTTCTTGATATGATATTCATGCTAACACCTTTTAAGATACATAGTTTGCAGATATTTTCTCCCCTCTGTAGATTGTCTCTTCATTCTGCTGATTTGTTTCCTTTGTGGTGCAGAAGCTTCTTAGAGTGATGTAATTCTATTTGTCTATTTTTGCTTTTGTTGCATGTGTTTTGGGGATCATTTTTTAAAAATTATCTACACCAATGTCTTGAAGTAGTTCCCCTAGGTTTTCTTTTAGAACTTTTGTAGTTTCAGGTGTAAAATTTAGGTCTTTGATCTAATTTGACTTGATTATTCTGCATATGGTGAGAGATAGGGGTCTAGTTCATTCTTCTTTATATGGATTACCAGTTTCCCTAGTGCCATTTACTGAAGATATTGAGCTTCTCCAATGTTTGTTTTTAGAGACTATGTCAAAGATCATTTGTCTATAGATGTGTGAACTTATTTGGGGGTTCTCTATTCTGTTCTATTGATAATCCGTTTTATGTCAGTACCATGATATTTGGTTTCTATTGCTCTGCAGTATGTTTTGAGGCCAGGTATAATGATCATTCCAGTTTTGTTCTTTTTGCTCAATATTGCTTTAGCCATCCAGAATCTTTTGTGTTTCCATATGATTGACAAGTTTTTATGATTGGTTGTTGCATGTTTTGCTTTAAAAAGAAAACTTGGAATGGATCCACCATTTGACCCAGCTATCCCACTCCTTGGCCTATACCCAAAGGACTTAAAATCAGATTACTACAGTGATGCAGCCACATCAATGTTCATAGCTGCTCAATTCACAATAGCTAGATTGTGGAACCAACCTAGATGCCCTTCAATAGATGAATGGATAAAGAATCTATGGTATTTATACACAATGGAGTATTACTCAGCCATGAAGAAGAATAAAATTATGGCATTTGCAGGTAGATGGATGGAGTTGGAGATGGTCATGCTGAGTGAGATTAGCCAATCCCAAAAATCCAAAGGCCGAATGGTCTCTCTGATAAGTGAATGATGATGCATAAAGCGGAGGGGAAGGGTGGCAAGAATGGAGGAAGGATAGATAGCATAGAGGGAAGGGAAGGGTGGGGTCGGCGGGGGGGTAAGAATAACAGAATGTGTGACAGACATCATTGCCCTGTGTATATGTATGAATGCACAGATGGTGTGACTCTACTTTTTGTACAACCAGAGAAACAATAGCTGTACTCCATTTGTGTTCAATGAATCAATAAGTAAATAAATAAAAAAAAAAAGAAAATGAATAAGATCGACTAGACCAGACAAACACATTTCTGTAAAGAACCAACTAGAACACATTTTAGAATGCAGCTCCACTGTGGAGTAAAAGCAATCATAGGCAATATGTAAACAAATGAGTTTGTTCAGGTCCCAATGAAAAATTATTTGTGGACACTAAAGTTGAATGCCTTATAGTTTTTATCACAAAATATTATATTTCTTTCAGTTTTTTGACCATTAAAAAACTGTAAAACCATTTTTAGCTTGCAAACCTAAAATAACAGAAATGAGAAGGGAGCAGAAAATTATCAAATATTCTATGAAAGCATGTAGTTACAAGTAGTTAGAAATTAATTCGGGCAGGTACAGGGAAAGTGGAAATTATAACCATTCTATATATAAATTTAATTGGATGCTACAAAATGTATTCTGCCCTGGGCAAAAAACAGGGTGAACATTGGAAAAGAAAGAGGCAAACACACTCCAATGAGGAGTTGTAATTCCCACCTAGGGCAATTAAGTTTCTCCCTAAATGATTCTGCCATTTGTCCACTCTTCACTTGGGACAATTTCCTTATCCTTTTTCTCTGAATTAAGTCAACCAAATAATAGGAATTATCTCATAGGTTGTTATGAGGTTTAAATGAATTAATACATGTAAAGAACTTAAAACTAAGCTTGGCCCATAGAATGTTTCAGCAAATATTGGCATTAATGATGATTATAATGTCATTATTAGCTTTGTAGACATGACATTGTCTATCCCTTTCAAAGATTATTGGACTAAAAGCTAGACAGGCAAGGTGGTCTGCCCGCAGTAGGACTGAATAGGTGGCAATATGCTAGAGAAAGGAAGAGATTTATCATTCACTGTCTGTAAACTTCCATTTCTTTACCCAAAAATAAGGGTATAAAGACCATGTTAAGTTGTGCCCCTTCCTCTACTGACATTTTAGAATATGAACACATTTAAAAGTCACATAAAAATGAAATTGAAATGCTTACAGAAGAATATAACACATAATAATTACCATTAGAACCCAAGAAAATGGATTGCTTTAATGAGAATTGTTCAGAATAATGGGTTTAGTATGCTTCCTCTGTTATTTCTAAGGAAGGAACTAAATGGATAAATCCTTTTTATTTCCCTGGCTGGCTTTTTTATATGCAAGGATGACTAATGGATATTGTTTCTGCCTTCTACATTTTCTTAAGTACTTTTCAAGCACTCGAAATGCTTTTCTTTCCCTTAAGACTCTTTCCCTTTCCACAATAGAGCTAAAAAGAATAGTTCCAGGACACAGCCTATAATTTTGTGACTTCCTCCCTGACTGGGCAAAAAAAAAAAAAAAAACAGAAAACAAAAAAAAGACCCAAATATGTACTTAAAGTTTTAAGCATGCCTGGCTAAGAAGATCAAAGCTCATGATGCTGCAAGAGGAACATGGAAATCAATAAGTCCATCATCGGAGAGATTGACTTTAATGTGACATTTTAGACTCAAATATTTGTTGATGGAACTGAGCCGTATTTGGGCTATTAAACAGAATGCTCATTCTAAAACATCCAAGAATTCCTGACTGCAAATGGTCCACACTTGAATAAACAGAAGACAAAGATATGATTAGGATTCTGCAGATTTACATTTTAAATTCAATAACCAGTATTTGCTCAAAATATTCCAATTTCGTCTAGCTTACATAAAATAAACAAAATAGGTGTTTTATTCATATATTAAGACATTTCATGAAAAAATGAACATTTAATGAGACTTTTGAGAACAGGGACTCTATTCATCGAACGTACACCCTGCTGTGTGCAGTAATCACGTGTGGACTCATTGGATTATTTCGTTTGTTTTGACTCTTCTCAGCACAACCTGGTCTCCCCATTGTTGCTCTTCTTTTTTTATTGAGGTGGGAAGAGAGTTAATTACTGCAATCAGTTGTCCTTTGTGCCTTTAGCTGAAGGCCAAGCCAGAGTAAGAAAAGAAATAGGAATGCTTGTGGGGAGTATAGCTAAAGGAAGATGCCATTTTGCACCAAGAAGTTCTTTATAATCATCAACAGCTTTAATAAGCTCTGTTTGCTGTTTCCGCTGTGAGACACCAAGTTCATTTTTTCAGTAGGATTCTGCTGCCTTCTGCAGGATGGTGGGAAGCTGTCAGCAATGGCATCTTCCAGGGTGACTGAGGGAGATTGTAGCATATTTCCTCATGAAATTTTAAACTTTCAACTGTATTGGTGCCAATGTTCTCAGCACTCAGCACTGAATTAATGCAGTTATTGTACCATGGTGTTGCCCAACTCAGTGAAATTTGTTCACCTTATGGTCCACCCCTCCTTACTTGTTCATTTACTTAATTATATTTTAAATTGAGGCTAGCCTTCTTGCAGTGATGACTATAAGTTGCTAAGAATGTGTTTTCCTACCACTGCCACTTTTGGAAAACTGTTTAGGACTTTGTTTTTTATTTCTTTTCCAAAATTAATTTTTTAACTTCCTTCATTAATAGCATCCTCAATTTATATTACCATTTTTTCCACCTTATGCCAGTCTTAGCAGCTAACTCACCTAGAGGCAGTCCTGGACCATAACAACATCCAGTAATTCTTCTGACTAATTCAAATTGTTTTGTATCTTCTGTAGCCTTTTGTGTGCCTCTAATAAAATGCCAACATTTTATTTTATTCTCATTTTACATATTAGGAAACTATTTAAATGGTGGAAATAAGTGAAAATAAAGAGTAACTGAGTATCAGAAAACATGATTCAAGAATAATTGAATTAGTGATTGAATTAGATAGATGAACACAATAGGGACATTATGATAGAGAGCCAATATTTTCATTTGAAATATTTATCAAAAACTATGTTACAAATGCAGCTATTATTGAAATTACTATTGTTGAAAGTGGATCTCATAAGCATTTCCATCAATAAACAAAACAAGATTTACCTACCATATGTTTAAACTTTTATTATTATTAAAACCATTCTGACTTAAAGCAGAATTTTATAGATATGCATTTCTGTTCTTATTCTAGAAATACTTTTTAAAAAATCTTTAATATTTTAAATTATTTTTCATTATTAGAAATTAAGCTTGGATTCCATGGTCAAAGTATCCTGTGTTTTTACATATAAGCGAAACAAACTCCAATAAAAAAATTTTTGGAAAAAGCAAAATTCATGTATTTTCTATGTACTGTATTTCCATGAGAGAATCATCTGAAACCTTCTAATAACATACCTTTAAATTTTACCACTTAGGCAATTCACCTGTATAGAAATTTGAGGGCTGGTCAACCAAAACTGGAGGGAAAGGAGGTTGAAAATAAAGGAATGTAAAATTTTCTCATTCATTCAATAAATACTTCTTGACCAAGTAGAGGTAGCATAAGTGGTAAAAATCTATAAACAACCACAAAATTAACTTGCTTTTCCTACCTCCAAGCTATTCGGTCATTCATTAGGATCAATGGATTCACTTTAAATCATTGATTAATTATCTCTCTTAATTATCTCTTTTTAATTTTTACTGACAGAAGACAAATTTTCACAAGGCAAACTCTGATTCTCATCTCAAAGCATTTTGATCATTTACTGGAATAACGCAGTTTTGGAAGTTTTCATAGTCTATGTTTTCTGAAAACCACTTAAAATAAGTGTTACAATGCAGTCTGATCAAACTGCTCAGATGTATGAAATTGCTTTGCACACAGCTTTAATATACTTCTGTGATGTTTATAAATCTTATTTCCAAAAGCAGAACTGGAAACTGAAATAGCTACTAGTTCAGCATCCTTAATTCTCTTTGAATAAATATCCCAATATTTATTGTTTACTAAATAACACATAACAACACAAATCTGAGCCATTGTGCTTGTAGAGTTAGCTTAAATGTAAATTGTAAAGCTCTACTGTTCTGCTAGTTTCTTTTTTTGGTTTGTTTTTGTGTATTGCAATCTGAATGTAAACTAAGCATGGAATTCAGCTAGAATTAGAATAAGTATCCATGTAGAAGCAAATTGGAGGTTGGTATGGTGAGAATTCTGTAAGTCTCACTCTTGGAATTAATTGAATTTGGTGTAAAAATAGATGAAAATGAATCTTTGTTAATTAGATGTGGATACTGCTTGGAAGTTGTTGTAAAATAGGTGAAGGCAAATATGAATTTTAAAACATGAGAATGAGGGTCCCTGTCCAATTAACACTTGGGAGTTTTTGTGAATGTGATTTATTCTCAAAAGTAGTCTGGAAAGTTTCCAGATAAGTTGAAATACCTATGCCACATAAAAATTACAAGAAAAAAAATGATAAGTAATGTAGCAGCAAGATTTTTATTCCTAGGAATAATTGAGGTACATCTTCTAATAGGTTTTTGAAGATAACTTCCAAATTGTTTGCCAAGCTAGGACAGGTAAATTCCCTAGCTCTCAGACCACATATCTGTAACCACATATCTGTCGTACTGACCTAGATAAATATTTGTATGCTGTATGCAGTGAATCATTTCATTAATTGTCAAAAGGCATTATAGCATAATGCTTAAAACGCATAAGATTTTAAGGAATTCTATCTAAATTAGAAAACTTTCTCTGTCGTATCTTTTTCTATATGACTTAAAGCACATTACTTTTGCACTTCATGCTAGTTTCATCATTTGTAAAACAAAGATAAAAATACTCAAAATACAACATTATTGGAAATAGCAAATAAGATGATGCATATAAATCACCTCGCACCACATAGGGGACATATGTTTGACATGAGACATCTATCAGTATAGCTAGTAGCTTTTAATTAGGAATTTAGCTTCTAAGCTCATAATTCTTATCTTCCTTCTTCATCAAACTTCACAGAAATGTCCTGTACGTTAGATTTTCTGAATTTAAAAAAAAAATGAAAAAAATCAAATGAAAAGTAAATTAGTTTACATTATTTTTCTTGTCCCACTGTAAGAATGCTATTGGAAGAATTTACTTCTTAGATACTCTTGGAATTCCATTTTTCTTTCTAATGCAAAACCATTTTGAGTCTAAATCACATAAACATAATGTATTTTGATGCATCTGAGCCATTACCTAGGCTGCAATACACTTACAAGTATGTTAATAATATTTTAAGACACTTTGAAATTGCCTCTTACTTTACATTTATGTAATATCTTGGTGACTTTCATTGAACTTCCTTTCCATTATCTTACTGCCACTCCCCTTTACAGTTGCCATTTGCCTCCTCTTCTACTCTATTTGCCTTTTCATGCTATGGCTATACATAGCCTACAGGACTCTATCAGTACTTTTTTCTTTTATTTCCCCAATGAGTTCTTCAGCGGCTTCTTTTTAACTTTATGAACATTTGGAAAGGTTTCAAATTCACATAGATATATGGATAACTAATTTTTTTCCTCCATGTATAAATCCTGTCCAGTTTTCTACCCAAGTTTTCCAACTCCCCATAGGTCTTTTCTACTCACCTAGTCTGACCAGCATTTGACAGTTCATAAATATTTCTAGAGTACCTTCTATTTGTCAGTGTGTGGCCTAAAATGGGCAAATAATAGATATAATTCCTGATCTCAAGGCAATCAGTATCAAAATGGCTAATGAAGACACTAACATGCAATTGGGGTAGAGTTATAATTTTATGTCACGGAGAATTCAGAGGAATTATATAACTTACCTTCTTGAGATGGTGTGTCCTAGAATCCATCCCAAAGACCTAAAATGAGTAAGTAGTCAACATGGTGAAAGGGCAACCCAGGTGTGTATAAAAACTTACAGTCAAGGTGGTAAATGTGTGACTGACTGAAAAAAGCCTTTGGTAAGGTCGAGCGTGGAGTACGAGTAGGAAGGTAACATCGAAGAGGCAAGGGGAGTCCAACTCATTCTTGTCATTACATAATGAATATTTAGTGCACATTGTATTTGATTAAGTACTTCATAGTACAAACGCACTGTGAGATAGGTCTTTTTACCCTCCCCCTATCTTACAGAAAAAAAAACATGAGTTTGAGGTTAAGTAAAAACTTGAATAGGATCACACAACCAGCAACAATTAAAAGGGCCAGTACTTATCCTTGGCCTTTCAAGAATATTTAAGAAACATCATGCTTCCTGGAATCACCTCCCAAATAAACTACTTGTAATTACTTATCTCAGGGTTCGCTTTCAAAATGTCTGGAACTTAGATAAAAAGGATAATATAGATGATAAGTTGATATAAATAAGCAAGTTTATATAATGAATTTAGCACAGTTTCTGGCATATTTTAAGAGCTCAATAAATTACTATTATTTTGTTGCTATAGTCTTACTACTACTAGAATGTAATTTCCATGAGAGAACCACCGTGACTGCATTTTCCCCAACAGTGTCTGAAACTTAGAACAGTAATCAATGAATAGTTATTAAATAAATTCCTATATTTTAAATCTTTAAGAAACCCTAACATTTGAGATATAAAAGTTGGTTATGGTGGTATAGACCTGTAATCCCAATGATTCAGAAGGCTGAGGCAGGAGGATCACAAATTTGAGACCAGCCTCAAAAACTTAGTGATACCCTCAGCATCTTAGTGAGACCCTATCACAAAGTAAAAATAAGAAGGAAGGAAGGAAGGAAGGAAGGAAGGAAGGAAGGA